>CAIGQZ010032318.1:8110885-8129670 GCA_903798205.1 Danio tinwini
CACACACACACACACACACACACACACACTTAAATTAATTGTAGCTCTCCATGTTTTACTCTATATAGTTGTTGTGAAAGGGAGGATAGCACAAAACAAATGTAAGATCTATAAGTCTCCATCTCTCAGGGTTAGAACTGTCAACCCTCCCAAGGGCTCACAAAATTTCTAAATTCCTAATAGCCCTTCGGGCAGGCACTCTTCAGTTTTAGGTAGCCCGAATATAAATTTAAGTAGCCCAAATAGAAAATACAGTATTTATTAAAAAAATCAAAAACATACATTTACTAAATAAAACGATATAACAACATTTGTACATAGGCTATACACTCAAACTAGTTTTTCCTGTTCAAACTACTTATTTAAAATGAGCTGAAACAACATGATACTTGAGATTTCATACTTTTTATTTCATTTCATTCAAAAACTAAATTTTGTTTTTGTTTAATCCACATACATTTGTTAAAAGTGTTAAGTTAACAATCAATTTGTGTTGGGACAACATAAATGAATTGTGTGGAACCCTGCATTTTTTACAGTGTTTTTTTTTTTTACAGTGTCATGTTTAAATAACCAAAATTGTATTATTATTTTTTTTAAGTTATCTAATTAGATAATAGAATGTTCCCTTGTAATTATTATAACAATTACTATTATTTTACTATTATAATATAATAGAATGTTCCCTTGTGGTTATTTTGGATTAGTTCTTATATAACTAACTTACTGCTAATCTGAATGATTTTAGCTCTGAGGTAGAGAAGACACACTGAAATCGATATTTCACCCAAACTGGAAAGTATCATTATTTACTCACCCGTCACTCATTTCAGACCTTTCCATTTTCTGTTTCTTTCTCTTTTAAACATAACACGTTTTCTACAAAATATCTTTATTTGTGTTTAACAAAAAGAATAAAAACAAGTAAAGGGAGTAAATAGTTGGTTCATTTTCATTTTTGGGTAACTGCCCCTTTAACAATCCCTTTAAGTGCAAGTCAAAATAAATAAACAGACATTTCCTTTCACAAGCTGGTTGTCAACTGTTCACCGATCCTGTTGAATAACTGTGACAAGTAGACAGATGACATGAACTTATTCTTATTAACCTATAACGTGTATTCTATATTTCTTAAACAGGTGCATTTGATCTGCACGTGCTCCAGCATGCGCTATTCATGGAGATGGCGCACTTGCATAGTTTAAAAATGAATGATTTTTCGTGACTAACGTATCTTGATCTTAACATTAAATAATTAAAATAAAGATTTTTTTTTTTCGCATAGCTTAGACAGACCTAACATGATGTGAAACAGCTTGTTTACAAACCCAAACAAAGACATGTCCAATTAAACTGTACAGTTCTGTTCAATTCTGGGGTAAGAAATTAATGTCTTTATTTCTATGTTTATAAATTTTTGTATTGTCCATGTATAAATGTGATTTTCATATACTCTGTTAAAGTCATTATTTGGAGCTGGCGGAATGAATCAGGATGCTCTGTTTATGCTCCTGCTATAGACACGTTAACAGGATTTAAATATGAAACATGATTATTATATTTAAAACTTAGCTCAGGCTATTCCTGTATCTGAATCGTATGTCGGTGCGAACACTATGTTATGTTATTTGGGAGGTATTGATAATATTGTGGCTTTTCTCCTTTATTATCAACAAGTGGATTTATAGCTGCCCTATCAGCAGCACAGCACATACATAATTATCCACTTTGTGAGAGAATGAAGAAGTATCAAAATATATTTTTTCTCCCACTGGCCGAGAACCGGATTTTGCGAGCCCTGCACCTATTTTTCCCGCTACCATCCCGTTCAAGTATTTTCCCGTATTTCTCCCGTTTTTTTAATGTTTCTATAAAAAGTGAAAGTAGCATCAAAGAGCCAAATCACAAATGTGATATAATTGCAAGAGCTGTTCAAGAGAATTGTATTTCTTTTATTTTATTTACGCTTTATTTTGGCCTGAAAGCACATTGAAATTAATATTAAAACAGCCACTCTTGTAGTGATAAAGACAATGTTCCCAGATCAGCTTCTATAACGTTACATTTGAAAGGAGTAAAATTGGACACTTTTGGAATTGGATGTTTTTGTAAACAGACAAATTCACTTAGGCCCAATTCCAATTTTACCCCTTAGCCCAGTGGTGGGCAAACCTTTTAGACCTGAGGGCCACATCAAGTTATCAAACCAAGTGAAGGGCCACATGTCAAATCCTTTAAAAAATTACTTTTATTTATAGTGGCAGTATGCATGGAACATGTAATATCGGACAGAATCATGCCACATTAACACAAAACAGATTTCTTTAATAGTTATTGTAGACTTTATCAGCCTGCTATAACGACATACTGTGCGTTAAAGTGCAGTATTAAAAACACACATGTTTCTTGTAAAATAGGCATTTGCACTGTAGGTGTTCATAAAACTAGATGCATAGTTTGTATTTTATTATACACTGGCTCGCACAAAGAAGAAAAACAGTAGATAAAAAATATATGCAGTCTTTCATGGTCATCCATTAATAGGTGCAGGAATGCAAACCTGTCACCATTTATTTAATATCACAAATGTCTTGAGAACCACTCAATATCCCTTAAAACTTAACCAAATGTTTGATAAAAAAATTAGATGTAATTGAATTAAAAATATAACTTTGGTTCACTGAGACATATCAACATTTTGGTCTACATAGCTAGACATTTACCTGATCAGCGACAGAACGACAGACAAACCTCTGAGCAATTTAAAAATCTGTTCCAGATTATAAGTGAATTAATTAATTAATTAATTAATAATTGATAAACAGGACCTGTGGTGTTGGATAGTAAGAGATTAGCTCACCTCAGAGATCTTCTGAAATTGAATGTTAGCTTGGCTGCATTTCTCCACCATTTCCACTGCCAATTTATAATTGTCCACAAAGGCTTTGTACACTCCGAGCTTACTGGCCTGAGAAATAAAGCAGAGGAAACATGTTTTGAATGCAACACAAACACAGACAAATGGGTGTGGTACAAAAAAGGTGATGGTACATAAAAAAATAAAGAGACAAGGAGGAAGGGAGGAGACAAATTAAACAGAATTGGAGAGGTAGAAGCTGAAGACACAGAGGGATGAAAGAGACTGAGAAAACGGCAGTGCTGAAACATTGATTTGATCTCTAGACCTCTTAGAACATTCATCAAAGTGTGTTCTGTTCACTCTGGACGCTTTCTGCTGAGAAGAGTTCAACCTCAGGATAAGATATGAGATACAGGCAACAAGAGCTTCTGCTGAGGGCTCTGGAGACGGAAGAGCTGGCTTCATCTCACCACTTCATTTGCTCTAATATCAGTCAGAGGAACATGAAGAACGTAAAAAGATCAAGTGAAGCGAAGCACAGCCATACTGGAGCTTCATATTTAAGCTCTAACTGTGCTATTTCTGCAGTACGAACATCATCAAAACAAACTGTTTTCCCAAACACTCCTTGGGTCTTGGGTCAGCAAACATATATAACTGGCCCAACATTAAACCACTGGTAGAGCCAATGTTGTTGTCTTGGGTTGATCAGGACGCTCAAACAGAGAAATGTTACTTGTAACAGCTTGTACTGTTGGTTAGCTCTTTGTTGGTTTTCTTTGGATCTGGTTAACTCTTTATATTCTCATAGCGCGTCTAAAGCCATGTTGATAACGCAGAAGCTGGTAGTTGATAAAAATAGTGCTGTTTTAAAATGTCTAAATCATTTAGACTAGGGCTGTGCGATTTGAGGAAAATATCTAATTACGATTTTTTTGACAGATATTGCGATTTCGATTTGATTTGCGATTTCATTTTGTAGTCAAGTCAATAATTCAATAATCTGTAATTTAGCTTATTATTGCTAAAATGCAGTGTGTTAGTTAAAAAAGGAACTTAAAAGATATTAACATATATTAGCAAAGATCTCTGAAATTGTACTGTGTGTGTGTGTGTGTGTGTGTGTGTGTGTGTGTGTGTGTGTGTGTGTATGTGTGTGTGTGTAATGAAAGATGATAATAAATTTGTATTTTAAAAAGAAGTATATTTGTTTATTATAAATTGTCATTATTTTTTATAAAACTATAATATAAAACTTACAGTTTAAATGTATATTTGTAAATAAACATTTAAAGTAGTAAAATAGTGTGATAAGCAATTTGACAAAATGGTTTAAAATATATTTTGGTACATTAAAAAGTGTGGTTATGATAGCCATCCGACAAGCTAATCCAGTAAAAATTTGTTATTAAAATGTCACTAAAATGTAATATTTATACCTCATAATTAAACAGAAAATAAGGCAAATAAGTGACTTACACTTTTCGTTGAAAAAAGCTCTTTTTGTCCTTTTTTGCTACCGCCATTCTCACCTGTGTGTCACACACCTCATTCTTGCACGGGAAAATCACCTGCGCTGTTTTGGTGCTGCTTTTCTGAACGCAGCTACAGCCTCTCACATGACAGCAGGGAAAGGCACAGCCTTTCTAGGTTAACATGTCTAGGTTAATATTGTCAGTGTGATTTTTTTAAAGTAAATTAAGTTATTGGTGGGGACATTTCAATTGTTGGTCCCCCTCTGCACATGCTAAATCTAAAAAGATTCTTGCTTTTTAGTATTCCTATTTGTATTGTGGGCGTTCCGCATAGTTCGGTT
Organism: Danio tinwini; assembly: GCA_903798205.1. Lineage (NCBI taxonomy): Eukaryota > Metazoa > Chordata > Actinopteri > Cypriniformes > Danionidae > Danio > Danio tinwini. The sequence goes on from CAIGQZ010032318.1 coordinate 8,115,562, forward strand.
GCGCATTTCTGATTGGGCAGAACGAAAGTGTGCTCACTCGATTGGCTAGTAAGGCTGTCACACACAGACGACCATCATGCATTTGCTCTGAGCAGAGGAAGTTAAATAATATACATGTAATATCGCATCCTCTTGCGATTAGCTAATTGCAACGTTTCAAATCACGATTGTGATTCGATTTCAATTAACTACACAGCCCTAAATTATTAAGTAGAAGAAATCAGGCTTTACTTTTCTGTTTCATTAAGTGTACTTAACAAGCAGTACAATCATTATGTGAAGGCAATGGCAATACTGCACTATTAAGAGCAAGGTAGGGCCCCAAAATTATTCTGCTTAGGGCCCCCAAATGTACAGGGCTGGCCCTGGTTACACCTAAATTATCTCTCTATATTTTTTTTATTCTGATAATATTTGTTTACATCTATTTCTTGGAATTTTCCATCTGAGACATCCCACAAACTAGTTGATTACTATGTGAAGGCAACTGTTTGATAGATTTAATAAAGAGAAAAGATTCAAAGCGCTGTCATTCAAACTCTGCCTTGACCTCTCTCCTTTATCCCTCTTCTTCTCATCATCTTTAATGAATCCTCTGCTCTGTTGTGCTTCCAGACTTCAGTAAGGTTATGGATTGCTATATATCTGTGCCCTGAGGTGAGACCCTGTGTTCTCAATCTCCATCCCAGCATGCTCCTTTCTCTCCCACTGTTTGGCAGGACAACAACACATCACAAACGCTTCTGACTTTTCAGCAAGATAAAACTTACCCGTCACAAAGCCAAACCGAAGAGAAACACATTTGTGGGAAGAGAAAATGAGTAGGAGACCGACAGAGACAGAGAGAAGGGTGACTAATGGAGAGAAACTCAGCCCCCAATGCACTCCTTCTGGATTTGCTCATGCTAAACTGTTCCTTCTGTTAAAAAACAAATCACTTTTTTTATCTCTCTTTCTTTTAGTTTAAGTTTTCTGCTTCTGTTTCTCTTCTGTGACTTTCAGGAGCAATAGGGAGCCTGTAATTACTCCATCTGCTAACACAACCACTGTCACAATGTTTTACTAATCACACATGCGAACGCAGAGAAATCAGGTTTTATAACCTCCTGCCATCTGCTGTTTGGTTCAGGAGATAAATGAAGTGTAACCTGTAATGATGAGCAGCAATGTACGCTGGGTATAGGAGCCACCGGAAATATATGCAGAGAGGAACAAAGGAAAAACAGCACAAGAAAGTCAGAATTATTAGCCCTCCTGTTAAATTTGAATTCTTTTATATATTTTTCCTGTTTAACAGAGAATATTTTAAAACATATTTTTAACAATAGTTTTAATAACTCATTTCTGACTGATTTCTTTTATCTTTGCCATGATGACAGTAGATCATTTACTAGATATTTTTCAAGATACTAGTATTCAGCTCAAAGTGACATTCAAAGGCTTAACTAGGTTAATTAGGCGAGTTGGGTTACTTAGACAAATCATTGCATGTGGTTTGTTTTGTAGAAAATTGAAAAAAAAAATCTAATAATATTGACCTTTAAATGACTTAAATTGACCTAAAAATGGGTTTTATTCTAGCTGAAATAAAGCAAATAAGACTTTCTCCAGCAAAAAAAAAATATTATAGGAAATATTTTTAAATTTTTCTTAATTCATTAAATATCCCTTGAGAAATATTTGAAAAGAATAAATATTGCACAGGAGGGCTAACAATTTTGCCTTTAACTGTATATTTACTATTAATTCTTTGTTATTTTGTTAGCAATTTAAAATTCGGAACGATTTTTCTAATGTTTTCTAATTTCTGAAGTAGAAATACATTTTTAAAAACATGTTATTTTTTATTCTTTTATAAATCACTACTTGTTGCATTCATTTAGCGATAAACAATTTTGTCAAATGTGTCATTTTAAATAGACTTTTAAATCTGCTTGGTTGAAACTAAAAATAAAATTGTCAAAAGTTGAAATAACATTACGATATTCTTCATTTTTTTCATGAAGGACACTTAAAAAGATATCTATTTGAAAGAAATGCTGTTGGTTGAGATCTTCCTATGCAGCAGCAAAAAAAAAAAAGTTCCACAAACATAATATTATCATATAATAACAATGATCAGAATGATTTGGATCATGTGACTTTGAAAAATGGAGTATTGATGCTATTAATCCAACTTTGACATCACAAGAATAAATTACATTTTCATTCATTTATTCCTTTTTTTTCGGCTTAGTCCCTTTATTAATCCGGGGTCGCCACAGCGGAATGAACCACCAACTTATCCAGCATATGTTTTACGCAGCGGATGCCCTTCCAGCTGCAACCCAACACTGAGAAACACCCATACACACTCCTTTACACACAATCATATACTACGGCCAATTAAGCTTACCCAATTCACCTATAGCACATGTCTTTGAACTGTGAGGTAAACAGAAGCACTCGGAGGAAACCCACGCCAACATGGGAAGAATATGCAAACTCCACACAAATGTCAACTGACCCAGCCGGGGCTCAAACCATAGACCTTTTTGCTGTGAGGTGATCGTGCTACCCACTGCGCCACCGTGATGCCCTATACAGTATTACATTTTACATACTGTATATTAAATTCAACGGTTTTTTTTTTATTGTGTAAATTCCTATTTTTTATTTAAAAAATGCAGCTTTGGTAAGCATTCTCCAGTCAAAAAGCAAATGTTACAAAAAAAACCTAAATCTAAATATATATAATATATATACTTGAGTTAAAATTATCAGCCCTCCCTTGACATTTTAATTCTTTTTAAAGAGTTCCCCAGCGCTGTTTAACAGAGAAGAGTTTTTTTCAACACACACATTTTTAAACAAAATAGTTTTAATATATAATATCTAATACCTAATTTCCTTTATCTTTACTTGATGACAGTGCACTCCATCTTAATGAGATTCACAACACACACACCTGTCTACCTAGACAGCAATATGGCCATCACACAGCATCTGCTTCTCTAGTGTCATGTAAACACACACACGACCTGAACAGAGCTTTCATATTCTCCTGGCATCTCCTCTCCGCTAAACGCTTTCCTTCAGTATAAACAGAAGCTCTTCAAACCTTCTGCTCATTCACTTAAAGCAAGACATATTTATACTATCCGTCAAATCAACATCTACCCTGCTTACTTTAGGTACATTAAGGTTACAAAAAGTGCATCCAATTTATACTGTATGCTGAAAAGCAAGACACAATAGCTCTTTACTATAATGCATTAAAGGTGCAGTAGGTGATTGTCTTCAGAAACATTTTTTGTTGTACTGATTAAAGTAAATGATTTAAATGTATTTATGTGTTTTTATATGTGTATTTATATGTGTTTTGGCTCAAGTATTTCTTTTAAACAGGTAAGGTTATGTGTTTCGTCACGCAAAGCTGATGTAGATTGTGCTGTTATGAATGGGTTATATGCAGACAAGTGTTGTTCAGCCACTGAAATCTTCCGGCGATAGATTGATGTGACATAAGGGACCTTTTACAGCATCGATAATGTAGATTTGTATTTAGTTTAACAACATAAAAGAAGTAAATAGCGCTATTCCGCTTAGCCTGCTTTACTGAGGTCAAGTTGGTTTTATATTCACATTGGTTCATTTTTAAACAATGATAACCTGTGACGTGCACCCTATATTGATAGCATGTAAGTATGGCTTAGCAATAAGCGTAATCCCTGAATGTTACCGGTCAACCACTAAGCATACAGTAGTCACTTTAGGACAAAGCACATGAGAGAGTGAAACCAGCGATCCTTGCATCCATGAAATATTGCACATTATAACAAGTTTTGCTTACTAACTACATAACTGGAAACGTGCTAAATATAACACAGTTTTTCCTTCAGAAATTACATGACCTAGTGGGTCTCTGTCATCTTTAATATGCGTGTTCATGATTTCAGGAGGCATGGATTTGGACAGCAGGGGAGGGATTGTATTTAAAAGATATTATGCTAACCGTTTAGCATTTAGGCAGATCACCTACTGCACCTTTAAATAAACAAATTCTACCAGTATATACTTTTGCAGCATTAGTATACAAAATATAGCAATATTAGTCAAGCAAAATACAGGGGGTATAAAACTGATAATAATCAAATAATTCTTGAATATTCACAAAAATAGAGCTTTAGTAAAAATAGAGCAATTACGGATATGTATTTCAACGTTTAAATCAGCCACAAAAAATAATCTGCATGTGCATTACTCTCGACCGCAAGCTGAGTGAAACCGAAAGTAAAATCACACCGAATATATAGTGCAGGTCAAAACCACTAATGGCTATATGTGACTGGTAATGATTCAAAAATATACATCTTGGTTTGCCGAACCTCACAAAAATTTTTTTTGAGTTTTGAGATTATTCCCATATTAGCTTCTCTGGCCATGTCAAGTTTACCACATTTATACAAATATCACTTTTCTATAATTATAAAAATATTTTAACAATTAAAATTTATCAACAGCAATAAATAACTCATAAGATAAAATACATAAATAACAATAATAATGTATAAAATAAAAATCCAAAACGTTTTTTTTAAGGTTTACTTTTGATAAAAATTGTACATTTTTGTAAGGATTGACATTTAAAAATATTTTATTTTCATATTTCAGTCTCTCCAGATAAATATTGTTGTCTGATAACATTAAAAATAAGGCATTCCACAAGTATATGTTTAACAGTTTGGTTTCTGTTGTAATCAAGCGGCAACCTCCCACTCTCTGGGAAGCCAATAAGGTAATTGAAACTGCAATTCATCAAAATTCCGCTAGTTCTGGCTCCATAATAGAGCAAATTTCTATTGAGCCCACTGTTAAAATGGCCAACTTTACAGCAGAAAAATAGTGTTTACAGCCTGGTACAAAGAACGATTTTGGTTTATATAGCTAATATTACTCTGTGACAACTGTGAGGGGGGTGAATTTTTTTATAACTCATCCGTTTCCTTTATATTAGGTTATATTAAGTTTGCAAAATTAAGGGCGTGGCCACTTGAGTGACACCTAGCTCTCGCTGGTCGCCGTCACTTCACCTTAGCTGATTCCAGCTGATTTGTCGCTGATCTCTGCATATTCATCGTATTTTTGTGTTGTTTTATGTGGCTTTACACAGTCAGTTGCCTTTTGGAATTATTTCTTACAATTACCAGATGATACGGCATGCTGTGTGCACTTGATTGTGCTCACAAACCATTCACATGGCCTCTGTTTCTCTGGTGAGTGAAATTATATACTTAAATACCATCTCTATAAATGTATTTGTGTTATTTAAGATCATTTATAATTTATAATGTTCTTTAGACCTGTAATGCACTCCAGAATCTGACAGATTCATTAGCTGTAGGCTCTAGAACAGTCATCTGAAGCGTCGTCATACAGTGTTATGCCTAGATTATATCAATAGTCTTGCATTTACTAACACAGACTATATCCGAAGTGTAAAGAAGTAATTTGCACTTTCCTCCTGTTGAAAAACGTCATAAGCACAATGCTTAGTGGCTCAATGTGTAATACATTGAGCCACTAAGCATTGTGCTTATGACATTGCTTATGAAACAGTGTTTTTAAAAGTCTAAACACTTTATTGATATAGTGTACAACCAAGCACATGTGGTCAGAACACAAACAAGTCGCAGGTAATGAAGTATTAAGTGTTTCTCCTATAGGAAAGCCAGTCTAAAAAAAAAAAAAGGCAGCATTCGTCTGTAGCTCCGCCTCTTTGCCCTTGTATGGTAAGCCTCGGTTGGTGCGATGACACACGAACAAAATGGCGACGGTTGGCCACGCCTACTGGTAGCTTCTTTTGGGTTCTTCATAAACCTATGGGTGACGTCACAGATACTACGTCCATATCTTTTACAGACTATGGTTGTAATATTGCCGGCAGTTTGAGACCCCTGATCTACATGAATGTAATGCATACTTGTTAAAAAAGTAAGTCTTAAATAACAATAATAATAAATGTCACAAACAACACAACAACTGAATGACAGTGTACACCACATACAGTTGAGTTGACGCTCACTGTATAAAATGAACATCAAAAGCATACCTGTCAACTCTCCAGTTTTTCCCAGGACTCTCCCGTATTTTACAGTTCTATCCCGCTATCAATCCGTAAAGGTATTTTCCCGTATTTCTCCAGTATTTTCAGTCTTTCTCTGAAGGGTGGCAATAAACATTAAACAGCAGAGCCTCCCTATACACAACCCATACTGCCAAACCACCAGGGGCCGCTCCTTGCTCTTAAATGTGAGTCTGTTCTGTGCTTTAGCTTTGTTTAGGCATGAAAACACTTTAAAATAAATATAAAAATGGCGGGATTTCCTTTCCTTTTATTACAGGTGCCGTCTCCCCTTCATATGCAATCCTCAAAACAGTCAAATAGCGGTGCATGACTGTCAGCTGATAGCTTTGATAGCTTGATTTTATTTCATTATAATAGCTAATAATTTTAATAAGCTGAACTGTTTGCTAATGTATTTGCTGCTAATGTATACTATTTATTTTTTCTTTTGTAAATAATAATAATGAAACTGACTATTAAACCATAATGATTACTGACCATTAAACTGTTGATTTACAATGAAACAGCTCCAAATCAACATATTTAGTAATTTGGGGGTTTTTTAGGGGCGGCGTCCAGGGAATCCCTTATTATGGTGGGCATATCCCTTATTTTCACATCCCAATGTTGACAGGTATGATCAAAGGCCTTCAATCAGTGTGTTCACCAGTGAATTTACCAGTTTCTGGAAGAGATGCCCCACAGTGATCTTCTCGTCCCACTGCTGAATGTGGGGAGAAAGAGCATCATAAAACTCCTTATGGATCTCGAAGATGTCTTGGATCATGAAAAAAATGGTGTCGATCTGTTCCACTGTCAGCACTGGCTTCGAAGTTGTAGCTGTCGCTTTAAGAGGCTTCATGGGCTATGAGAGAAAATGAGGGAGAAGTCAATAAGTCAACATGATCACTACCTACATTTATAAACATAATACGTAATGATGAACCAGCAAATAAAACATTGTAGAAATACATACAGTTGAAATCAGAATTATTAGCCCACCTGTATTTTTCCCAATTTCTGTTTAACAGAGAAGATTTTCTAAACGTTTCTAAACATAATAGATTTAAGAACTCAATTCCAATAACTGATTTCTTTTATCTTTGCCATGATGACAGTAAATAATATTTTACTAGATATTTTTCAAGATACTAGTATTTAGCTTAAAGTGACATTAAAAGGCTTAACTAGGTTATTTAGGTTAACTAGGCAAGTTTGGGTAATTAGGCAAGTCATTGTATAACGGTGGTTTGTTATGTAGACAATCAAAAATATGTATTGCTTAAGGGGGATTATAATATTGAACTTCAAATGGTTTTTAAAAAATGCTTTTATTTTAGCCAAAATAAAACAAATAAGACTTTCTCCAGAAGGAAAAAAAATATTATAGGAAATACAGTAAGAAATTCCTTGCTATGTTAAACATAATTTGGGAAATATTTGAAAAATAAAAATAAAAATTCACAGAAGGACTTCAACTATATATTTAGTGATGGGGTTTTATTTCAATTTCAATTGTTTTTGGGTGTCTGAAATATTCTTTTTTAAAGTGTGCATTTCAAAAACCTGAAGAAAAAGTTTCAGTACATAAAGGCCCAATCCCAATTCTATTTTTGTACCCCTACCCCTTCCCCTGGCCCTTACAACCAGGGGGTTAAGGGGAAGGGCTTCAAAATTTACCCCTAAGAATTGGGACAGCACTACAACACCAGCACACGTCATCATATGTCATCGCGATCTCTTGCTTCATATGAGATCAGACGATGGCGACTGCTGTAGTTATTCCAGTTGTGTTATTTTTTGGTATTTATCTTCAGTAAATCACTGAAGGCATATATTATATTATCATAACGATCTAATGTGGCAATAAGATCGTAACTGTACAGTGTATTTACAACATGACCATATTCATCTGTAAACACACGAAAACACTAACATTATAGCAGACACTGTAAAAAGCTCATTCCCAGCCTCTAGACTTTTCTGACAGGGTATTCGAGTGTCATCGAGTGACAGAATGTTGTGGGACTGCTATACAGGAGTTATGATTGGGGATTATAGATTGCGAAATTTAGCGTTTTTTTCCAGCGTTTTTTTTTTAAAGCATGACGGTACAACACCAACGCGGTTATGAATATATTAAAACGTGTTTGTTTGTTGTAAAAATTCATAATAATGACAAAAAATACTAATTTCCGGGTTCAGCAATACTGCTGCTGTGGCTGGTGCATTCTGGGTAATTTTCTTACCCCTTGGTTTTAAGTGTGGTCCTGAAAAATCTTCGTTTGAAGGGCTATTCACCCCTTCCTCTTAGCCCTACGCCTTCAAGCTATAGAGAATTGGCGTGAACGCGCAAAACGAGGGGTAGGGGTAAGGGGAAGGGCTAAGGGAAGGAATTGGGATTGGGCCAAAGTCTGATTTATACTTCTGCATCAAGCGCACGCTTATGGTGCGGTGCAGCGGTCGCAAAACCCTCATCATGGCTGACGCTGACGCACACCTCTCAAAAAAATTTAACTGCACATCCCAATGATGAGTAGCGCAAGCTCTGTGATTGGTCGGCTTGGCAGTTCTGACAAATGTGGGTGGGGCCGCAAGCCCAATGGAGCAAGTGTTTACAAGTGTCGAGTCACGTAAAAAGAGCTCTCGATGGAAACTTTTGTTTTGTGTTTACCTTATAATTAAAGTTGTTGCACGTCCGCCAATTCCAGCCTCTGAATGAGCGAGTTTTAGCTACTTGTACATTAAGGTAGCTTTCAGAAAAGCAAAGCCCCCGCAAAGAAACTCAACACAAAGGAACATTAAAACCCGCTGCCAGCTAGTGTTTCGGAAGTGCTATTGCAGAGCAACACAAACAACAACGTGGAGCCGTGGGTCACACCAATCACTCCACGCAGCCTTAGGATCAGCGCATTAATGATTTTTGCCCAAATGTACCCATTAGTTTGCTTGAAATGAAGATTAGTCAAATTTTTGTTCATGAATTACATTTAGACTTTCTGAAGATTCTAAAGCTCAAAACCTTTGGGTGAAAAGATTCAACTGGAGATGCAGAAATCATTTGTTTGTTTGTTTTTCGTAAAATATTTTCTTCTGTGCTCCAAGCATAACTAAAAGACTTATGAGGGTGAATAAATAATGACCACAAATGTGAGTACAAAACATTACTCTTACTATAGTAGTCTTGCATAAAATAATCTATTTAAATAAGGCTTATTAGGGCTACATTGTATACTCAAAATCTTCATTAAAAATGTACTACTTTGTGAAAAAGAGTCTTTCTGAAGAGCTCAAAACAAGCTAAAAGTATTATTTTTCAAATCTTCTGAAGATAAATGTAATATTTGGTGCTACGATGTACAGTCATATTTTGATTATCACAAAAGCAAGACATTTCTAATTAAACACAGAGCACATTAACAAAATTTACTGTTTTTATATTTAGTATTTTCATGATAAAATATAAAACATTTTGAAAATTTTACTTTTTTTTATATTCTATTTTTTATTTTATTTTATACACTATTCATTTCATTGGTCCTGCGGTTTAAGACTTAAGAAATGCAAAGCAGTCAGTGCCAGTGGTGTAGTGGTTAGTGCGTCGACACATGCACTCCGGTGCTCACGGCGACCCGAGTTTAAATCCACCTCGCGGTCCTATGCTGATCCTTCCCCTCTCTCTGCTCTCCATGCTTTCCTGTCAATACCCTCTACTGTCCTATCGAATAAAGCTGAAAACGCCGGAAAAAAGATAAGTAAATTAATAATTTTTTTTTGTCTTTGAAAGAAAAGTATGACAATGTTGTACGCATTATGATTTGAGAAACAGCTAAAAAATAACTAAATGCACAGTTTATTTCATTTATAATAATAATATCATACTTATTTCTAAATATAGAAAACATCAATAGCAAGAATTATTTAATACACATTTAAACTTTAGAAGGGTTAGAAAAATAAATTCTGGAAAGTGAATTTAGTATTGGTACAGCATCTATTAAAAAATAAATAAAAACAAGCTGATTACTGGATATTCACAATCTTATCAGCTGTGCCAGAGATCTGACACCAGCATGACAGAAATCATCCTTCAAGAAATGATTAAAGAAGACGAGTGAATGTGTGCAGGCTTAATTATATGACTGCTCTGCCACAGTATTTGTAACAATTTTGCTTGTGGATACAAACTGCTGAGTAATGTTTGGACAGGAAGTGTGTAGGGGAGAGCAGAAGTACACATAAAAACCAAAATCCAGGTCTGCTTTAACTCATTTTGCAAGAGTTCTCCTTAACTATAAGACAGGAGATGTCTATGTGTTTTTTACATAGTCAAAAATGTACCATGTCTATTTTGCTACAGCACATTGTTAGTCTTAAGGTGAAAAATTAATCCATGCAAGTTAATCCACTGAGAAAAGCTGTTTTATGGGTAATCGTTAATCAAAATCTGGCCATTTGCTTCCACTCTGGAAGAGATATCCTTTTCTTATGCTGTTTTCACACCAGATAAGGCTTGCGCAAATAAGTTGCGCTATTTGCCCGTAAATAGACAAGTGAACATTTTGAGTTTACTCGCTTCATTCGGGCATCAAATTCACTTCACAATAGACCATTCACGTCATGGGCTGTCTGACCGGTGACTACACTCTCAGAAATAAAGATACATGAGCTGTCACTGGGGCAGTACCATTTCAAAAGGTACATATTTGTACCCAAATAGTCCACAGTGGTACCTAAAAGGTGCATATTAGTACCCAAATGTATCGAGGAACCATTATGGACCCTTTAGGTACAAATATGTACCTTTTGAAAAGGTACTGCCCCAGTGACAGCTCATGTACCTTTACAGTATTTCTGAGAGCGTAGCTTAGTTTCTAAATGGCTAACATGGATTTTATTGAGAAAGTTGCTGTGTTTATGTGCTTTAGGAAGTCTGGAAAACAGTGTAAAATCGTTCAGCGCCGTGTCTGAATGCACTAGATCCTTTCAGAGGTGCACCCAGCTCTATGAGTTCATCAACTCCTCCAGAAACTATACCTAGATGATGGAAGTTTCAGCGGTGCTTTAGACTAAGCCGGACTGAGTCAGGAGCTTGCTCTTGTAAGATCGTGATTATGACGTAGCGCCTTCAGTTGGTGTCCCGAGGCGAAATCCTCCTGTCAAACTGGTCTTGACAGGAGGATTTCCCCTCGGGACACGAACTGAAGGCGATACGTCATAATCACGATCTTACAAGAGCAAGCTCCTAATTGGTTACACGACGTGAATGTCTGCTAAAGTTCAGATTTTCCAACTTGAGCGAATTGCTTCATTCACGTCGCCTCATTCACGTAAATTGCGCTGCAGGATGTCTATTCACGCCTTTGCATTGTCTTACCATGTAAATCACTCGCGCTAGACACTTCAACCGTGTCTAGTGTGAATGCACTATTATGATGTCAGTTTGACAGCATGGGCGAAACATGCTTAGCCACACCCCTCAAGCCATTCATTTCTTGCAAGTGAAAAGATGAAAGGAGGAGTGCAAAAATAAAACCCCAAACACTAAATATTTAATTTCAATTGGAAATATAAATAAATGATAGCCGCAAAAGATCCTATTGGTCCACTTCAGTTTTAATGGCTAATAGAATATAATTTTTAGCGCCATCCATTTTAATTTTATTACAAAAATTTATAATAACCATTATTGCATTTTAAATGATGTGTTTTTTATATTAATATAACTAAAGACATGGGTCACAGATGTTTTTATTATTATTTTTACTGCTATTATATATGCTATATGGCGACGCAGTGGCGCAGTAGGTAGTGCTGTCGCCTCACAGCAAGAAGGTCGCTGCTTTGAGCCTCGGCTGGGTCAGTTGGCATTTCTGTGTGGAGTTTGCATGTTCTCCCTGCGTTCGCGTGTGTTTCCTCCAGGTGCTCCAGTTTCCCCCACAGTCCAAAGACATGCAGTACAGGTGAATTGGGTGGGATAAATTTTCCGTAGTGTATGAGTGTGAATGAGTGTGCATGGATGTTTCCCAGAGATAGGTTGCAGCTGGAAGGGCATCTGCTGCGCAAAACATGTGCTGGATAAGTTGGCGGTTCATTCCGCTGTGGAGACCCCGGATTAATAAAGGGACTAAGCCGAAAAGAAAATGAATGAATATATATGCTATATGAACTTATATTTTATTCATTTTAAATGATTTTGTTTTAATATTTTATTATTTAAATAATTGAATATACTTAATTCATTCAAGAAAAAGCATGCGAGGCATATAAATATAATAACTGTAATAAAAATAATAATAAAGTTATAGCATATTCGTTTTTACTGATCCATACATTCACATACATAGATCATATTGTCATATTCAATACTCTGAGGAAATTAAAAATTACTTTTACATTACTTATCAGGCACTATTTTTTAAAATAAATATATATATATATATATTTTTTTATTTTTAAATGCGTTGTTTTGATAAGTCATTTATGACAGACAACCATACAGGGTCCTATGAAGACCAAATTCTGGTTGCTAGAACGGATACAGTCACAGCCAGAAGTTGTTCAAATAGAGTGGAGGAACTATGACGTCACCTTGTAGGCGAATCGGCTTCTAGCATAAAACTGGTTCCCTCGATAAATTCCCTATAGGATTTTCCCATAGGCTTTTCGAAAATAGCAAATAATAAGCTCTGTGTTCAAACACAGTTCAATACACTTACACGTTTTGTCCAGCCGGATAATCCTCACACGGAAATACAACTTTTAGCACTTTTGGATCTTAAATGCAAACGCAAGAACTGAAAAGCTAACATCAGGCTATAAACGGACTACAGCCTTCGGGGCGCTCGCCTGTAACGTCAGCACCACCCTGCTACAGACAACTCTTTAAGCATAATCCATGACAATGACTTACGCTCTCGGTTTATTATATTATAATCCGCGCTATATATTATAAACAAATAAATACGCAAAAGCACATAGACCTACGTGCCTTTTGGATAGTTTTTACGTGGGAAATACATTTTGTTTTGCTTTACGGTTGTTGTAAAAGTTTTAAACTGTATGTATAAATGTGCCTACATAGTATTATCATAACACATGTTTAAATAAGTGTATCGCTCGCGTGCATACAGCCCGCTTAGTAACAGACGACATAAATGAGGCATGAATGACATGTCTAATGTTATATGCCTGAAAGTTCCATCACAGGCACAGAACAACATTCAATATTCTTTTTTTGTCACCGAGTACAGTGAAAACCAGCCTATACAGTCACATATGCTGTAAATTAAGGAGGAGTGTAAATACTGCAGTTATGACAGAGTTAAATGTGTTCAGATGAAGAAAAAACCCTGACAAAAAATCTATGGATCACGTTAAAATGACAGTTAATGTGTATTTCACATTTATTCACACGTTTGCATTACTGACTGCAGGAAAGAGATAGGCTGCACTGGTAAGCAGTATCTTCATAATATCGTTTAATTAAAATAAAAGTTTAACAAATTAATCTGTCTTGACAGTCTTTACTAGTGAAGGCCATAAATAACAGACAAATCCAAATGCCCAACACAAGCGAGCTGCGTTCCAGACCAGTTCAGCTCGATGACGTATAATATCTCAGACACCTGCTGTAGTCCCGTTTAGCAACTTGATAGCAACTGTCTTTTTAAAGAAGCATAACCGATTAAAAAAAATCATGAGTGTGATGTAACTGGTGTGTTTTATGTCGTAGAATAAAACGTGAAAGTATTTTGAGTTTGTGTTAGCCACAAACCTTTTTTAAGCGATTTACCTGAAATCCCATTGAAAAAACCCATTGACTTTGGGACGAGGGAACGGGAACAGCTAAAATGCTAACTCACTTCCAGGTTTTTGCATACAAATTGAAGTCATAGTTCCCCCACTTTATTACTTATATTATTTATTAAATTACCCATAAATTGTACTTTAAACCATCTACCCCTACCCCAACCCTCACAGTAATGTAAACGCAGTAATTA
>CAIGQZ010032318.1:8144160-8171624 GCA_903798205.1 Danio tinwini
CATACTCAATAGCTAGAGCAAACTGGAAATTACATGTTTTAAATGTAATTAGAGCTTAAGTAACAACAATAATGGTACAGGTCACTTTAGATTTTGTTGTTGATTTGAAATGTGTAGTTTAATTGTGATTTCAGCAAGATCTTTTTTGGAATTTCAGGATTCCCTCATACATTTAGATGGGGATTTAGTCTTGGATGAGCTGCTCGGGAGTGTTGCAAAATATGGCTGCCGCTAGAACAGACTTTCCTTGAAAGAGACTTTGATATCATAGCAAGAGAGTATTAGAAGCATAAAGTTGTGCAGCACCAGTTTGTGTATTTATTTTTTTCATTAAGCAACATCTAATGTCTAAAACGTGCATGTTCACTTAGCTCATCACTAGTGAAAATTGTTTGGGCATGAAAAAAAACACATTGATGCAGAAATATCCGCTTGTGTTTGTTAGTAATGGGTTGTAGCTGGAAGAGCATCCGCTGTGTAAAACATATGCCGGAATAGTTGGAGGTTCATTCCACTGTGGCGACCCCTGACAAATAAGGGACAAGGGCGAAGGAAAATGAATTAATGAAATATCTGATTGTTCATCTGTGCCAAAACTATCAACTGAACACAAGAAACTGTGTGAACTGGTCAGAGCTGTGACACAGTGGTCACTGCTCATCATACATTAAAAATGTTTGACCAAAAAAATATTGGTTTATGCATTTCCTTTAAAAATAGCTAAACACTGCTCTCTCAGGAATATCAGCTCAATGTTTCTGGATTTCCTCATCAAATTACCCACACTTCATGTACGTAGTTCTAAATTTTTATGAATTTCTTTCCTATGTTGTTGAATATAAAACAAGATATTCTGAACAATGCTGTAAACCAGCAGCTATGGACATCCTAGCATGAACAAAAAACACTATGGAAGTCAATGGCTGCTGCTACCCAGCATTCTTCTGAATATTTTCCTTTGTGTTCAATGGAAAAAAGAATCTCTTACAGGTTCGCTGAAAAAAAGTCTTTTACTTTTTTTTAAGTAACCGGTTGCAAACAATTTATATGGGCTGAATTTAAACAAACAAATTATGTTGAACATTAATACATTTTATTTGTTTGTTTAAATTCAGCCCATATAAATTGCTTGTAGCCACTTACAGTACCTTAAAGGTGCAGTACGTGATCTGCCACAATGCTAACTAGTTAGCATAATAGCTTTGAAACACTGTCCCTCCCTTGCCGTCTAAAGCCACACCTCCTGAATCACAATCTGCACAGCAGACAACCCTCTTTAACGTGCTGTGCTAAAACTCTGCTTAGTGGTTGGCCGGCAGCATGCAGGAATTGCATTTATTACTAAACCATACTTACTTGATATTTCAGACCGAATATTCAAAGTAGCATGATAAACAATATAGGTAGCAGGTTGTCACTGATCAAAAATGAACCAATGTGAATATAAAACCAAGTTCACCTCAGTAAAGCATGCAGGCTAAGCGGAATAGCGCTATTTACTTCTTTTTTGTTGTTAAATTAATACAAATCTACATTATCGAAGCTGTGAAAGGTCCCTTATGAAACTGAAAACAGTCACATCGATCTTTCGCTGGAAGATTTCAGTGGCTGAACAACACTTCTGTGCAGATAACCCATTCATAATGCAACACAATCTACATCAGCTTTGCGTGACTAAAATAGTTTTAAAACATAACATTACCTGTCTAAAAGAAATCCTTCAGCCATGGTGTCATCCTTCCTCCAGCCTGCAAAAGTAACTCTAATATTGATTCAGGATTTTAAACAGTTTTGATTCAGCATGTTATCGCTCTTTCTCTCTCGCTCTTTCTCTCGTGTGTGTACATTAACATGAATGCGCAGCACGTGTACCCACAAACGGCGGATCTCCGTGAACGGGTGCATGGTTGTTCAAATCTGCATTTGCTGACAGACAGTTTGGGCTATACTCATCAGAATTATGGGAGATGTCGGCCCGACAATATTTAATTGGACGATTATTTTTTTGTTTTATGCCACCCAGAATATAAAAATACACATAAATACATTTAGATAATTTACCCTAATCATTACTATTGGAATGTGAAGAGACTTTCAACCAGCACAACAATAAATGTTTCTGAAGACAATAACCTGCTGCACCTTTAAAAATATTGTAAATCCAATGGGTACTTTTTTTTCAGTGTTTGGGAACAATTGAATGACAGTAATTTTCTTTCAGTCTTTGCATTTGCAATATAAGACAAATGCATTACAAACTCATGCTTATACGCAACAATTTATGTGCACATCTGGTTAATTGATTTCCTGTTTTATAAAAATATGTTCAATAAAAATATGTGACAGGAAATCACCTTTAACAGCAGATTTAGCATATGCAGGTAATGAAAGTGGAAGAAATAAACCACAAACTTTCTTTCTTGATACTAAACAACAACAAAAAAACAAAAAAAAACCAATCATCTTATGCAGACAGAACAGGTGGTACTGTTAAAGTCAAATATGACAGGAAAATGAGTCTGTGCTGATTTTTTTTGGGATACTCTGGGAGTGTAAAAACTTCATTTGACATCGCATAACAGAGTAGAATACATAGATTGGATACCTTTTGACAATTACTGGGAGATTTTTGGTAATACATTACTTAATGTATACAATTCTTACTATTAAAAAAACTATTAACAATTTAGCTCGCTGACACACACACACATACACGCACATACGCACACATACATGCACATACACACACATGCGCACACACGCACGCGCACACACACACTCACAAACAAACAAACAAACAAACAAAGTAGTTTATGTCATTTAGGTGTTGTGTAAGATTAGAGATGTAAAATAAGATCATGTAGAGTATGTATTTATAAGTACAAATAAAGTGCCAACATCTTAATAATAGGCAGGTAATAAGCCAGCAGTTTATTATGAGAACTGGTACTTAAACTAAAGTGTTTTTATTTTTTATTTTATTTCTTGTAAACAAGGTTTACTTGCATTGTTGAGTTAATGAATTGCAGGTAAACCCGTAAAACAGGTTTTGATTGTTTTTTAGTGTGTATTAACGTGTAATTGGTCATAATGAGATGTTTCCTGAGCATCAAATCAGCATATTAGAATGATTTCTGAAGGATCATGTTAACACTTGAGACAGGAGGGATGGTGCTGAAAATTCAGCTTTGAGATCACAAGAATAAATTACTTTGCAATTACAATATCGTTAACAATATTTCTCACTATCGCTGAGGTTGCACTGTATTCTGATCACATTAATACAAACATATTACAATACAAACAATAATAATATTTTATCTTAATAAATAATAATAATAATAATAATAATAATAATAATAATTATTATTATTATCACTTCTATTATTATTATTATTATTATTATTATTAATAATAATAATAATAATAATAATAATAATAATAATAATAATAATAATAATAATAATAATAATAATAATATTTTAGCATTTTTTCGGTCAAAGTACTGTAAAAGAGACACAGACTGTAAAAAATTCTGGGTTGCAAACAATTCCTTTTTGTTATCACAACAAAAATTGATTAATTTTACTTAATTTACAAATTTAAGTGGATTGAACATAAAACAAATAGGTTGCCCAAATAAAAACCTTGAGAAGTGTGTTGTTTCAACTCATTTTAAATAGTAGTAAAGTAAAAATTAGTTTAAACAAGCAGCAAAAGTCATTTTTGAGTGCATTCAAATGTTCGATAAGCTGAACATTGGAGGTAAAAAATATTAATTTGGATTAATTTAGCTTAACTTGGAAAAAGATGAACAAACCGACTACATCTGAATCATATGTCAATATGTGAAGTGTTGCAAATGAATGAGCATTGTATTATGTTTCTATTATGTTTTATGGTATGCCCTACACTCAAAAAAAATGACCTTTGCTTCATGTTCAAACTACTTATTTAAAATGAGTTAAAACAACACTTTGGGGGGCAACTTAAATTTGGAAAAAAAACTTAATTAAATCTAATTGTTAATTAAACCAATTAATTAAATTACTAAAATAGATACAGAACTAAGTTAACTTAATCGTTTTGTGTTGGGACAACATGAAGGAATTGTGGGGAACCTTACAGTGTAATTTAATAAATTTTTCAAATATCATTTTAATATACAAATTTTGCTTTAGACATTTTTTTGTTAAAAGGTTATTAACAACGTTTAAAAAAAATGTTAAAAACATCTCAAACCATAAACAAAAGCATTGAAACTTCAGGTTACTATGCAAACTTTGAAAGATGTATCTGGACAGCCGAAGAAATAAAATAAAAAATAGATAAAAAAGAATCATTTTGGAATCAGACTAACTCTCAGAATCGAAATTGAATCAGATCATGAGGACGTCCCGAAACAATCCCACCTAAGCCTGTCACGATATCTATTTTTAGTTGTATGAGATATTGCACAACAAATATTGCGATAAACAATATAATTGTGATTTTAAGCCCATTTTATGCCATTCATTACATAATTACATATTTTAACCCATTATATAATATCACAATGCAAGTACACTCTTCCAAAGAACACAATATTTATTCTTAATAATTAGGCAATGGAATCAGAATGTAAAAACGCATGTCCTAAATAAATAATAAGAACTGTTAACAAAAAAAAAAGGTAAAAACGTAACAGAGGCTGTGATATCTGCTAACAGATCTATTTTCAGTCGTCAAACATCAACATGAAAATATACTAAAGTGTTTTTTTAACCATACTGACACCTCCAATAGAGATAGAGATGTTGCACAAATCACTAAAGTGTTGCCAGAATTGGTTTTTATGTATGGGTGATACATATTGCATCACCAAAAAAGATTGAGGTCATGTCCATGTTTAGTGCGATAAGTTGATATATTGATTATTGTGACAGGCCTAATCCCACCCTTTACTGGATATACTGATATTTCAGACAGAGTAAATTTAGCTTATACTATACAACACACATTTTCTTGTTTAAAACTAAAACATTAATGTGAAGTGAACAAGAAACTGCTTCTTTTAATTCTGAATCTCATAATGGAGCAAACTGCCTTCTGTTTTTTTCACCTCATTATATTTTCCATCTTTTGTGAACATGGATAGCAGGAACTCAAATAGTTCAGGTCAGTGCTTAGGATGAGCTAAACATAAACAGTTTATACACATGGCATTACACAAAAAAATGTGAGCATGTTGCCAATGGAAGAAATGTTTTAAAGTGAAAAAGTCCAATGAAAAGTCTAAGATGACGCACTTGCATTCATGTCTTACAATGCTTGACTTTCCTTCACCATATACCAAACGGAGATGATTCAAATAATGTTTACAAATGTATTTCCACATACTGAATATGTACAAAAACAAGGATCGGTCAATCTCAAAATGAAAGAAAGTAATACATGTTTGGAATGACATTAGAGTAAATAATTAATGGCAGAATGTAGATTTTACAGTAGCCAATCCTATTTCTGCCTACATTCATAATGAGTTTAAATGTGTTTCTTCTGAACACTTGTGTAAAGATAGAATCTACCTTCATTCATGTCACTTTTAGAAGCGCTCAATGCAACATGAGTGCTATAAAATGAATAACCCTAAGAAAGCAAGAGAATAAATAACAGAATCCATATGTGCAACATTTGTACAACACAGTGGAGTAGAAATAATACCTTATCTCACAACATGTCACAAAACAATCTTAACTGTGAGAGCTATCTGTTTCAACTACTTCTGAAAGTGATTGGATGAGCTCAAAATGTTTCATGTCTGTATTTAATAGTAATCTGTATTTACTTGTGATCAGACTGACAATAACACACATACCAGGTGTAAAAGAACGGTGCTCATGAACTGTGGGCTCTGAAAGTGAGGATCAGAAAATAGTGTGTACACTAAAAAGTGATTCGCTGAAAAAGTGGGTAAACTCATTGCCTTCAACTTACTAAGTAAATGAACTATGTGCATACTTATAAAAATTAAGTCAACTTAACAGTACAACAGAAATACTTGTCATTTTTAAGTCAATGGCTTTACAAATCTTTTAAAGCAATCACTTTTTATAGTGTGTGTTTAGACAAAAGTCTTGTCACTTAACAGAAATAATGGACAGTATAGAATATAAAGTCATAGTGCAGTGGAAAAAGAATGAATATTGTGTATGACTCCCATGAGCTTGGAGGACTGCATCCATACATCTCTGCAATGACTCAAATAATTTATTAATAAAGTCTTCTAGAATGGCAACTAAAGCGTTCTTGCAGGACTCCCAGAGTTCATCAAGATTCTTTGGATTCATCTTCAATGCCTCCTCCACCATCTTACCCCAGATATGCTCAATAATGTTCATGTCTGGTGACTGGGCTGGCCAATCCTGGAGCATCTGCTGCAAACGCAGGTCTGAGCACGGAGAATACAATCGGCCTCTGAGAGAGCTTAGAGAAGATCACATGAGCTCTACTGGTGCTCCTATTGGCTGTCGCTCAAGATAGTCGCTCTTTGTTTGCATAAAGTTGAAGGATTCTCAACTTTGTTACGTCACTCAACACGCCCACCTGGTCGCCAACGGTTACTCGCGTAGATTGAAGTCGCTGGAAGTCGCTCACTCTCCATTGAAATGAGCAGTTGCTTGTTGCTTAGCCGCTGCGAGCCGCTCATATTGTGAATGAGACTTCAGGCTATTAATGTTGCTATCCACTCTGCAGATCTCTTGCACGCCATGATTTTTCCTTCACCAAGCTTGACTGATTTCTGTGAGGATTTTGAGTCCATGAGGGTTCCAATAGGTCTTCTGCAGTATTTTTGATGATTGGGATGCAGTTCAACAGATTCATCAGAAAAATCTACCTTCTGCCACTTTTCCCAATGATCAACTAGAAGTGTTGCTCTTTCAACTGGGATTGAGGACAAGACTTTTGCCAGGTAGTGTATATATATACAGTTGAAGAATTATTAGCCCCCTTAGAACTTTTTTTCTTTTTTAAATATTTTCCAAATTCTGTTTAACAGAGAAAGGAAATTTTCATAGTATGTCTGATAATAATTTTTCTTCTGGAGAAAGTGTTATTTGTTTTATTTCAGCTAGAAAAAAAAAAGGAGTTTAAGGTCATTTTAAGGTCAAATTTATTAGCCCCATTAAGATATATATTTTTTCGATAGTCTACAGAACAAACCATCGTTATACAATAACTTGCCTAATTACCCTAACCTGCCTGTTAACCTAATTAACCTAGTTAAGTCTTTAAATGTCACTTTAAGCTGTATAGAAGTGTCTTGAAAAAATATAATTTACAATAAAAATATTATTTACTATCATCATGGCAAAGATAAAATAAATCAGTTATTAGATATGAGTTATTAAAACATTATGATTAGAAATGTGTTGAAAAAAATCTTCTTTCCGTTAAACAGAAGGGGGGGGGGGGGGGCAGAGGGCTAATAATTCTGACTTCAACTGTATGTATGTATGTATGTATGTATGTATGTATGTATATGTATATATATATATATACATACATACATACATACATACACAGGTAAGTAGTTAGGGGGGAATATATAGCTGAAGGCAACATTATTAGTCACTAATAAATATTTTCCACGTGGTGTTTACCGGAAAGAAAGTTTCTTCAACATTGTTAAACAATAGTTTTAATAACTAATATCACTAACTGTCTTTTTCATCATACAGTACATAATATTTCACTAGGTATTTTGCAAGATACAAGTTTCCAGCTTTAAGTGCAATTTAAAGGCTTAACTAGGTTAATTAGACTAACCAGGTAAGTTAGTTAGGAAAGCCATTGGATAACAGTTCTGTTCTGTAGCCAATTGAAAATAATAACAGGAGGTAATAATATTGACATTAGAGGTTTATTATACATTACTTATTATTAGCAGTATATATTATATAAGACTTGTATATATTATACACTCAAAAATATGTTTGGTGTTTGTTCAAGTTACTCATTTTAAATGAGCTGAAACAACACAATTCTTACAATTTTGGGGGGGCAACTTAATTGTTTTAAGTTTAATCCACTTATATTTCTTAGCTTAACTTAATCAACTTTTGTTGGGACAACATGAATGAATTGTGTGAAACCCTGCATTCTTTAGTGTATAATGCTTGCCCTGATAAACATCACTAGACACACACAAACACACACAGAGGCAGGTTATTGAAGAGTCATAATAAACAGTGTGACTACAAGAGATGCTAAACATCCCAAGTCAAACATAAAGTGAATGTAACAGACTCAAAAAAACAACAACACAGCAACAGTTTGTCAATAAACATCTTAATTTATGCCAATTTTCTACATTATCTGAATGATTTTGCTCTCAATGAGTGCTTTAGTCCAGGATGGAGATACAGTAATAATGTTTATAGACTTGCAGTTGCGACATATGAATGGTACAAAGCACAAAAGTCACACACATACACTCACACACACTCAGGGGACTGAACAAACACTAACGCCACGTCAAGAAAGGTTTAATACTTTCCACCACACTATTTTTAGCCATCGAGACAGAGCAAAACCCCTGTCAGCAAGCCAGCAGAGGAAGAGAGAAGTGCTGTCTGACACATCACCATGTCTTTTTTCGCTCACCTTAAACGTCCTGAGCTCCACTGGTGTGAATGGACAGTCCAGGTACATCTCGCTTTCAAACAAATCTTCATTCTCCAGAACTTTGTCCAGCAGACCCAACACCTCCTCCTCATCATCCTCCATGCTGCCGGCTGATTCCTCTTTCTCCATTTCACTCGCTGCTTTCATTTCTCTCAAGTTTGTTCAAGACACATCAGTGCCTCTGCTGGAAATCTACCTCTTTTGTTGTCCACTAGGGGTTTTCTCTCTCTTTCTTTCTTTCTGGAAGAGTAACGTGTGCTCCTCAGACAAACATAGAAAGGGCCACTTGCTTCCTCTCTCTCACTCTCTCGTACACACACACATCGAATGGCCCGCCTCTGCACTCACTCACACACACACACACACAAACAGGCGTCCCTCCCCCTGACTGCGGTTCTGTCTTCCTGCTGTGTGTCAATTCCGGGTGCCCTGGGTTAAACGACTGTCCACCATTTTCCTTTATTAACATGTCTCTTTCTTATGTCCACGCTTGCTTTGTTTGGTTGTTTCCCTTAAATTCAATTGACTGAGTTTAATAGCAGGTTTAAAAAAAAGTCTCGCACTTTGTTACACTTTGTTACACAAAACAGAGCCACCTAGACTAAAAATAAAGACTGGTTTTCATAGTGATGTCATTGAGAAACCGTTTTTGGTTTCCCAAAGAATCGTTCAGTGATCAGTTCTTAGAACCACTTTGTCTGTAAGTGAGATACATTTTAATGACCTAAAGAAATTCTTTCATTATACACTGTTAGACTTTGCCGCAACATTACAGTTATTTAAAATGCCTAGTAAACTACTGCACCTGCTTTACAGTTCACAGCTCTAATATGCACTGCATTTTGGGTCATTTTAAAGCTTGTACAGTAAATTACTGCATATTAGGAATTTGCGCAACTCTACTGTAGTTGAAGACAAAACGGAGACAGCTCGTTCAATCTACTATCACAATATGTATTAAAAATAGATTGATGAATAAAAATGACTTCTGTAAACCATTTAAAATGGATATAATAACATTTAAACCTTAAATTTTAAACACTTGGTGCTGGTGACTTTCTTCATGTGCTACAAAATATAATCCAATTTGCTGCAGCCATGTTATGGGAGCAACGTTTCTTAAAAGGGTAAAAAATGTAAAATTAGTGAGGGTGTTTAAGATTTAAAGAAAATGGTCCCAAAATATTTTCTTAATTATTATGCTTTGGTTAGTGAGGTACACTGTCATTCAACAAGAGCAAGTAATAGGGATATATTTATCCTTACAGATTTAAGAGTGAATGAGGCAGAATTTCTTTTTTTTGTGTAGTAGATCTGTTGCTTGGAATGTTTTACCTACGATTTTTAAAGAAATTAAAATTGAGAGTGTTTTTAGAAGGAAGGTTAAAAAGTGGTTGTTTTACAGTTGAAGTTGAGGATTTTGTTGTGCCGAGTTGCTGAGCTGATGATGTTTGCACTCCATTTATGATTTGCTTGTTCATTTTTAAGAATATTGAGGACCACAATGAAAATAAGCCTGTGGCTTTTTTGTGTATTTTATCCTCAACAGTTTTTAAAATATGTATAAATTAGTCTAACTGGACTTGTTTGTATATTTTTGTTAAAATTATCAAATAAAATCAATCAAATCAATCAAACTATTACGCCAGAATGAGAGTAGAGTTCCTAGCCATATCAGCCTAGAAAATAGCAACTTTCATTTTCTGTTGGTATACAATTAGTGTACAATATAATTACAGAAGAGTCCAGATTTAAATAGGACATTTTTAGACATTTTTAAGCATGAGGCTAATGGTCTAATCCGATTCAATGATCTATGCTAAGCTAAGCTAAAAGTGCTTCATGGTTTAGTTCCGAGCCCTATCAGCTTAGAAAACAGCAACTTTCATTTCCCGTTAGTACACAATTAGTCCACAATATAATTACAGAAGAGTCCAGATTTCAATAAGACATTTTTGGTCATTTTTTAGCAAGATGCTAATGGTCTAATCCGATTCAATGATCTATGCTAAACTAAGCTAAAAGCTCTCCATGGTGAGAAAAAAATGGTAAAACTCAACTGTTTTACTCTAGAGTTGTAAAATGAGTGTTCATTAACAGATTATAAACAAAATACACAATGTCATCAAGACTTCCAAGTATGATGCTTTAGTTTAAAAGGCACCTAGGTTACCCCTTATTCCAGATTTAATACAAGTCTTTTGTGTCTCCAGAATGTGTCTGTAAAGTTTCAGCTCAAATCACCCATCAGATTTTTTATTATACCTTTCAGAAGTTTCTATTTTATAGCTCTGAGCAGCAGTAAGCAGTTTTTGTGAACTGTGTCTTTAAGGCTAGTCCTTCATGCCCATCGTTTCCACGTGCTTGTCAGTGTGCCTCAATCTCCTCCCTTGGCTGCATCAGACAACAGACAGACAAGAAGGAAGCAGATCTCATGTAACGTTTGTGAGAAATACAACAGTAAGAGTATAATGAGTATTTGACGCATTTGTTGTGGAGTTGCAACGATGAGTCACACACAATGCCGTTACAAAGTTCACGCACACACACAGATACACACACACACACACACCCACACACACAGTGCAGACACGCGCACACACACAGACAGCACGTGCTGCACACAAATATGACAGGATACAGGTTAATATCTACTGCTGTATGGATATCTGTTATGTTAATGTACAAACTAAACCTGATTTAACGTCCACAAACCGGGATTGAAGCGTCTTCTTTTATAATTGTTCTGACACGCGGCTGTGTTGATGAAGTAAATCTGAAGTAAATCGCTGTAATTCATTAACATTCACTGTTTTAAAACATTTTAAACTTGTAAAACTCACTCTTGATCACATTTGATGATGATTGATGATCCTAGCAAACCGAACAGACATTTTATTCCCGGTTGCTTTGTGCATGTCCTGTCTTGTTGATATGATTATACACGTTACTACGGAGACATGTTAATACGCAGCTGTCAATCAATTCGGTGGGCGGGGGGACCGCACTCCTACATCAAGTTGTGGTCAGTCTCAAACCCGCTCCAATTGGTCCACCGTTTTTATGTTGCTAAATTGAAAAAAAAAAAGGACTGGGTGAGTTTATGTCGCCCCAATATGACGGTCTATACACTATACCTACACATATGTCTGTCCAAACAGCTTGAAAAGTAGATTTTTCACCATAGGTGCCCTTTAAGAGGACTTCTTAACTGAAACTGTGTCCACTATCAAACCCAACCACCACAATGTCATTGACCGATCACACCAAACCACACAATCATACAATGATATCAACCTTCCAGAAAAAAACACAGTGGCATTCATATAATGGAAACAACTCTCATCGTACACTGACGTTAATTTATTAGCTCAAGAAAGTGGATGAAGAGTCCCTGATGATGTAGTGCTTAAAAGAGGAACTAAACCGCAGCAGGACGACAAACGGTGGCACAATACTTCAGTGTTCTGTGCTTCTCTTTTTTTCTCAATACACTGCCTGAGTCAACATGAAGAGTGAGGCTGAAATTAATGCCACACCAGTTGATCTCTTTTCAGTTGATGATGGTGGCAGGGATATATAGTCTCTGTTCAGTGATTATATAAGACTCTCAGAGCTCTGCCCACACCCTCAGACTTATAAAAGACCCTGAAGGAAAGGGAAAGAAGAGGCAGAGAAAACACACACACAGCACGTTTCTCAAACATGCGTCTTTTCTACCATTTGCTTAAAGGGATAGTTCACCCAAAATTTTAAATTGTGTCATCATTTACTCACCATCCACTTGTTTTAAACCTGTTAGAGTTTCTTTATTCTTTTTAACACGAAAAGAAGAAATTTTGAAGAATGTTGGAAACCATTGACTTACATAGTAGGAAAAACAAATACTATGAAAGTCAATGGTTACAGGTTTCCAGCTTTCTCCAAAATAACTTCTTTGGGTTTCAACAGAAGAAAGAAACTCATAATGGTTTGAAACAACCTGAGGGTGAGTAAATTTTCATTTTTGTACCACTATAGATGTACACATTCTTCAAGATATCTTCGTTATTGTATTTACTGTATTTAACATAAAAACAAAACTTTGCCCCATTTGAGATTGAGAAAATAAAGAATACATTTTTATTTTAAGGTGAACTTTCTCTTTAAGTGCAGTCAAACTCAAAGAGTATAAAAGGAAGTAGGTTTTGGTTGTGTTTCTAACTATATACTCTATTGGTGCAAACTGTCATAGAGGGATGCTAAGCACTAGGTGTTAGAAAGATATTTAGTACTAGATGAAATGGGAAAGTGGTTGAAGGCAGTGTTGTTTATGAGTATGTCAAATAGGGAATGGTCAGAAGCAAGAGGAAGAGCTTGATGATAAAACAGTGTTATAAAAAATGTCTGTTCCCTCTATAGTGCAAAACAACTGTATGGAAGCCAGATTCTAAAATAAAATAAAATAGAATAAAATAAAATAGGGTGACGCGGTGGGGCAGAGAGTAGCACGATCACCTCATAACAAGAAGGTCACTGGTTCGAGCCTCTGCTGGGTCAGTTGGCAATTCTGTGTGGAGTTTGCATGTTCTTCCCATGTTGGCATGGGTTTCCTCTGGATGCTCTGGTTTCCCCCACAAATCCAAAGACATGCAGTACAGGTAAATTGGGTAGGCTAAATTGTAAGTAGTGTATGAGTGTGAATGAGTGTGTATGGATGTTTCCCAGTGATGGGTTGCAGCTGGAAGGGCATCCGCTACGTAAAACATATGCTGGATAAGTTGTCGGTTCATTCCGCTGTGGTGACCCCAAATTAATCAAGGGATTAATCCAAAAATTTAATTAAATTTAATTTAATTTAATTACTCTGTGATTTCTCATCTTGCAATTTCTGAGATTTTTCCTCAAAATATCAGAATTAAACATTCTATTTTACATTTTTTTAAACCGCAAGTATATGGTCTCCAAAAAATTCTGAGCATACATATCACACTTCTAGTTTTTTTTACTGACAATTAAGATGTATAAACTCACAGCTGCAAGTGTACACCAACATTTTGAAATACAGTCACAGTTCTGAAAAAACGATTAGAATTGTAAAATTTAAACTCACAATTGTGAGTCCAAGTTACTTTTTTTAAGGATATGTAAGAAAACAAAATATATGATGTAGTTGCAAGAAAAAAATCTGAATTTTGAAGGGGGAAAAAAGAAAAGAAAAGAAGAAAAATACACAAATCGCAATAACCTTATTAAAAAATTTATTATATATTTTTTATTCCATTGTGGAATGAAATGAGATTTAACGTTCACACATCTTACGCCTATGCAAATGTTACTGTAATATTTTTTTTGGTTATGTTTTTCTTAAATATTTAGTAAAAGTGATTTAATAACAGCTATATATTTGCCCAGACACACACACACACACACACACACACACACACATACACACACACAAACACACACACACACACACACACACACACACACACGCATATATGTTTATATATATATATGTTTATATATATATATATATATATGTTATATATATATTGCTTATCTGTTTATATTTATACAAATTCAATCAATAATAACATTCAAATGTGTGATATTCCTTAAAGAAAAATAACAAAAATATAGAATATTTATATAAAAATAGATTACATCACACGTGCTTCTATGCCAATGGATATGGTCCCGGCTGGGCCAGTTAGCATTTCTGTGTGGAATTTGCATGTTCTTCCCGTGTGTGTGTGGGTTT
Source organism: Danio tinwini (assembly GCA_903798205.1). Taxonomy (NCBI): domain Eukaryota; kingdom Metazoa; phylum Chordata; class Actinopteri; order Cypriniformes; family Danionidae; genus Danio; species Danio tinwini. Next base: position 8,158,571 of record CAIGQZ010032318.1, read on the forward strand.
CCTCTGGGTGCTCCGGTTTCCCCCACAGTCCAAAGACATGCGCTATAAGTAAATCAGATTAACTAAATTGGTCGTAGTGTATGTATGTGTTTGTGTGATTGTGACAGTGTATGACTGTTTCCCAGTACTGGGTTGCGGCTGGAAGGGCATCCGCCGCGTAAAACATATGCTGGAATAGTTGGTGGTCCATTCCGCTGTGGCGACCTCTGATAAATAAGGGACTAAGCTGAAGGAAAATGAATGAATGAATTTACTAATTGAGATTAATTACACACATGATTAATGTTTTTATAAAGTCCATTACAAGATTAGAGAATATCTTAAAGGGACAGCTGACCCAAAAATGAAAATTTACTCACTATTTACTCAAGTGTTTATGAACCTTTGAGTTTCTTTCCTCTGTTGAACACTAAAAAAGATATTTGAAGAAACCTGTAACCATGGACTTCCACATAAAAAAAACAAATACTATAGAAGTCGATGGTTACTGGTTTACAACATTCTTCAAAATATCTTCTTTTGTGTTCAGCAGAATAAAGAAAGTATAAAATGATGTTATAAACAAGCAAAGACTGAGTAAATGATGACAGAATTTTCTTTTTTGGGTAAACTGTGCCTTTAATTCAGATTTCAGACACAGACTACCTTTGTTCAACAACAGTATAAATACAGCATTTCATCTGCTCTGCCACTAGATGGAGATGCTGTTGTAAAAGCTTGAGAAAAGTCACAAACGTCACTCTCAATTTCAGCACTTAAACATTAATTATGTGTGTCACACAATGGAAATAGCCATGCGTGTTCATAATGGGTGTAAATGCATCTGACAAACGCATACACCTCAATGTCAAACTAATCTTATAAATGGCCAAATACGAGTGTCATTATGGGCTGATATGATGCATTATGACACTTTATGGAAATAACTCTGCCAGGAACGTTTAACCCTTTGATTAGAAATAGAGCTAAAATAAATTATTTGAAAAAGTATGATCACACTTTATTTTAAATGTACAATTATCAAACCATTAACTAAGACTATTATCTCTATAAATTACTAATTAGCTGCTTATTAATAGTTAGTAAAGTAGTAGTTGAGTTTAGGTATTTGGTAGGATTAGGGATGTAAAATCATACATTATAAGTGCTAATAAACAGTTCATATCCTAATAATAAGCAAGTAATAAGTAGTAAATAGTGTGAATTGTTACTTAAACTAAAGTGTTTTAAAGTGTTCATTTAACATTTTTATTCTCAACCAAACCCCACTGATCTGAAATAGATACAAAACAATGTGTTGTAGATTTATGATACTAAAAAATGAAAGTGAAGAAAACATGGTTAACATGGTTAATAAAGGCATACAGACAATTTTTTTTAAAAAAAAGTAAACACTTTAGTATGAAAATCTATTCTCATTATTAACTAGTGATTTATTAACTGCCTATTATTTAGATGTTTTCTGTTTATTAGTATTTATAAAGTACATATTCCACAAAATCTTAATATATATCCCTAATCCTACCCAATACCTACAGTAAGCTACAACCTTAATACCATTATTAACCAGCAAATTAGGAGTATATTAAGCTAAAATTATTTTTTTATATTTATTTATTTAATTATTTATTTATTTATTTATAATTTTCTTTAATTATGCATTTTATAAATAGTAAACTATTTAAAATTACAAAACAAAAACACTAAAACAAAACATTCATTCATTCATTCATTTTCTTTTCAGCTTAGTCCCTTTATTAATCTGGGTTCACCACAGCGAAAGAACCGCTAACTTATCCAGCCCATCTAGCTGCAACCCATCACTCGGAAACACATACATTCTTATTCACACACATACACTACGGACAATTTAGCCTAAATAATTCACCTGTTCCGCATGTCTTTGGAACATGCGAACACAGGGAGAACATGCAAACTTCACACAGAAATGCCAACTGACCCAGCCGAGGCTCAAACCAGCGACCTTCTTGTTGTGAAGCGAGAGTGCTACTCACTGCGCCACTGCGTTGCCATAAAACAAGACATACAAACATGTTAATAATAACCCAACAAGTAAACCAACAGTGAGCTGTTTTAGCACCAAACTGCTGTTGGGTTATTTTAAAAGTGCAGTATGTAAGTTTGACACCCAGTGGTTGAACCAGGTATTGCATTCCTGGATCAAAACAAATGCAAGCGCAGGTTGCCAGACTGACGACCAACTGGAGCGAGTCTGACTATCGAGCCTAAAGGCTGATTTAAGTCATGTTCTAAATAAAAGCAACGGCACACGGTAGAAGGAATATTTTCCATATTAAAAGGAGTTTTTGTTCTAACCAACACCTCAAATTGATATATTAGAAACGGCTTCTTTTTCTTGCAGCTGAAGAACAAAAAACTTTATCAATGATCACCTCAGGTAGACCTCATGTGCTTTATTCAGTGTTAAATGCTAATAATGTGAGTTTGAATGCCATTTTAAATGACATTTATTGCCATACTACTGAAAGGAGTAGCAGATAGTTCACCTCAGATCTTAAAAATAAAATAAACCGTTTGAATCTTTAGATCTGTGACTCAAAACCAACACATATCAGTGATTCAGCATCTACATTTAATACATTTAATGGCAAAGAGGTTTAATATGTATTAATTACATTATAAACCTTACCATTACTTTGAGTGCAGCAAGTGCACCATTCTCTGCTTCTTTAAATTTCTGTCATGTTTTGTCTAGAGCAAACAGCCAAATTACCTATTAGTGCGTATCTCGTCAGGTAGAGTGTTGTTACGACACAGGGTTACAATGTAACCTGCTCACCTAATGTTTACGTTCGTAATATTTATATTTTTTGCTAGTTAATAACTTCATGTGGAACTCTGAATCTGCCTCCTATTTCGAAGTCTGCAACTGTCCTCTGGAGGTCGCATATCAGTTATGTATATTAGAAATATAATTGGCTAAACTGGCAGTGGGCGGGTTAAAGGGACCAAAACAAAGACAGCAGTTCAGGCACGTAACACACATTTTCAAAGCAGAATATCTGACTTCAGCATTGTTTTTCAGATAAACAAGCATGTTCACTTAGCATGTTTCTTAAATATCTGCAAACATATTATGGTATTTTTATGCTTTAGAAGAGTCAAAAACTTACATAACAAATTTGAAAACTAGGTGAGTTGTTATGGATGTAATTCAATAAACGTTCAGATTAACCCAGCATAGTGACCCAATATTTTAAATCCTTCTACTGGGTAAAATTATTAGCCCAACGTTCTTTGAGTGTATATAATGATTTATTAATACCGAGAACTTAATTAAATAAAGAGTGACAAAAAAGGCATATTTGGGATTTTTTTGTATTTTATTTTTATTATACAGGGCTTGTAATTTTTTTATTATTATTTTTAATTGATTTAAGTGCATTTTTGAGACTTAATAGTTTCATTAACTTATCTAAAGTAGAGGTGCACAAAGTAGGGCCCACAGGCTAAAGTTGGCCCATGGTAACCTTTGGTTCGGCCCGTCTTCCTATCTGAAAAAATAGGGAAAATGGTGGGGAGTTGATTGGGGCGAACGCCCTTTGACGGAGATCGTCAATTCCAGTTTATCATGAACTTTTGTTTCTTTGTTTGATTGAGGGGCTACAAAAAAGCCAACTAAAATTAAATGTTGTAAATAAATCAGACTTTTAAAAATGTAAATACTGCCACTTGACAGATATAGGACAATGCACAAGACATCAGCAAGCAAATCAAGGCAAAGACAGGAGCAGCTCAACTAGTGTATTCAGCATTGAACTCTATTGTGTTATAAATGGTATTATGTTTTTACTATAATAAGTTTACTTTAAAACGTCAAAAAAAGATACTGCATCATTAATTAATATGTTTTAAAGCAACGTTTTCTAGTTACTTTTTTAATATTAGCAAATAGATGAGGAAGTTACACATGGCAAATTTTATGTAATACGATTAACTATATTCAACTTCGGCCCACAGCCTTCAATCAACTTTGGATTTTGGCCCTTTATAAGAAAACGTTTGGGCACCCCCGATCTAAAGCAATGATATAAATTTATTTTGTCGATTTTTTATTTTTATTTTATTCTTTCTACAAGTAGAGTACTGTACAAATCCCTATTACACAGCAGTGACGTGACTTTTTATTGTTTTTGGCATTAGGAAGTGCCATTATATTCACAATACAGAGACAGATTTGATGGCCTGCAGCTATAAAAGTGATTTGGCGAAACAAGCAGAGCGTAATTTGTCAAGTCAATAAAGCACACCCAAGCGAAAGTGAAAGAGATGAAGAGTGTGATGTTGAGGGGTTGTGAGCTGACATTTACAACAAAGCCTGGTGGAAAAAACACATTGAAGTTCCTCAGATTCTCAACCTAATGCTTCCTACAGGATAAGTGCTCTTAAATTAAAGTGTGTTAGTGTTTGTGTGTGTGCAGCATCAATTCAGACGTTAACGGAACATATTATAATCTTCATATCCTCTTTGCATGATGTCATCTTAAAGGGATAGTCCAATCAGAAATGAGAATTCTGTCATTAAGCCCACTTTTAAGCCCACTCACCTGTGAGAGGCACACTCATGAATAATAATATTTAGGCGTTGGTGTTTTTTGGTGAGGCAGGGGAGAGAAGAGGTTTTAGGTTTTCTCTAAACACAAACACACATAGAAAGATGCACTCGTACCCCATACAGGAGCCCTTCTGGTGGTGTAGGGGAGACGGCCTCTCCATCTTGTCCTCGAGCGCAGAGATGAGGAGACATGGTGGGCGACTCGTCGATGAAGGGCATGGTTTCTGAGCCATCTTGAGACTTTCTGTCCTCCGCAGGATCTCCCTCATAGCCATCAGTGTTGTAGTTAAAGTCTGTAATGGACAAATGAAACACAAGGGTGTAAATTAAAGCTACAAGCATTACAGATGGACAGGCATGCTTGTAGCCATTTTATAATAGAATATGTCAAAACAATGCATGCTATTGTTGATATTGGCACTTCAAAACACTGTTATTTGTTACACTATTTACAATTTCAGATTGTACACCACACCTACTACTTTAATTATGAATATTATTTAAATATTCCGATTACATTTAGTTATTTAGCAGATGCTTTTGTCCAAAGAGACCTTTGTTGTTTTTATTTATGATTGTCAATTATATTTTATGCGCACACACTATAAAGTCATCTAGTAACACTGATTCACATTGCAACATCTAGGTAAGTGAAAATATCTCAGTGACCGCTTTTCAATATTGTTCCCTAAAAAAAGGAAGCCAAAAAACAACAACAACTGAAAATCATTCATATTTAATGTGAGTTTGCTAGGTGAGGTGACATAACCAATAAACATCTACAGCAATGGCAATAGAAAAGCCAAGCAACTAGATGAGCACATACTACCAATATGATCTACATCTATTTGTCCATCAACCTTTTCATTCATCATCTGACAAACTGAATCTATCACTGAATCTCACTGAAAATATGTGCCTTAGGATACATTATTTCCTCCCCCGCAAAAAACTGCAAGTACTCCAAGTTTCCTTGCATGTTTCAGATGGCAAATCCACGGGAAGGCGCTGTCTTCATTTTTACAAGTCTGAAATACGTTACTTAGGATACATTTTGGCGTACGTTTCAGATACACGTCCTTGTTTTACATGCACACTAGAAGCAGGTGCTTGTCGTACTGATCACCTTGCAAAACACTGACCTTAGATGCTGGTTTATACTTCTGCGTCGAGTGATCGGTGTGACCCACAACGCCTGCCTTGCGCGTAGTCATGCATTTATACTTCTGCGTGCTGTTTGTGTTGCTCTACAATAACGCTTCCAAAACGCTAGCAGGCAGTAGGTTTTTATGTTTGTCTGTGTCGAGTTTCTTTGTTGGTGTTTTGTTTTTTTCTGAACGCTACCTTGATGTAAAAGTTGCAAAAACTCGCTGAGTCAGAGGCAGGAACCGGCGGATGTGAAACAACATTAACCATAAGGTAAACACAAAATAACAGTTTCCATCTAGAGGTGCTTTACGGGACTCGGCACTTGTAAACACTTGCTGCAAAGGGTTTGTGCGGCTCTCAGTACCGCCCACACTGGTCACAGGTATAATTCGACCAATCACAGAGCTTGCGCTATGCATCATTGCAACATGTAGTACATTTTTTTGAGAGATGCGCGTCAGCGTCTGCCTTAGCTAAGGTGAGGGCTATGCAACCACACAAAGGCTGTGCTGGAGCATACACGTGCGCTTGACGCAGAAGTATAAATCAGCCTAAACCCTTCCCTAACCCAACCAATAGTGTTTTCAAAAGCAAACATACAAGAAAAGTGCACTGTGATCCCTTCGTTTTACATGGCTCATCTCATTTTTTGGAACCGCGCTTCACCAGACTCGAACCCGAGTGCTCTGCAGCACAAGTAGAACACCGTACAAGCTAAGCTACCGAGCAAACTGACCACAGCAGAAAAGTTGTTCATATGGAGATAGATAAGAGAGGCAAATGTATTAAATTACAACTCATAGACACTGTTAAGTAATTTTCTAGTATTTATTTGGTGTCGTGCAAAGAATTGCACAAAACAAATCCTTTATTTGACGATTATATATCATTGATGTGAAAAGGAACAAAAGTTGTTGGCGTTAAACTGTTTCATAGCTTTCATTTTACCTGGAAACTGCAGTCAAATGTACAGTATGTTTAGGCTGAAACACGCTGAAAAAGCTTGAGTTGTTAACCTCTCGCACTTGAGTTGTTAACCTCTTACACAAATTTAGCAAATACATTCTTTCATAAGCTTCCCATTGAAAAACAACTAGCTGCATTGGCTGCTTGAGGGTTGTAGCTTTATACTGACGTATAGTTTGTCAAGATTACTCGTGCTACTTTTGATGTAATATATTCGTAAACACTGACATGTGCAAAAACAGTGGCGCAGTGCGTCCACTTTCTGACGCTGGCTAATTATCTCCTTTTTTGGTACATGACACCACAGAAATTAGGCTGAAAATAATATGAGTATAGTTCCCTTATAAACTTGAAAATGGCCCACAAAGGGGAGCAAAAACCTCTTGTTAAAGTGTTTATGAGTTCAGCAGTAGTCACAGGAGACGTGTCTTCATTAAAATGGAAAATGCAGTGTGTTTGTGTCAAGACACACACTCCCACATGGCCAGAGACTGGCACGTAAACAAAAGACCTGCTTGACAAGCAAACCTTGGGGGGGGGGGGGGGGGGCAGCCCGTCTGTCACCATGGCATTCCCTAAAGATTGCTAACGTGACGTCTAATCATAACCAACAGACCAATAACTCAACCTGGTCACAACCGTGTTCATATCCATGTGAAAACATGCAAACTATGTATCAAATCAAAGGGTCTTTCCGTTTTCAAAGATGCAAAAAAAACGTAGCATAAAAGTATTAATCGCTCTTTTGTATTTTTATTCAGACTAACGCAACAAGATGAAGCATCAGTTGCATAGATCACTGGTTTGTCTATAAAGGGGCTTGTTGTAATAGAGCAGAGGAAATAACGGCTCCGTTGAGCTGCTGAGCAGGAAATGGGTTGAATGTGGGTCAACAGGCTCTCATATCCGCTCTGCCTACAGCACATGAACACAGGGTCAAAACAACCTGCACTGGCCAGAGCCAATCTACTGCAGGTCATACTCAATCTTGTGCTATTCTTACTGCCACTTTGCTTTCATTTTTCAATAAGTAATAGTCCTTATTTAGGTATCCCTATATATTAGTTGGAACATGTAAAATGCTGGGTTCTACAAAATTCCTTCATGTTGTCCCAACACAAATCGATTAAGTTAACTTAATCATTTTGGCAAATTTACGTGCATTGAGCATAAAACAATTAAGTTTTTTTTTTTTAAAAAAACCTTAAGAATTGTTGTTTCAACTCATATCAAATAAGTAGTTCGAACAAGTCATTGTTTGAGTGTACAAATATGCACAACATAGGTGAAATATTATTTAATACTTAATGCTAAATTTTAAAACAAATACACTTAAAAACCCATATTAAAATCACTTTTTTTTACTTGAACTTCAAGTAACATACTTGAAGCACATACTACTGTTTGGCCTTGATGCCTGATTAAAGTGTTTAGACAGTGTAGATGGAAAGAGAAATCGATTGGTGCATCGGCAAACCTGAAGTACTGCTTTGGCAGAGAGATACACAGGCACATACACAGACTGCATTAGGAGATTTTAGCAGCTGATTTCTGGAGCATCCTAAATCCTAAATGGCATTTTGAAGAGATTTACAAACATCACACATACAGTAGTGCGGGGGCTATCAGTATAAGCATTTAAGCTAAACAACATAGAACATAGTGTCTCTAAATACTTGACGATAATATGCCAATGAAAATATCATTAATGTGAAAAGGAAAACAAGTTGTTGGCGTAATACTGTTCCATCGCAAATGGACACAAGCTCTTATATTCAAACATGTAAACATCCTCAAACAAACAAAACACAGCAATTAACATTCACATACTTTCTCCATCTTACCATGGGGTGAAATGATGGATCTCAGGACACATGCTGCCTCAAAGAAGAAAGCCATGTGGACGATAGCCTAAATTTAAGGGCTAAGCAAACCAGTAGCAACCAGACCTCATCTTACCAAACCAACAATAAGCACACACACACATACAGGTGGCTGTAACAAGCAGGAACTACTGAAAAGCTTTTATTCAAATATATGGAAATAAAATCCAATGTAAACAGGAGGCAGAGCTGCGTGGTTTATAGAAACAGTTTACTGGCAGCACAAAAGCCTGGAACTTTAAATAAAGCCTGCTCAATAGATTTACACACAATACAAAACATGACCAAGTCACAAAAAAAATATTTTATTTGACAATGAATATTCCACTTTCAAGGGAAACAGAGCCATATTTACAGAATTATTAGCCCCCCTTTCATTTTTTTTTTTTTTTTTTATATTTCCCAAATGATGTTTAACAGAGCAAGAAAATTTGCACAGTATGTGTGATAATGTTTTCTCTTCTGGAGAAAGTCTTATTTATTTTATTTCGGCTAAAATAAAATCAGTTTTACATTTTTTAAAAGCCATTTTAGGTCAAAATTATTATCACCTTTAAGCTATATTTTTTTTCCCGATAGTCTACAGAACAAACCATCGTTATACAATAATTGCCTAATTACCCTAACTAACCTGCATAGTTCAACTAATTAACCTAGTTAAGCCTTTAAATGTCATTTTAAGCTGTATAGAAGTGTCTTGAAAAATATCTAGTCAAATATTATTTACTGTCATCATGGCAGAGATAAATTTAATCAGTTATTAGAGATAAGTTATTAAAGCTAATATGATTAGAAATGTGTTAAAAAAATATCTTCTCTCCGATAAACAGAAATTGGAGGGGAAACATGGGGGGCTAATAATTCTGACTTCAACTGTATATCTGTTTAATGAAAACATTTAACTCATAAAATTACAATAGCGCAGCCATTTTACTGAATATACCTGTCAAAGATGCCGGGAAAGCCATAGTGATTGAACCTAAAGACAGAAAGTTTGGACCTGAATGCTTAAATTTGGAAAATCCCAACACTGAAAAGAGACAGCGGCAACACAGATTAATAAAGGGACTAAGCTGAAAAGAAAATGAATGAATGAACAAATTAATAATTGAATGAATGAATTAATGAATGAAAAGAGACATGTACTATTTACAGAGGAAAAAGGCAACTAAACTGTAAAAAAAAAAAAAAAACATGTAAAAAATTTTAGTTGAATCAAATGAACTTTTCTAGTCATTTCAAATGACATCAATCAAACTGACTACAAATATGGAGTTAAACTTTGTATAACTTAAAAATAAATGCAGCTGAAACCTCATTAACTTATTAAAATAAGTTGAAGCAACATAAAAATCTTTCTGCATTGGCTACCTGTCGAAGCTTGGATCAAGTTGCTCACAGGACAGCCACTGCAACCCCCTACCTCCACCTGCTCCTAAAGGTCTACATCCCCTCCAGGAGCCTCTGGTCAAGGAGTGAGCATCGCCTTGTGGTACCATCACAGAAAGGCTGTAAGGGCGTACTCAGGCTATGTACAGTTGCCTTGAACCGGGCCAAAGCACGCTTGTCCCCCCTCCCGTCTCCCCCAACGGCCCGCACACACATTTCATTTGGGCCTGGGCGTGCTTACGTTATCAATGATGCGCTGTTCAGTAAGCGCTCTCGCTCAGCACAGTGGAGATTTATTTAGTTATATCGCTTAAGTTGTTTGATATGCGGTGACACACAGTCTAATATTTCGCCAAACAGATCAGCCACTTTTGATAAACAATCATAAAGTCCTCGTGCTGCAGGAATTAGGAGGTTTGCTGAAGGTGCAGCTGTTGTGCAGTGAAGGGTTTGCATCTTTAATAAACGACGACAATTTTGTGTTCATTGAACTGTAAGAATGATTAATTAATCCATATCAAGCAGTCCCGTAAAAGTCATGTCTCGCTTTCAGTTTCAGGCTCAAGCGCGTTTTGCACTCACACACAAGCGTACCACGCCTGAGCCCAAGTGAATCGCGCTCTGGCCCACCTCTTCCAACCGGGCCAGGGCGTGCCTGAGCCCGATTCAGAGCACTCACACTTCTCAAACTATCCGGGAAATGGGCCTGGGCATGGTTTCGAATAGCATAGTGTGAGTACGCCCTAAGTCACTTTCCAAAACCTTTTCATTTAATGCTCTATGCTGGTGGAATGATCTTCCCATTCTAACACGGACTGCGGATACACTGATATCCGCCAAAAGACAACTAAAATCCCATTTCTTCCGAGAACACCCAAACCCCAGTAAATAAAACCAAGAACCACCCGTAGAAGCACTTTCTCTCTCCTCCCTTTCTCTTAAAAAAAGTGCTACTCTAGCACTAAATTCTCTGACAAGTTACCTAATACAGTTGAAACCAGAAGTTTACATACACTGTATAAAAAGGCATATGATTATTTTAAAAAAAAGTCAGATGTTAAATGTCTATTTTCTAAATAGCAGAATAACTTGAGAGATATTTTTTTGAGATTTTTTTAATAACTTTTCTTGAAAGTCAAAAGTTTACATACAATAAGATTACTATGCTTCTGAAAAAGCCCAGATGATGGTGTCAAGGTTTTGGATGTTTCTGATTGGCTAATTGACAACATTCAAATTAACTGAAGCCACAACTGTACATTAGTATTTAAGGAAAACCTCAAACACACTGCTTCCTTAAATTAGCCAAGATATCAGGAAGAAAATCGTGTACCTCCACAAGTCTGGTTCTTCTGGTACAATTTCTAGATGCCTGAAGGTGCCATGTTCATCGGTTCAAACAATTATAAGCAAGTATAAACAACATGGGAATGTCCAGCCATCATACCGCACAGAAAGGAGAAGGATTCTGTGTCCAAGAGATGAAAGTGCTATGGTGCGAACTGTGTTTATCAACCCCAGAACTAAAGCAAAAGACGCTGTGAAGATGCTGGCTGAAGCTGCTAAGAGAGTTTCATAATCCACAGTGAAACGAGTCCTGTACCGACATGGGCTGAAAGGCCACTCAGCAAGATAGAAGCCTTTACTCCAGAAGGATCATAAAAAAGTCAGATTACAATTTGCAAAAAAAATACTTACATTTTTGGAGACATGTTCAGTGGTCTGATGGAATTAAAATTTAACTGTTTGGCTTTACATTTGGAGGACAAAGCTTACAAGTCTGGGAACACCATCCCAACTGTGAAGTATGGGGGTGGCAGCATCATGTGGTGGGGGAGTTTTGCTGCAGGAGGGACAGGTGCACTTCAAAGAATAAATGGCATCATGAAGAAAGACCATTATGTCGAAGTATTGATGCAACATCAGCCAGGAAATTAAAGCTTGGCCACAAATGGGTCTTCCAAAAAGACCATGATCCTAAGCATACTGCCAAATTAGTTAAAATGTGTAACTTATTTGATTTAAGGTTAGGGTTACCTAAAATTTGATAAAAAAAAAAAAAAGAAAAAAAAAATTTAGTTTTGTTATATTAATTCAATGTATTTTTTTTTCAGTTTTACAAAGATCTATGCAGCAATAGCTTAATAAAAGTACACCTTTTAATATACTGTATGGTGTCTTCAATCTCATTTTGTTGCGAAAAATCATGAGGAAATCAAATCATGATATCAAAATCATGAATTGTATTAAACTGTAAGTTCTATACAATTTAGTTACATTAACAACTATATGAAATGACATCTTTATTTTTATTATCATCCTTAACTGTCCACTAAAAGTCAAATTTTCTACAAAAAAATCCAGTTTTCTACAAGGCAACATCTAAAACGTCTTGGAAATGATGTATAGTGGGCATCCTGTTTCTTGAGTGGTCTAAAGTACATCTGTAAAATTTGATTTAAAGCCATTTTCCACCAGACAAGAAGAAGTGTTCAGGCGTAAACAGTAAAAGGTCTGTAATAGTTGTTTACTGTCCTGCTTTCCATAAGGGAAAGGTCAACAGTCCGGGTCTTTGTGATGTGCTGTGTTAAAGAGTTATCTTACTAGCAGACTACCTGTTAAAACACACCACATGAATGCTGATTACTGCCCGGCTCTTTCCTGATATGAATGAAATGAAACACACACATCTGCTTACTGTCACACTACATTCGCTTTCATATGAGCACATCGAGATCAGTTTAACACTGTTTTCAGGAGAAAATACATCTGAAATATTTCAGGCTACTATTGTGTTACTCACAAATCAATCAATCAATAAATTATATTTATGGTAATAAATAGTAGAACCTTTCTGCATCTCACAGTAATGTGGCTACTTTTGCATTTCTCACAAATAAATAAATAAATGAATAAATAGATAAATGAATAAATAAATGAATAAATAAATAAATAAATGAATAAATAAATAAATAAATAAATGAATAAATAAATAAATAAATAAATAAATAAATAAATAAATAAATGAATGAATGAATGAATGAATGAATGAATGAATGAATGAATGAAT
>CAIGQZ010032318.1:8178485-8206038 GCA_903798205.1 Danio tinwini
CAAATTTGTACGATCTCATTCATAATATTTAGAACAATTTGCTCATCCACCAATTAAGGTTGGGTTTAGGGGTGGGGTTTGGTGCCATGCCTCCTTTTGAGATTGTAGATATTCGTTCGACTAAACTGAATATGAATTTTTACGAATTAGCCACTAAACTGACAAAATGTAAAAAAGTTGCATTTAATCATGAGATAATGCTGGATGTTTATGCATGCTAATACTGGGAGTATTGATTAACAAATATTCTATAGTTTTGACAGCTTATTTTACATTCGTCAGGAAACAAACACAAACGTTTCGGCTCAAATCCTTCCTAACCATGTGGAGTCCTTTACTTCCTCCACCTTCTTTTCAAATCACTAATTGGATTGATGTCATCATTAATTAGCCGATGTTCAAGTATTTAAAAATATAGTTCATTTGCTTCCATTTAAATACTTGACAATTTTCACCTGACAATAGGAATATCACATCCACTTACACAATACATTATGTTTATAAATGATGAGCAAATAGTGGCTAACTCGTATAAATTTGTATGATCTCATTCATACAATTTATTACGATTTTCTCATCCCCCAATGACAGTTGCGTTTAGGGGTGGGGTTTGGTGCCATGCCTCCTTTTAAAGATCGTAGATATTCGTTCGACTGAACTCACATAAATTTGTATGAATTAGCCACTAAACTGACAAAACATAAAATATTTGAATTTCCTCATGAGATCAGGCTGGATGTTTATGCATGCTAATACAGCTAGTAGCGATTTACAAATATTCTATAGTTTTGACGTCTTATTTTACATTCATCAGGAAACAGACACAAACTTTTCGGCTCAAAGTCTTCCTAAGTGTGTGGAGTAATTCACCTCCTCTTCCTTTTCAAATCCCTTATTGCATTATTGTTATCAATAATTAGCTGATGTTTAATTATTTAAAAATGTAGTTAATTTGCTTCCATTAACATTCTTGATCATTTTCAGCATGTCAACAGGAATATCACATCCAATTATACAATACATTATGTTTATAAATGATGAACAAATTGTACTAAAGTGTACGAATAAGATCATACGAATTCATAAAATTTGCCTTTAAATAAAAAAATAGCAATCTGCCATGAGATAGTGTTGGTTAAACAGCTCCAGAGAGGAAGATGTCAGCAGCTGGACTCTGCTGTGTTTGAAGAACGACTGTAATTGAATTTGCTAAGATGATTAGTCCCACCGCTGAAAGGCCCAAAACACAATTCAGAGGGGATCTGAGATCACAATTCATGCTGATCCCTGCATGAACCAGGAGATAAGCTATTTCACAGATACTTATGCAGAGCTCCTTTCAGAAGAGCCCTGAGAGATCCTAAAGTTTTATTACTTAGTGTTCGTTACTTAAGTTTCATTCATTTAATTGTTTTTTTATATATATACCGGGAGTGCAGAATTATTAGGCAAATGAGTATTTTGACCACATCATCCTCTTCATGCATGTTGTCTTACTCCAAGCTGTATAGGCTCAAAAGCCTACTACCAATTAAGCATATTAGGTGATGTAATGAGAAGGGGTGGGGTCTAATGACCAACACCCTATATCAGGTGTGCATAATTATTAGGCAACTTTCTTTCCTTTGGCAAAATGGGTCAAAAGAAGGACTTGACAGGCTCCGAAAAGTAAAAAATAGTGAGATATCTTGCAGAGGGATGCAGCACTCTTAAAATTGCTAAGCTTCTGAAGCGTGATCATCGAACAATCAAGCGTTTCATTCAAAATAGTCAAAAGGGTCGCAAGAAGCGTGTGGAAAAACCAAGGCGCAAAATAACTGCCCATGAACTGAGAAAAGTCAAGCGTGCAGCTGCCAAGATGCCACTTGCCACCAGTTTTGTCATATTTCAGAGCTGCAACATCACTGGAGTGCCCAAAAGCACAAGGTGTGCAATACTCATGGCAAAGGTAAGAAAGGCTGAAAAACGACCATCACTGAACAAGACACACAAGCTGAAACGTCAAGACTGGGCCAAGAAATATCTCAAGACTGATTTTTCTAAGGTTTTATGGACTGATGAAATGAGAGTGAGTCTTGATGGGCCAGATGGATGGGCCCGTGGCTGGATTGGTAAAGGGCAGAGAGCTCCAGTCCGACTCAGACGCCAGCAAGGTGGAGGGGGAGTACTGGTTTGGGCTGATATTATCAAAGATGAGCTTGTGGGGCCTTTTCGGATTGAGGATAAAGTCAAGCTCAACTCCCAGTCCTACTGCCAGTTTCTGGAAAACACCTTCTTCAAGCAGTGGTACAGGAAGAAGTCTGCATCCTTCAAGAAAAACATGATTTTCATGCAGGACAATGCTCCATCACACGCGTCCAAGTACTCCACATTGTGGCTGGCAAGAAAGGGTCTAAAAGAAGAAAAACTAATGACATGGCCTCCTTGTTCACCTGATCTGAACCCCATAGAGAACCTGTGGTCCATCATCAAATGTGAGATTTACAAGGAGGGAAAACAGTACACCTCTCTGAACAGTGTCTGGGAGGCTGTGGTTGCTGCTGCACACAATGTTGATGGTGAACAGATCAAAACACTAACAGAATCCATGGATGACAGGCTTTTGAGTGTCCTTGCAAAGAAAGGTGGCTATATTGGTCACTGATTTGTTTTTGAATGTCAGAAATGTATATTTGTGAATGTTGAGATGTTATATTGGTTTCACTGGTGAAAATAAATTATTGAAATGGGTATATATTTGTTTTTTGTTAAGTTGCCTAATAATTATGCACAGTAATAGTCACCTGCACACACAGATATCCCCCTAAAATAGCTAAAACTAAAAACAAACTAAAAACTACTTTCAAAAATATTCAGCTTTGATATTAATGAGTTTTTTTGGGTTCATTGAGAACATGGTTGTTGTTCAATAATAAAATTAATCCTCAAAAATACAACTTGCCTAATAATTCTGCACTCCCTGTATAAATAGAGCCTTTCTGCCTTCTATGAAGCCATTTTTGTTATTTGTTTCATGTTTTTGTGTGCTATTTATGTTTCGTTTGATTTTGCTGGTTGTTTTAATTAGCTGTTCTGTCTTGTTTTATTTTTCTATTTAGTTTTTTGGGTTTTTGTTAAAGATAAGGCCAATCAAAAAAAATACAGACTGTTACAGCACACACAGGATCATTAATATGCATGACCAATGCTGCTTTTGATTGGCCACAATGTTTCCTAATGGGATTACAACAATGATGATTTTTCCAAATCCACTTTTTTTAAAGCCTTCTAAACCCCTTCAAATTTCTAATTTGTAACAGAAAAAAATTACTTAAATTTTATTATTATTATTATTTTACATCTAATATTTCAAATATTCAATATTTCAGACAAATATAGTTATTCACGTTCAGGCGGGTGGTCTACTAACTTGTGTGCAATAACAGGTATATTATATAGACTCTATACAGTATTAGACTCTCCAGGTACCCTTGGGAATGCGTTCAATACTAAGATGTATATATTATGCAAATTGAGATGATGCATTTATGTGGTATCTGGCAGCTTTTATCCCTCTAATACTGCATGGAAAGCAAACAATAAACTACTTGATATTAAATGTGAAAAACACAGCCAGCGGGAGAAGTAAAAATAAATAAATAAGAGAACAACAACAGCAACAAAACATGAGCACAAAATACTTTCTCAGCACTTCTGTGCAACTGTTCAAGCAGAATTACGTAATCTTTGGCAAGCCTCTCTCTTGCTCACTTTGTTATTCTGCACTTCTTATTTTGAGCCCTGTAGAAAATCAGTGTGCGCATGTAAAGTCAAAATTATTAGCCCTCCTGTGATTTTTATTTTTATATTTGATGTTTATTTATATATGATGTTTAACAGCAAGGAATTTTTTTACAGTATTTCCAATACTATTTTTTCTTCTGGAAAAAGTCTTATTTGTTTTATTTTGTCGAGAATAAAAGCAGTTATTATTATATATTATTATATTGTTTTATTATATTTGTTATATATTTTGATTGTCTACAAAACAAACCACTGTTAAACAATTATTTGCCTAATTATCTTAACTTGCCTAGTTAACCTAGTAAAGCATTTAAACTGCACTTTAAACTGAATACTACTGTCTTGAAAATCATCTAGTCAAATATTATGTACTGTCATCATGGAGCAACTATTATATTAAGAAACAAGTTTAATAAATCGTTTCTCCGTTAAACAGAAATTGGGGAAGAAAAATAAACAGGATGGCTAATAATTTAGGTGGGCTAATATTTCTGACTTCAACTGTATGTCAGAGTCCCATCTGCCCAAGGGTTACTAAGGGCATTAAGGGGGATCATAGTGTGTCTTTGGGGACGTAATTATGAAAAGAATGAAGAGATGATAAGGAGACGAGAGGGATAATGAGAAAGAGGATGGGATAATGGTATAAAGATCATAGGGCTGTACAATTATATAATCAAAAAATGATCGTTATCGCGATTACAGTATATGCGATATCCATATCGCAGAGAAGTGCAATAAATTTAGTTATTTTATGTTTGTAGCTTATTTTATGTTAATTTTAAGCATTTGTGTTCTGCATGCATATAGGTTTTAGTTTTATTTTATCTGACCAATCAGATGGGGCCCTTATCTATCTTTATTCTAGCTTGGAAATAAATGCTGGGAGAAAAGAGGAAAATGACAAAGTCTAGATGTTTTTTGTTTATAATTTGATTAGCTCAAAAAAACATATATAAGCTGTTTATTTTAGTATGATGATGACATAAATTACTTTTTTTTTTAATTGCTGTTTTTTAAAAATGAGTTCGTAAAAAATCACGTTATCACATCACCAACATCACACATCTCATTTTTTTTGTGTATTGTACATACAGTAGTATTGACATTACTATGTACTATAGAGTGATGTACAGCATATAACTACACAGTATATAAATACATACAAAAAGAACTATATTGCACTAAGAAATAAATTCATACATGGTTTTCGCAATGTAATGTAACTTGCATAACCAACCAAGATTTTTTTTAATCTACTAAAAATGCCAGGAAAAGTTTGTTGTAGTAAAAGTAAAAACTTTGTTGAACTTCATTTTGCTGGTTATTTTATTTTACAGACCTGTTTTGCTTATTTTTCTGTTTTGATTCTTTTATTTTTGGTCATTTTTTTGTTATACTGCCAAATTTTTGTACTGTAATTTACACGACATCCCAAAACTCCACTAAAAATGTCAATTAAAGCCACTTTGTTGAGCTGTAGAGTTACGCTGTGGTCACATTAGAGTTTGAGCATATGGTTGGATGGTGCTGTAAAAAGGGGCAGGATGTGAAACTTCTTTAAATGAGTGATTGCTCCATACTTTTAATATCTGTACAGGTAAATCATGTTTTGATCTTCTATTGGTCTCATGCATTCACACGATATACCAATTCACAGGTCAAGAATTCACCAAGATTGAACTTTGAAATGCAGGAAGACGTAAAACCTGTTGCACAAGCTTACATTTTGGTCTGGCACATTTGCATGCATAATTGGAAGTCAATAAAGATATTAAACAGATATCAATGTCCTATAATGCAATTCAAAACATAAATAAATGGAAAATACGCCCATAAATCAAAAGCTGCAGTCAATTTCAAGTAAAATATAGTCACATATCTGTTAATTATCACATAATTTAGAGGTAATGATAATACAATCTCCTAATTTAAGTATTACAGTGTGTTCTCATTTTGTGGACAGGAATATGCGCTATAATGTCTGCATAAGGGGCAGCATGGTGGCTCAGTGGTTAGCACTGTCGCCTCACAGTAAGAAGGTAGCTGGTTCGAGCACCGGCTAGGCCAGTTGGCATTTCTGTGTGGAGTTTACAAGTTCTCCCCATGTTTTGCCCCACAGTCCAAACACATGCGCTATAGGTGAATTGAATAAGCTAAGTTGGCTGTAGTGTATGAGTGTGTGTGTGCGTGTGTGTGTGTGTGTGTGTGTGTGTGTGTGTGTGTGTGTGTGAATGTGAGAGTGTATGGGTGTTTCCCAGTACTGGGTTGCAGCTGGAAGGGCATCCGCTGCGTAAAACATATTCTACAATAGTTGGTGGTTCATTCCACTGTGGTGATCCCTGATATATAAGGGACTAAGCCGAAGGAAAATGAATGAATGTCTGCATAAGCACAGATAAAATCAAAAAAAAAAAAATAGGAAGGCGTTTGTTTTAAAGCTTTTCTGAGAGTATGTATAGCAGTGGATCTGCTTGCTTATTAAATAAAAAAAATTTAATAAATGAAGTATTTTTTTATTGTTGTGCTTTGCTTTTGATAGGCAGTGTTACCATCTGTTCTTTTATGTAAAGATGAGACCATAACACACAAACACACACACATTTACTGTACCACACCATGCGCAAATATCAGTTCACTTACGACTTCAGTAATCGATACAAACACTGTATTGAGAGCACTCACTGCCAAAGGCCAAACACACAAACACACTATTGAAACAACACATGAGCTGTAGTAGCAGACACGGTTCCAATCAGTGTCACCATCTCAGCGTTAAATTGGAATTTTACTCTGTGGAAGCAACTCATATAAGGAGCCAGAAGTGGTTTCGTAGAACAGACACATCTGTTTTCCACAGACTAATCACTGGTAATCTCTTTCTGCCTCACACACAGACACCACATCAATTCATTCAGTTTCTCTTGATTTCCCCTCCTCATTCTTAGTTGTAATGTCTTTCTATTAGGGTTTAATGATAATGATGACAGAATTTAGTTTACACTAGTACTGAACCAGAGAGGCACTGAAAACACCTTTCTTGGCCGATTCCAATTTGATATTTTTTGGTAAGTGTGAGCTGCCATTAAGATTTTTGTCAATTCAATACTTTTATGCAATTACTTTTTTCAATAACATTGATTTATTTATTTTCTTTTCGGCTTAATCTCTTTATTAATCTGGGGTAGCAACAGCAGAATAAACCGTCATCTCATCCAGCACATGTTTTTTACACAGCGGATGCCCTTTCAGCTGCAACCCACCACTAGGAAACAATCATACACACCCATTCACACTCATACACTGTGGACAATTTAGCTTACCCAATTTACCTATAGCGCATGTCTTTGAACTTGTGGGGGAAACCAGAGCACCTGGAGGGAACCCATGCCAACCCGGGGAGAACATGCAAAAACTCCACACAGAAATGCCAACTGACCCAGCCGAAGCTCGAACCAGCAACCTTCTTGCTATGAGGCAATCATGCTACCTACTGCACCAACGTGATACCTTTTTTCAATAACAATAAATAATAATTAATTTGAGAATTACTTTAATTTAAAATTGATTTGAAAATTATTTTAAATTAAAAGAAAAAATTATAACAAAATGTGAATGTTTTTACTGTTTATAACTTTAACTTTGACTACAATTTCTGATTTTTTTGGTAAAAGTGACCTGCCAAAAAGATTTTTGTAGATTTATATTTTCTTTCTATAATTATCAAAATAAAAAAAAAATACATACATTACTTAATTATTTTTTTCAATAACAAATAAATAGAAGTTATTTTGAGAATTACTTAAAATAAATTTAAAATGAATTTGAAAATGATTTAAAATCAAAAGCAAAGAAAACAATACAATACTAAATCGTAACATTTTACACTGTGTATATCTAACTTTGATTTCAATTTCAGAATTTTTGGTAAGTGTAAGCTGCAAATAAAATTTTTGTAGATTCAGATTTTCTTTCTATAATTAGGAGAATGTAAAACATAATACTTTTATTACATTTATTTTCAATAACAATAAATAATAATTAAAGAAAATTACTTAATAAAAAATAGAAAATTATTTAAAATTAAAAGAAAAGAAAAAGGTGAAATCCATTGTTTATATCTTTAACTTTCTCATTTTTCTTATATTCAGGAAGATCATGTGAAAAAATAGACAATTACAGTCAATCAGTGCATACTGAACATTTCAAAGTGTTTGTTTATTTATTTATTTATTTATTTATTTGTTTGTTTGTTTGTTTGTTTGTTTAAACATTTTTTTTAAACACTTAATTTACCAAAATGACAATAAAGACATATTTTATGTCGTATGACAATAAAGACATATTTTACAATATACCTTTTTATTGTGGAACAGTGAAAATGCTTCATGAACATAAATTTTTTTTTTTTTTTTTTTTATGGAACTGTTGTCAATAAGAAACCTTTTTATTTTAATAGTTAAATGTGTATTTATTTGCCTTAAGCATGTGGTTGCCTGTGATGTTTTGAATAGTGCTGATGTAATCTTGCCAGCAAGATTTTTACACAGCGGATGTTATCTAATGTTATCTAACTGGCTGCCATTAACAAGCTTCTGTCGGAAGAATAGCTTAATATAGACTGAAAATGGTAAACAAATGAGTAATGCTGTTAGACACATGCTATAGTTTAAAGCAGAAGTGTTTATGAAGTTGCATAATTCGTTTCGCTGGCGAAGTGTTATCATCCACTTAGAATCCCTTAGCAGCTAACCAGATCACCCTATTATAAAGGCAGTAAGTTTTGCTCATATGTTCCTCAGAAAATTCATCTTTTGCATATTCCTTACATTAATTGTTCTAATATAGCACCAGTTATATAATTTCATTATCATATAATATTATAACATAATCATAAGTAGCATACACACAACACTGTACAAAATGCTGTTCCAATTCCTTTATGTTGTCCCAACACTAAACGATTAACTAAACTGAATCACTTTTACAAATTTAAGAGGATCGAACATAAAACAATTAAGTTGTCTCCCCAAAAATATTAAGAAAAATATTAAGAATTGTGTTGTTTCAACTCATTTTAAATAAGCAGCTTAAACAAGCATTTTGGGCTGGATAAACTAGACAAAAACCATAGAAAAGATTGGATCTAATGATTTTAATACTTCAAAACAAGGTATTTTATACCAAAAACAATTGGTTAAATAGTATTAATTAGACGTGGGTGGTTTGATCAAAGTCGCTCGCTCTCTGTTGAAATGAACGGTCGCTTGTCGCTTTACTGCTGCGAGTCACCCGTAGTGTGAATGAGGCTTAAATTTGGTAAGTAAACTTAATCAATTTGTGTTGGGACAACATAAATAAATTGTGCGTAACCCTGCATTTTTTCACAGTGTATAGTTATTTTAAAAAGTAGTTATTTTAGAAAACCAACAAAAAGGGTAATAAAAGCTAAATAAATGAACTACACTTTTATTTTATTTGGATCTTGTCTAAGCTTTTTAGGGTATACACACGTTTGTAGTTTGTTAACATTTTTTTTTTTTTACCCATGTTTGTAGTTCGAATTCACGTCCAACACACACAATGTATGTGTGCAATATTACGGTACAAGTACGGTTGGTTCTACATATCGAATTTATCAGAAATAGCAAACTTTCTGGGAACCTTTGGAACACTCTTTTCAACATACTATGGATTGGGATATACTGATTTTATTTTCGAATACTATTTAGAACAGATATTAATGTGAATTTGGACGCAATGCATGCCCACACCCACTTCTTCACGTCACTTATTTACATGGCTTTTTTCATTTACAAATCCATTACAGCTGACCATTTATTGTACGGTAATGATAGCATCAAACCATCAGCTCTAGAACGAACGTGGCAAACAAGCTTGTACATAAGAGGAGGCTGAAGCTCACACAGAGAGATTTAAGAAGATCTGAAAGGTCAACAGGCTGCTTGAGTCTCTACTGCATCATTAAACAGCTGAACCCCAATGAGAGAGGAAGACATTTAATACAGAGGGGGAACACAGTGTTACTAAAGCTGAAAGCAAAAACCAGCGTTAAAGCAATCATGCAAAATTTACTGAAAACTTCAATACAGTTCATTTATAAATCCTTAAAACATTTATGAGTATTGTTGATTACTTCTTAAAGGAACACTACACTGTTTTTGTTTTGGAATTAGGCTCACTTTACAACTCAGTTAAACAGTTAAGTTTCACTATTTTTTGGTCACTTTTAGCTTAGCTTAGCATAAATCACTGAAAAAGATTAGACCTGACCATCTGACCAAAATAAAATAGTTTTCTTGATTTGTTTGTAGTTATATTGTGTACTAAGACTCATGGAAAATAAAAAGTTGCTATTTTCTAGGTGGAAATGGCTAGAAACTATACTCTCATTCTGGCATATCATTCAAGGAAATTTGCTGCTGTACCATGGCTGGAGCAGGCACAATAATATAATTCAGCACCTGAAAACAGCTAGGTCCGAAGCTAGGTATTGTATTGGTAAACAGTATTTTGAAGTGCATATTGTTACTGCAAAATATTGTATTACAAAATAATACTATCTAAACAAAAGCAGAATGAAATACATATTGTTTGCTGGAAGCTTTTTTATATTTACATATATTGCAATAATTTTTAGGGGTTTTTCACCTTTGTGTAGACAGAAATGTGTTGGGATTAATTGGCAAAAGACCTTGAGCTGGGAATCAAAAAACTTAGGTTGCCGTGAGAACCACAGTGCTATTTGTCGACACATTTACCCCCAGGCTATTGGCACCTACAAACCTTTTAATTCTTTGTTAAAAATTGTATGTTAAATAATCAAAAGCACCATTTAATCTTATAAACAATTGAAAGGTTGTCATATTTTTTCAGAATTTAGATTTATCCCATACAGGAAAAAAAAATAAAATTCTAAGATGCATAAAAATAATAATTTTTAATGCTGTTTTGTAATTTTGAAATAGTGGAGGTTTTAGGTGGAGTTTTTTTTATTTCACTTTATTTTTATTAATGCATGTGTGTATGTGATGTTGTAATTCATTTATATTTATTTTATATTTGTAATTGTAATTTAGCACTTTGTTGAATTGCAATTGTTTTGTCATTGCTTTCTTTATTAATGCTTTCTTTACTATTATTGCTATCATATAGGCAGAGAATTTAAATATGCCCTTTGGGTTTCTGCCTCATGGCTTGGGTTTCCTGCACATTATGGCTGGTACTTTTCTGTATTATTCAATCAATGTTATTCTTGTACAAAAAATTAAATAAATAAATAAAATTCAAGGCAAAAATAAAAGCCTGCTTTTCTACCAAGCGGCAACATCCCACTCTCCCTCGTGAAACTAATACGGAAATAACTGAAACTGCAATTCATTAAAATTCCTCTAGGCAAAATAGAGCCGATTTCTATAGACCCCGATGTTAAAATGGACAACTTTACAGCAGATAAAAAGGTGTTTACAGCCTGGTACAAAACATGATTTTGGTGTATATAACTAATATTACCCTTCATACCAATTGTAAGGGGGGTGAATTTTTTTAACTTATATGTTTCATTTATATTAAGTCTGCATAATTAAGGGTGCGGCCACTTGAGTGACAGCTAGGCCTCAAAGGTCGCTATCACTTCACCTCAGCTGATTCCAGCTGATTAGCCGCTGAACTCCGCATATACATCTTATTTTGGTTTTGTTTTATGTGGCTTTACACAGTCAGCTGCCTTTTGGGATTACTTCTTACAATTATCAGATAATATGGCATGATGTGCACTTAATTGTGCTCACAAACCATTCAAGTGGCCTCCATTTCCCAGGTGAGTAAATTTCTTCTATAATTTTATCTATAAATGTATTTGTTTTATTTAAGATAATTTATTTATCATTTATAATTTTCTTTAGAACTTAATTGTGCTTTAGAGTCTGACAGACTGATTAGCTGTAGGCTATAGAGCAGTCATCTGAAACGTTGTCATACAGTGTTATGCCTGTATTTCATAGCCTTGCATTTACTGTACTAAAACAGACTATATTTTAGGGCTGCAACAACGAATTGATTAAATTGATTAAAATCGATTACTAAAAGCGTTGGCAACGAATTTCATAATTGATTTGTCGTGTTGCGCAAAGCGGAGACATTTGATTACTAAAAAAACTTTAGTTGAGCACGGAGCGGAGTGAACGCACTCTGCCTCTTTTGCACACTGATGTCAGCAGAGTTCGGCGCCTCATAGACAGGACAGAGCAAAAAAATGAGCGGAGGTAACATTTGAGGAAAGATACATGGTGAAGGCAGAGAAATTTGTGCGACCCTAGTCATCAAAGGTGTGGGAGCATTTCACACTAAATAAACAAAAAAGTGTGTTTACGGCCAAATATGCAGTGATGTATATGCAAGTGTGAATATGCAAGTGATGACGGGAGCACCACGGCAATGGTCCAGCACCTGAAACGCAAACATGTTAGAGTCTTTGATAAGGTGGAAGGGAGCAACAGCAGGGTAAATCACTACATAATCCTACTTTTGTTCCATTTTGATGTAAGGAAAGTAATGTCCCTGGTGCTGGTGTTTACTTGTTATCCAGATTGACAAGCATGACATGAAAAATTCAAACTGAGCTTTGGTGCGTTGGCTGGCACTGAGCCAGAGAAAGATGTGTCATATTATGACAATTATGCAGCGTTTTTAACCACCCAATGCTTATTTTATGTTTTAGACATGTAAATACACACAAGTACTAGTAACCAATACATTTGGAGTTTGTAAACACACAAGAAAGTCTATGGAAGTCCAACAATCCATTCAAATATAATTTCATAATGTGTATTATTTATATCAGATACACGCAGTGAAAGTAACAATACAGTTCAATCTAATCTTCTCTCAGCTGGCCAGCCACTTGCTTGCATGCATTTTGGAAGTAACTGATGAAATTACGCTCTGAATCCTGCGTGTTCTGCTTTTATGAATGAGGTATGCGTGCGGACGCAAGTAGACATATCGATGCTCATCTCACGTTATAGATGACAATCAAGATCATTTACACGTCTTTTAAACAACAGAAACACTCACTTACACGTTTTTGTGAATTGGAACATCAGGCATTGATGACATGATGAGCAAGCTTGTGAATATTTTGTATTAAAACGGAAAAGCATAATAAAAGGGATACATCTGTCATACAGCGCTATTGTGGCTGCGTCGTGTCACGTGACGTGTCACGTGACAAACATGACGCGTTGCCATGGAAACATTAAGGGTGAACGTTCTAAAATAATGATCGTCTAGCAAAACTCACTCCCAATCTTTTAAACTCAATAGTGAAAGGGTTAATAACAGTAGTAAAGCAGCGGTGCAAAGATCCTAACAGTAGTAAAGCAGTTACTTTGCACTTTGCATTGCAAGACTAAAGACACGTTTTTATTAATCTTTTATTCCGTTTTTATTCACATTTTTTTGCGTCATTAATTTTTCCATCTGTATAGCTACACTGCAAAAAAGCTTTTCTTACTTAATCATTTCGTCTAGTTTCCAGTCCAAATATATATAAAAAAATCTTAAATCAAGACTAGACAAGAAAAATGGCATGTGAAAAAGTGAAGCTTAAAATTTCTGTTCTCATTAAGATTATTTTTCTTACCCCATTGACAAATAATTTAGCATGTTTTAAGTAAACAATCACTCAATTCTGAGGTGGGTTTTTTCAGAAAACAAGACATCATTTCTTATGATATTTTATCTGTTTAGTATGTGTCTGGATTCAAAATTTATTTTTGGTATTTGAATTAAAAACAGGACAAGACTACTAAGTTGTTTTTTGTTTTTATTATTATTATTATTATTATTATTATTATTATTATTATTATAACAGTTCAGGGATGTTTAAGGACAACATGTTTGTGCACTTTCTAATGATTTTACTTCTGTTTTTTTAATAAAGGGTTGGAAATGAATGAATTTCTTTGAATTTTGAATTTAGAATTTTTTTCTAAAAATCAGATTCATAGATTAATCAAAAAAATAATCAACAGATTAACCGATTATTAAAATAATGGTTAGTTGCAGCCCTAGTATATTTTAAGTGTTTGAAAGTGATTTGTGTTTTCCTCCTGTAGAAAATGTCATGTGGCTCAATGTATTACAACAGTGTTTTTAAAAGACTAAACACTTTATTGATATAGTATACAACCGAGCACATGTTGTCAGAACAAACAAATTGCAGGTAATGAATTATTAAGCGTTTCTGCCAAAGAAAAGCCCATCTAAGCAAAATGCTAGCAGGCATTTGTAGCTCCGCCTCTTTGATCTTTCCGGTCAGTGCAATGACACATGAACAATATGGCGAAGGTTGGCCACGCCTACTTGTAGCTTCATTTGCGTTCTTTAAAAACCTATGGTTGACATCACAGATACTACATCCATATCTTTTTTACAGTCTATGGTTTCCACACTATGACAGCACACAAAATATTTTTTGGAGGGAAATAAAGTCTTTGACATTTCCCATTTGACATTTCTGGAGTTTATTCAACAAATTCACTTTCAGCCATAATAACTATAGAGCAGTACCCACAAAGACCAGCATCCTGGAGATAACCTAACCTTTAAAACCCTTCTTACTCAACAATGGCTTCTTCTCAATATAAAAACACACTGACTGAATTGAATCAGAGACACACAGTGAGAAAATCTGCACTCCTGAGATTATCTGACGCCGGCCTGCACCCAAGAAGATAAGTGATGTCTTGTAAATGCCATATGCGTGCACCTCATGATGTCGCCACGGCAACAGTCACTCGCATCCCCCATATGTCCTAATTATTCATATTCCCCTGGATGAATATGACATGACTCTTCGGTAATTATTCGAAAGAGATTCCACCACTGGGCCACAGCAAGACCACCGAGCACATGGAGAGAGAGAAAATAACAGCTAATTTCCGCTTGATTCACAATGCCAGCACATCCTTCATCAGCTCAGATTCAGTCTGAAGGATCTTTTCAGGTCAGCATTCTTCCAAAGCATCTTACATACTGGGTAAATGCCAGACAACAATATCAGCTTACCAAGTCTGACACATTTAGTGGAAGTCAGAATTATTAGCCCTCCTGAATTATTAGCCACCTAATTTCTATTTAATGGAGAGAAGAATTTTTCAACACATTTCTAAACACATTTCTAAAGATATATTTTTCAAGATACTAGTATTCAGCTTAAAGTGACATTTAAAGGCTTAACTATGTTAACTGGGTAAGTTAGGGTAATTAGGAAAACCATTTTATAAATGATAGCTTGTCCAGTAGACGATTGAATAATATACTGGTAAAGGGGGCTAATAATATTGACCTAAAAAAGGTTTTTAAAAAAACCTGCTTTTATTCTAGCCAAAATAAAACGAATAAGACTTTCTACAGAAGAAAAAATATTATAGGAGATACTGTGAACAATTCCTTGACCTGTTAAACATCATTCGGGAAATATTTGGAAAAAATAAAATAAAATTGTTTTACTTCAACTGCATGTCACAGGTTATTGTGAAAAAACTGAACAACAAACAGCACTAACTTAATATAACAGCACACTGTGAGTATTTATTATTACTTTCAGATTCATAACAACTCAACAACTCTCCAAAATAAAAATATTAGACAAGAACAACCATGCACAATGCAAGTAGTCTCGAGAAAAATATATTTTAAATGTCCTATTTTACAATGACTATGTTTACATGGACATCAGTAATCAAATTATTTGCCTTAATCTGATTAAGACAATAATATAATTAAGGTGTTTACATGAGTTGCTTTTTGAACGTTCCTTTCATGATCTCGTTTTAAATGTTATAGCACATAGTTCGATGAACGTCACCACGCTATCCACATTTCCACAGAAGTTTCATGTAATTTTGGGTGTTTCATTTTTAATTTGTCGACTTTATCTGCAGTTTGGCACTTTAACTTTCATTCAGGAACATTTTATTCATGCCCCTGTGACAAACAAGATATTGGATGCGAGTATGAACTTGTGAAAGAGTGTACTTTTAATGGAATTTTTGATACCGCATGGGGAAAAAAATCTCCTTATTTTACGATGCAGGTGTTTGTGGTCCTTCACTGACTCGATAGGAACAGAGAATAGTATAAAACAGCAGTGTGTGTGTATGAAATATTCTGTCGCAAAATGCGGCAAAAATCCTACACGACCGTAATAGTTTGATTAAGATGTTTACATGTCTGTACTGCACTTTAATAATGCCACTAAAATCGGCATACTCCACATTTTGATTTCTATTTAGTTCGATTAGGACTTTAGTCAGATTAAATTAATCAAAAATCACTGTTTACATGGTAGACTCTTAATCAGAGTATTGTCTTAATTGTATTAAAATCAGATTATTTGTGTCCAAGTACTTATTGTCTACTTCATCTCTCTTACAGTATTCAGGCATAAGAAATTGTCTTTAAAAGGGACCTATTATGCAAAAATCACATTTATAAAGACTTTAAACACAGTTTTGTGGCAACTGTGTGTGAATATAGCCAGTATTTAATGATAAAAATGAACCAATTCAATTTTTTTTTACAATCACATATCATAAAAACAGTTTGTAGAAACACTTTGATTGACATTCTCCCTTTTGTACATGTCATCAGAGGGGGAAAGCCCCACCCATTAGTGACAATCTCTCCCTCATTAGCATAAACAGCCCCCTGAGGGAGAAGCAGCCTTTCGCCATTAGAGTTTTGAATCTGCCGTTATGCTGACACATAGGCATTTATAGCTCCACCCTCTTTTGAAAAGAGAGCTGGTAGAACAATCTCATTTGAATTTAACGCGACAGTCAGCTAAAGCCTTAAAAGGACAGTTTTAAAGAGATATAAAACATTATTTTTGAGCTGAAACGTCACATGCACACTGTAGGGACATCAGAAACGTATTTTAAATGTTGTAAAAGGGGGCACAATAGGTCCTTTTTAAGAAAGTTTAATTGTATTTATGTATATACAGTGGTATTTTACATTTGATTATTACATTAGTGTATCTGTATATTGCTTTATTATATTTTATGCCGATGAACTCCCTAATAAAATCACCCCAATCTATCTAAAATTAAAAAGGGATTTCTAACTTGAGCAATTGATTTAATCTGGTGAAATTTAACTCAATATCGCATAAGTCAACATCATGCAGCTCTAGATGAAGTCAAACTATGCAATCTGACTGGGTCACATACAGATTACCAATCAACAAAGCAGTTTTAAACGGATTAGAAACAAAAGGTCACAGTAAAGTCATAAACTTATGATGAGATTTAAAACCTTCTCATCTACATTGTTGAGGAACCGGCAGAGCTCTGAGTATAACAATTACACTGAGTGTGATGCAATGTCATGGGGAACCTGGAGTTTGGAGGGCTTTTAATTAGGGAGGTTTAATTAACATGATTACAGGAGTACAGAACACGGCAAGCAATCAAGGGGAAAATTTCAGTTAACATACTAAGCTTGTGAGATCAGGCAGAGGTGAAAAACTCTTTTAAGAAAACTTTAGTTAGGTAACCAAACAGATAAGCCAACAGAGCAGTTAGTAGACACACTTCAGAAGTACTGGTGCTTTAACTGCATTAATTGTATTTAGTAAGTGTGCTAAAACAGAGTTTGCATGTTCTCCCCGTGTTCGTGTGGGTTTCCTCTGGGTGCTCCGGTTTCCCCCACAGTCCAAAGACATGCAGGATAGGTGAACTGAATAAACTAAATTGGCCGTAGTGCATGTGTGTGAATGAGTGTTTATGGATGTTTCCCAGTACTGGGTTGCAGCTGGAAGGGCATCCACTGTGTAAAGCATATGCTGGATAAGCTGTCGGTTCATTCCACTGTAGCGACCCTTGATGAATAAAAGGACTAAGCTGAAGGAAAATGAATGAATGAATGAATGAATGAATGAATGAATGAATGAATGAATCAAGTGTGTTATACAGAACAGTTGATAAATCATTTAGCAACAATTATAAGAACATAAATGTTGGGATATCTCATGTCAAGTCAGTATAAACAAAATAACCAAACAGAGAAGACAAAGTTAACAACAAAGAACAATTAAAAACACACAACAAAACCAACAAACAAGAGTAACCTCAGGCAAACGAAAAACAAAAAGCAATCCCAAGCAAAAACAGAGTAAGCCAAACAAAAAAAAAAGGAAAAGCAAATCAAATTAAAAAGCGAGAAAAAGAAAAACGAAGAAAAACAAAGCAAGGAAGACAATCAAAAGGAGGAAAAACAAACAAATAAAAAATTAATCAAACAAAAAAGAAAGCTATTAGCAAAATAGAAAGAAAACAAGTCAAAACAAAAATTTAATTAATACAAAATCAAATAATTTATTGTTAGTTAATGTATTTACTAACATGAAGAAACTATGAACAACGCAGCATTTATTATAGTTATTAAATGTGATTATTATAATGTATTGATTAGTTAATGCACTGTGAGCTAACAAGAACTAACAATGACCAAGTGTACTGTATATTAATCTATAAACTAGACATGCAGATATTCAATAGTTAACTACAATATGAAAATTAATATGAACAATATCAATATCATGCACACTTTGAAATATCGTGAGCCTATTAATACCCAAAGCCTAACTAAAGATTAATAAATAATATAATAAACGTATTGTTCATTTGTAAAATACATTAAGTGCGTCACATATTATAAAGCATTACCAACTAACCAATCCAAATCTAATATTTAGCCATTTTGTTCTGGATGATTGTGTTGAAATTTCAGTTCCAATGTAGGTTATAACTTTACCTTCAAGTCTCATTGTGGCGTTTCACACTTTTAAAAGATAAACCTGGTCATTTTACACTCCTTGAATTATCTTGATTCACGTTTCACACATCTTATAATTTACCCTGGGTTAACAATAATTCCTGTATTTGCTGACTTTTGAGTAATCCTAAACGTACAACACACTACGATTTTCCAGCGACAAGCAATTTGTCTGTCTGCACTAAACGTAACTCGTCATGACAGAAACATTTAAATACCAGCAACTGCACTCCCAATTAAAAAAAATTTAGTTTTTAATCAAATTAATACACATTAACATTATTAATAGGCTACTAGTTATTTTATTTTCAAGATTTGAGGTGAACTATTTGCTGCAGCTTTCAGTAGTATGGCAATAAATGTCATGTAAAATGGCATTTAAACTCATATTGGGAGAATTTAACACTGAATAAAGCACATAATCAGTACCTGAGGCGATCATTGTCATATATGCGGTTGTTCTGCTGCGACGTCGCAGAAATAGAAAGCATTTCTAAAACAGTAATTTCACTCAAAGCAGATACTGTAATTAGTACAAAATCTCCATCCCTAACAGGAAATTCGCTTGTTACGATGTTGCGTCACATTGTGTCTAGTTGGGACACGTTATAGCTCCCAAAAATCTGTTATTATTGTTCTGGAAAAATGTTAATCCTCCAACAGCTAAACTATGGCTTGAAGAACGTATACAGTAGCTACTCCACACTTGGGACGAACCAGATTATCTTTTAAAAGGCAACATTGGACAATTATACAAAATTTGGGGTCCTTTCTTGTCACTTCATGAAGAATTCTGTTCCCTATAGCAATCTAATATAACTAAAAAGTTATTTTGATTATCACTGTACTGTACACTTACAGGCTGTGGTTGGGTGTTCTTTTTTTTGTTTGTAAGTTTATGTGCATATCAGAAAATCAATTCTGGAATTTAGGATTGTTGTAAATCTATTCAATGACCAAGTAAAACTTATTTGACAGAAAAAGGAAACGTTGTTAAAGTCCTTATACAATAATAAGCACATATAAGAAGGGAGTAGAATAATCTGAAGTGACTTGAATATACCATTTTTTCATACTTCCTTCAGGAAAAAAGGAAGAAAATGCAAGTGGATGTTACATAACACCTGTATAAAAAGGCTTGTCAGCTTTATTCTTGTCAGTGCTGTCATGTCAGTACAAATCGGTCATTACAAAAAGACCTCTAAAAACACCAGCGATGATGTAAGACACCGGTCACAAACGGAATCTTTTTTAAGCATCCACAAATACCACCAGGTCCGAAAGTAAAACATTTATGTCAAAAAACCATAACAAAAAAAAACATGCAAAACGGCTGCAATTTAATTTCTAAAGTGCAAGTGTATTGATTTGGAAGGTTACAGCTCAAGTTGGTTTGACACAGAGTAATGATTAAAGGCTCACAGGCAGGCAGCATTTAATACGGTCATGAATTTCATCCAAAAGCTCCGCACAACATCCAGTGATTCCAGTATAGCTGGTAGTTTGCAATTTTAATAAGACTGAACACATTTCTGGCGGTTCTCAGGGGAGAGTCAAGAGTTGTTTTAGCGTGTTACGGAGCATGCCAGTTTCTGACAGTACCCGTGTAAATGAAATGACATGAATTGCATTTGAAGCAGAGGTGTTTTTTGTAAGCAGTCTCTCCTTCTCTGTAGGCTTAGATAGGGTTGCATGACAATGGAAAAATCGGATATTGCGATATTTCATTGTTTTGTTTCGAACTTCAGAAGAAATAAGTCAAAATTAAGTGTTTTTTCCTTAAAATAAGCTAAATTATCTCCCAATGGGGTGTGTAAAATAATCTTTTTTTCACTTGAAATGTAAATATTTGGACTAGAAACAAGACAAAAACTTGTAATCTAAAAAACACTTTCATTTAGGTCACAATTCATGCTATTAACTTCTGGCTTATTACCTGCTTATTATTAAGATATTAACTGTTCATTAGTAGTTCTAAAGTATGATTTTATTCAGCATTTCTAATCCTACCCAAAACCTAAACCCCAACTACTTATTACCTTACTAACTATTAATAAACAGCCAACTGGTAGTTTATTAAGCTAGTAGTGTTAGTTAAAGGTGCAGTATGTAAGTTTGACACCCAGTGGTTGAAGTAGGTATTGCATGCCTGGTTCGAAGCACACGCAAGCGCAGGTTGCCAGTTTGACGACCCCAACATATTAGTGATTCTGCATGAACATTTAATAATGTAAAAGAGGTTTAATATGTATTAATTTGATTATAAACCTTACCATTTCGTTGGAGTGCAGTAAGTGCACTGTTCTGTGCTTCTGAATGGCTGTATTTTAATTTCTGTCATGTTTTGTGTGGTGCAAACAGCCAAATTGCTTATCACTGCAAATCTAGTGAAGTGCTGTTAGGACATGGGGTTACAATATAACCTGCTCACCTAATGTTTACGTTCATTATATTTATATTATTTGCTAATTATAAACTTTATGTGGAACTCTGAATTTGTGTCTCATTTCAGAGGATGTTACTGTCCTCCAGAGGTCGCATTTCAGTGGCGGACACATACTTTGAGAGCTTTGCTGACTGAATGAATAAAATACACTGTTTTCCATCAAGGCAACTCAGGGTGCTGAAAGGTAATTGGCTAAACTGGCATTGGGTGTGTTAAAATAACCAAAACAAAGACATCGTTCTGGCACGTAACGCAAATTTTCAAAGCAGAAAATCTGAGTTCAGCATTGTTTCTCAGATAAACAAGAATGTCCACTTAGCATGTTTCTTAAATATCTGCAAACATATTATGGTATTTTTATGCTTTAGAACAGTCAATAACTTACATACAGCACCTTTTTATGGTTTTTTATACTGTGAATTGTGACCTAAACTAGTCTTACCTCTAAAGTCTTACCAAAATTTTAAGACAGCTTGTTGTTTTTGCGTAATTCGTTTAAATAATTAAATACAATTAATCTTTGTTATACCTCCAAACATCATCATCAGAAACTATATAAAGTCCAGCCCTACTTAGATGTATGTATTAAATCAATGCCTGCTGTACACAAATTTGCATCTCCGCAGATTACTGACAAGAATCAATCTTTGCTCAGACATAAAGTCATGCTTCATATCAGCTCGGTACAAAATTCAGACACGTCAATCAATCTCTGACTGTCTGAGAGATGAGGGAGCAGTGGATGGATGGATGAAGACAAGCACACCTTCAGAAGTCCTTCAACAGTGTCGATCAAACTTCCGAAAACTTCCGAACTGTGTTTCCCGAAGCACTAGATGTGTAACTGACAATGTTCAAGCAATGTGCAAGCAACAAAAACAAAGCAAAAATGTTGACATACAGTTGAAGTCTGATTTATTAGCCCTCCTGAGTTATTAGCCCTACTGTATATATTTTTCTCCTATTTCTGCTTAACGGAAATAATATTTTTAACATATTTCTAAACATAATAGTTTTAATAACTGATTTCTTTTATCTTTGCCATGATGACAGTACATAATATTTTACCAAATATTTTTTCAAGATACTAGTATTCAGCTTAAAGTGACATTTAAAGGCTTAATAACTAGGTTAATGAATCAAGTAAGGCTAATTAGGCAATTAGACAATCAAAAAAAAAAGCTTAAGGGGGCTAGTAATATTGACCATAAAATGGTAAAAAAAAATTTTTTACTGCTTTTATTATAGCCTAAATAAAAGAAATGAGACTTTCTCCAGAAGAAAAAAAATATTATAGGATATACTGTGAAAAATAAATAAATACACAGGAGGGCCAATAATTTTTACTTAATAAATACAATAATTCTGAAATTACATTGTTCTCAATGATTAAAACATGTTTAAACTGTAACAACAGCAAGTAAACAACTGTTTTTGCTTGTGTTTATGAGAGAAAGGGTGAGAGATATTCGTAAAATACTAAAGAGAGGAGGGGAAGCTAGATTAGCATTTCTGTAAGAAAACTGCAGATCTTGTTAAGCAGCAAGAGACTAAATGTTAATAAGTTTAGGTTTTGGCTCAATTTATAGATGCTTTATCACTGATGAAGAAGCAGAGTTTGCTTCTTCTAAAGCAAAAATAACACTTGTGAAACGCAAAAGAGTAAAAATTGACGCAAAATATTCAGTACATTGAAAAGACAGCTTTCGGTTGATCCACACAAACTCCATTTCAAAAAATGCAATTGTGCTTATAACCTGCATATGAAAATGCAAGTTTCTAATGAGAATTATTTATAAATAAGTTGTCAAAATGGAAGCATTATGAATGGCTTCTGTGTTATCCTTTCTGATTAGCAAACACCAAAAAATGCAAATGAGGCAAATTCTGCAAGTTTAAGGCAAAGACATTGCATATTCAGTGTCGTTTACTCTGCGGGATAATAATCCGACTCTGTTCTAATGTTTGCACTGACTCGTATGCACTTATCATGACTTGAATTGATTTGATTTAAATCAAGAAAACACTTAATTTCCTGTTTGGTGAGAACCCAGCATAAAATTGTCATCATCTCTGCCTGTTGGTTTAGCATGCCCTTAATTATAGATTATAGATATATAGTATAATATATATAGTTAAATTGCTTTGATATGTAAAATTGTTATACAATACATGACAAAAGTCTTGTCGCCCATCCAAGTTTTAGGAACAACAAATAATAACTTGACTTCTACTGTAGTTGATCATTTGGTATCAGAAGTGGTTTATATGAAAGGCAAATGCCTCTAGATTAGGCTTATTTTACCAAAATAAAATATGATCATGTCTTGATTGCTAATTATTTAATTAATAATTAATAATTAGTAAGGTCTGACTTTGCTTAGACAAAAGTCTTGACACTTAACAGAAATAATGTACAGTATAGAACATAAAGTCATGGTGCAGTGGGAAAAGAATTAATATTGTGTATGACTCCCCTGAGCTTGGAGGACTGCATCCATACATGACTCAAATAACTTATTTATAAAGTTTTCTGGAATGGCAAAGAAAGCGTTCTTGCAGGACTCCAAGAGTTTATCAAGATTCTTTGGATTCATCTTTGATGCCTCCTCCTTCATCTTACCCTAGACATGCTCAATAATGTTCATGTCTGGTGACTGGGCTGGTTAATCCTGGAGCACCTTGACCTTCTTTGCTTTCAGGAGCTTTGATGTGGAGGCTGAAGTATAAGGAGCGCTATCCTGCTGAAGCATTTGCCTTCTCCTGTTGTTTGTAATGTAATGGGCAGCACAAATGTCTGGATACCTCAGGTTGTTGATGTTGCCATCCACTCTGCAGATCTCTCACATGCCCCCATACTGAATGTAACCCGGGGATCGGCGACAAGACTTTTGTCAGGTAGTGTGTAGTTTAAGCAACAAAGTAAGAAAAACTAGAACAACAGAATAGAAACAGAATAAAAGAGCAGTGAATTTGACATAGAAGATTAACAAGGTAAAGAAAGTAAAGAAGACGAAGTAGATTAATACAAAGGTGCCAAAAGAAGAAGCAGATGACATAGACGAAAAACAGATAACAAAGAAGATAGAGAAGAGGATGACGAAGAGGAAGATGACAAAAAAGACAGAAAGACAAAGAAGGCAATGACAAAGAAAAAAAAAAGGAAAATGTTTAAACAACAACAAACTGAATCGTCATAGCAAGCACTGTAAACACAAAGAATGGGGCCATTAACTACGAGAGGGTGTGAGCTCTAATCGTGCCATAGGGGAATCTCTGACATCGATCAGTCCCTCTTCAAAGCAGATTAGTCTGGTCTAAAAGATGAGCCTGAGTCTCTGATATTCACTTAGAACATCAAGACAAAGACTGTGATCTCCTCATCAAAGAATGTTTATTAAGTATGTCAACAGAGCCTTACAGCATAAAGCTGAGCAAAAAAATAAACAAAAAAACATCATGGATCATAAGATTAATATAGAACCCCCTGGAGGACTAGAGCTGTGTGATATTTACAGTCTATGATAATATCATAATTGAACAAACACAAGCGCAAGCTGACATTATAAAGTATGCACTGATGCATACTTTATATGGACTGAATTTAAACAAATGAAGTTGAACATTACTCAATTTAATTAGTTTGTTTCAATTCAGCCCATATATATCGTTTGCAACCAGTTACCTTAAATACATGTTGAAAAAAAAACTGTGCAAAAGTATTCAGCGTAATGAAGCCTATTAGAGTATTGTTAGACTGACTATTTAATTCAGTTCAAAATAATCTAAGTTCAAAGACTATGGATTTTTAGTAAATCAATGTGTCGCACTGCAACAGTGGCTACGTTTACATGGACATCAGTAATCAAATGATTTGCCT
Source organism: Danio tinwini (assembly GCA_903798205.1). NCBI lineage: Eukaryota > Metazoa > Chordata > Actinopteri > Cypriniformes > Danionidae > Danio > Danio tinwini. Next base: position 8,203,460 of record CAIGQZ010032318.1, read on the forward strand.
TAATGTGATTAAGACAATAATATGATTAAGGAGTTTACATGGGTTACTTTTTGAATGTTCCTTTCATGATCCCGTTTTACATGTTATAGCAGATAAACTGATTAACGTCATTGCATCACCGCACTATCCACATTTCCTCTGGAGTTCTATGTACTGTAATTTTGGGCATTTCATTTGAAATTTTCCGGCTTTAACTGCAGTCCAGAAGTTTCACTTTCAATAGGGAACATTTCATTTATGCCCCCATGACAAACTGAGGTACTGGATGCAAGTATGAATTAAGGACTGGTGGAAGAGTGTAGTTTTAATGGAATTTAATACGGCATGACAAATGGAAAAAAAAAAATCTCTGTATTTTGTGGTGTATGTGTCTGTGCTCCTTTACTGACTCTATAGGTGCAAAGAATAGTGTAAAACAGCCATGTGTGTATGAAATATTCTGTCGCAAAACAAGGTGAAAAGTCCTATATGACAGTAATAGTTTAAGGGGTTTACATGTCTGTACTGCACTTATTATGACCTTAATCAGATTAAATTAATCAAAAGTCGCTGTTTACATAGTAGACTCATAATCAGAGTATTGTCTTAATTGTATTCAAATCGGATTATTGGTGTCCATGTAAATGTGTACTCACTGTAAGGTTTAGTTCCTGAATTAATCTATTTCTGAACAAATCATTTGAGTCAATGTGTAAATGATTTATTTAATGCTTTTTTTTTTTTTTAGAATTGGCCAGTTTGTACAAATCATTTGAATAAATGATTAAATGAATCACTCGTTAAGACTATTTACACCTACTGGTGGGTTTAGTGCAATATTTACACTGTTAAAAAAAACTATTTTGAATAATGGTCCATTAGATAATGTTAGTTAATGTATTTACTAACATTAACTAAGTATCAATAATCCTGTGAAAGCATTAATTAATTATACATTTTTAACATCAGTAAATGCACCATGAGTAAATATGAACTAACAAGAACTAATGTTATTTGACTTAAATAACATTAACTAACGTTAAGATAAATGTATTAATAGTTTTAATAGTTTATTAATGTAATGTATTAATGTAATAATGTAATAATGTAATAGTTTGCTCATTGCACATTAACTACTGGTCCATTATTTTAAAGTGTTACCAAACAAATCTGTTAATGAAAAGTTTTCCATATTTTTTATGCTTTTGAATTACAATATGCAACCTTAATCTTTCCTTCAATACTGTTTAATGATGAAAAGTTTTTAAAATAGTTTTTTCTGAAATTGTAATAGGTTGAAAAAAGATTGTGATCTCGATTCGACCACCCCACCCGATCTTAATGCAGCATCTCTACGATTCATATATTTTCAAGTTCGAGAGAAGAATAAAGTCCACCATTCCAAGTCTATACAAAATGTAGTATTTAACCAACAGTAGACCTACACATATGCCTAATATTATTATTGTTGTTTTACCATATATTTGAAAATAAAAATAGCAATAATAAAAGCCTACTCATATTAACCTTTTTTCATCTACAGCATCGTGAGAAAATCAAGATCTTGTTTTTAAGCAAAAAAAAAATGTATTCTCATTTTATCCAGAATCGTGCAGCCCTAGGTTGAAGTTATAAATTGTCTGGGGTAATGTTGTAAATTACAGAACAAAATCTGGTAATAAACTGCCAGTGCCTTTTGTTATTTTATGGATTTAATCTGCTATATATTATTATACAATATATATATATTTAAACTACTAAAATGTCAATAAAATCACTTTGTTAACTACAAAAGTCAACACAGCAAAGATAAAGTTTGCATAATGCAACTTATAATCGTAAATATTTGTGACCAAAAAAAATTTTAAATATTGCCACAGTGCCACTTTAGTTTCAACCTACATGGTCTTCCTCAGGTCACGCAGGAAATAAAAAAAAGAACTTAAGACTTGCACATCACACTTGCAAACAATGACCACCCAATAAACCAACAAGCAAATGAATTAGAAAAATACACAAACCAAAACAAACAGAAAAGGAATTTAAAAACCTATATCCACACACATGCATATATAAACACATACTGTAATTAATAAAATTATAAAAAGTATAATTATAAAAAGATTTCCATTCAAAATCCAAATTCAAACCCCTAAGAGGCAACGTATTTAATGTGTGAATATAAAAAGCTTTCCTCTACCAAACCACCCCAAAAACAAATAAAATAAGGAATCTGTTAATTAAAGCACATTTTTATATAGCTTCTTTGACACGGTTGCTTTATGAACTGCTCGCATAAGAAAAAAACTGCTGTGCTTTATTGTCACATCCATATCACTTCATGCAGCCACAATCTCCTCTTAGATACAGAAATGAAACATAAACAAATAACATTACCAGGCTATGAATTTTTTAGTTCATTACACTAAACCAGGGGCTGCACGGTGGCACAGTGGGTAGCACGTTCACCTCACAGCAAGAAGGTCGCTGGTTTGAGCCTCGGCTGGGTCAGTTGGCGTATCTGTGTGAATTGGGTAGGTTAAATTGTCTGTAGTGTGTGTGTGTGTGTGTGTGTGTGTGTGTGTGTGTGTGTGTGTGTG
>CAIGQZ010032318.1:8206048-8220710 GCA_903798205.1 Danio tinwini
TGTGTGTGTGTGTGTGTGTGTGTGTGTGTGTGTGTGTGTGTGTGTGTCTATGGATGTTTCCCAGTGATGGGTTGCAGCTGGAAGGGCATCTGCTGTGTAAAATATATGCTGAATTAGTTGGCGGTTCATTCCACTGTAGTGACCCCAGATAAGAAAATGAATGAATGAATGACACTAAATCAAAAGTAACAAAACAAATGACAAAAAATGTGCAAGAAAAAGCTTGAAAGGGTTACAAATGTTCAGATGATGATTTTTTTTATTTAATGCCATATCAGCAACAAAGGCTATTTACATGGCAAGAACAATTAATTAATAAATATACAATTTAAAAACAACAAATAAATAAATACATTAATTAAATAAGATTTTTAGCATTAATACATGATAATAATTCAAAAAGTTTAGCTAATTTCATTAAAAAAAAAGTCTTCGGCAGTCATAAAAACCAGGACAGTCCAGTAGAATGTGTTTTACTGTAAGAGGAATTGTGGATAACAAACAATGGGGTCTTCACAAATGTTCAAAGGGGCGAGGGGAGCACCCCTGTGGTGAAAGCTGGTCTCAGGACAGTCAACCCCTTCTCTCATCCTCATCCTCAACCCTTCCATCCCTCTTTTCTTTACTCTTCCTCTTGACTGGCCTGAATGCCTAATCATGCCTCGACTCCCTGGTGGAGCAAAAAAAACAAGCATGATCCCCATTGGCTAAACCATCTGGTGTGTGGTCTGTGAAGCTGCACTTTGATTGGTTAACAATCTGAGGGCAGAGTTAAGAGGTCCCCAGTTACCAGCTGGGAAGAGCAGGGCAGGGCATGTCTTGAACCATGACAACACACACACACACACACACACACACACACACACACACACAGACAAAACATCATCCTTTGTGCACAAAAGAAGCTACATTGCTACAGTGCTACAGTGACATCAGAGATTTATCCATGTAGATAACATGAATATCATGCTAAAACCTATAATACATCAAGCTCAATCAACAAATAGCAACCAAAAGCCACTGAAGTGTTTAGTGTGTTCATTCCAAAATTATTTGAACATCAATTTACATTTGTGAAAAATAGAGGTTGGCTTAATTCATTTCCATTGGGACCACATGAATAATTTCCACAGATGTTAATGTAAAATTTAACAAACTGGGCAGGGATTTCTATGTTTGCATGACTGGATAGGGAGTGTGCAAATTGAAATGATTATGTAAATTATTTGTATCTGTACATACTTGTTTTGTACAATCATAACACACTTTTTATTAAAAACTCTCCGGCCACTTTATTAGGTACACATTACGAGTACCGGGTTGGACCCCCTTTTGCCTTCAGAACTGCCTTAATCCTCCGTGGCATAGATTCAACAAGGTACTGGAAATATTCCTTCGAGATTTTGGTCCATATTGGCATGATAGCATCACGCAGTTGCTGCAGATTTGTCAGCTGCACATCCATGATGCGAATCTCCAGTTCCCAAAGGTGCTCTATTGGACTGAGTCTGGTGACTGTGGAGGCCATTTGTCTACAGTGAACTCATTAGCTGCTTTTCCACTGTCCAGCCTAAAGCGAGCGAGCCAGTGTGAGCCAGGGCCAGTCGCATTTCCATAGTCACTTCCGGGGCCTGATCGGGCCAAATCGGGGTTTTCTCAGGGGCCTTTTTTGGCCCGCCGAATATCTTGGGCCAAAGCGAGCCAGCTGGGGCTAGTTCGGGGTGGAGTAAAAGGAGAGGTGGAGTTTGCAAGATGGTGTGCCGCTGTCATTACACTAGTTTTCCCATCACGCACAAGTACATGTGCCAAAAAAATAAAAAATAAATAAATAAATAAAGGAAAAAAAACATAGCTACTGGTCAATTTAAGATATCCCATAAAACACCTTATAGGCTAGGGGTCTTTTGCTTAATATCGCCCTTATGTTTGCCTTCTAAATTTAAGGCTGCTGCATAAAATAATGAAGTAGTTTTAATTTAATAAGCAATGTTCTTTGCTGCGTCCTTCTTGATGTTTCAATAACGCATAATAATCTTTACACCTTATTAAAGACACAGCAGCCGTCGAGAGTTTTTGTCAAGTTTGAAAGGTGTTTGTGCATGAAACGTGTGCATTTATATGCATGTATGTGTGTGAGAGAAACCGGACGAAAAAGCGCTCAATTCACAGCTCTGTCGATGCCGCGAGCAGCTTCTTTCTTTCTTTCTTTATTTTGGAGATAATACAAAATATGAATACAACAGAAACACATAAAACTTAACAAATTACATTTCCACTTTTGTAGTGTCATAAATCTAGACAAAATAAGCGATATGCTACTGAAATCATTTAAAATAATTACAAATAGTGAATATAATAAAAACTAATTAAATAAACGGATATAAAACAAACAAAAGCTATAATAATTTAGGTATATACAATACAAATGAATTATTTTACACTATTTTAAACTTTCATTTTACAAAAAAAAAAAAATAGATATTTTCCAAAAACAATAAACTACTGAGGAGTTTTGAAATACTATTTATAAAGTATTTGGATACGATGATATTAATCAAATCGTGCAAACAGAGCATTTTTGGGTAAGCAAAACCATCAGAAACTACCTTTCAATTACTTTCTGTTACCCAGTCCTGCAGCACTGCTTTATAAACGGATTGGGAAAAACTGCACATAGAAAATGTGTTCTCTGTCCACAAACAAATGTTTATGTTTTATATGACATGGTAAAATAAAAAATATATATATTTAAAATTTAGAGCTTGACCCGAAAGATATTTAATATTTTAAATTATTCTCTTAAAAAAACGGGGAAATACCTATTAAGTATCATTTAGGGTAAAATGTACATTTTAGGTCTCTCCAGAGCATTTAGGCTGAATGTTTGACGACGTCTACTGAAACAAGGATGTTATAAAAGAACATTTTATACAGAGTTACTAACGGATAAATTCTGTGGTTTTATATTATGGCTGGTGAGCTGAGTCATCCCTCCATTAGTGGCGATCATCAATGTATGATGCCAACAGTCGGTCGGCGAGTAAACGAAAAGAATGAATGAAAATACATAAGCTTATGCGTATAGACATATAAAGTAATGCTCTACAGTAGCGTGTAATTTGCTTGTTTGGTGATGTGATGGTGTGCTTTGTCTGCCTGACTCCCTCTGAACTGGGTGGGCTGTGTGACGTTTGATTCGTGGGGCATTCTGACAGCGGGGTTTGCGTGCCGCGCTGCGAGTTATTGGCCTGACAGTGAAAATGCGACATGACTTCGGCCTTACTGCTCAACCTCCCGGGCCCGGCCCAGCCCAATAAAAGCCCTGGCTCGCACTGGCCCAACAGTGGAAATGCGGCTATTGTCATGTTCAAGAAACCAATCTGAGATAATTCGCGTTTTATGACATGGCGCGTTATCCTGCTGGAAGAAGCCATCAGAAGAAGGGTACACTGTGGTCATAAAGGGATGGACATGGTCAGCAACAATACTCAGGTAGGCTGTGGTGTTGACACAATGCTCAATTGGTACTAATGGGCTCAAAGTTTGCCAAGAAAATATCCCCCACACCATTACACCACCACTAGCCTGAACTGTTGATACAAGGCAGGATGAATCCATGCTTTCATGTTGTTGACGCCAAATTCTGACCCTACCATGTGAACGTCGCAGCAGAAATCAAGACTCAGACAAGGCAACATTTTTCCATCTTCTATGGTCCAATTTTGGTGAGTCTGTGCAAATTGTAGCCACAGTTTCCTGTTCTTAGCTGACAAGAGTGGCACACGGTATGGTCTTCTGTGCGTTCAGAGATGCTCTTCTGCATACCTTGGTTGTAACAAGTGGTTATTTGAGTTACTGTTGCCTTTCTATCAGCTCGAACCAGTCTGGCCATTCTACTCTGACCTCTGGCATCAACAAGACATTTGATTTGACCATCCTCGTTCTGATTCTTGGTTTGAACTGCAGCAGATCATATTGACAATGTCTACATGCCTAAATGCACTGAGTTGCTTCCATGTGATTAGCTGATTACAAATTTGCGTTAACGAGCAGTTAGACAGGTGTACCTAATAAAGTGGCCTGTGAGTGTATGCAGGTTGATTCTTTTTGTTAATATTTTTAGGCTGAAGTCTAACGGAAAAAATAATTTATGGTATTTAAAATGTTAATTATTTATATGACATTCATTTATAAAAATGTTCAATTTTTCAATACAATTGAATTGTACTTACTTTACACAAAGCATTATCAGATAGCATTTCACTTTACTTAATGAAATGCAATGCACACTGCCTTTTTCTTCAATATCGTGCTTCCTTAATTATGGCAATGATATAAAGCGTCAATCAATACAGATCTTATTTATTGCCATATATAAATATATCACTGCAGTGCAGTTCTACTGTACTTTACAAAACAAATCTTGCAATCATGAAAGAATGAGAGAATAAAATGAGGGATGTAATTTAGAGTAAAACTAGAAAATTATATATAAAATGCATTCTTAAAGAGTAAATATTAAGTCGATTTATTTATGCTGTGGATAGTTAAGGTCCCGATTATGAAAACAAAACTTAAAGGTTTACATTTAAATTTGTTTTCATTGAAACCAAACAGGTGCCTGGAACTGAACTTGCTGACACATCTAAAGCAGGACGTGATCTGAACATGAAAACAATATCAACCCAGCTCAGTATTATGTAAGGGCAAAAGAGCAATTTTATTTACTAACCACTAAGCAGCTCTGATATTGCTGTACTAGGTATCTTTTCTCTCTGCGTTATTATTAATTAATTAAACATCATATAATAAAAGTGAATGGAAATTCAGAAGGTTCAACACCAAAATAAGGTATTATATTAAAGATGTCCATACTTTTTATGTGCATTTTAAGTCTTCTGTAGATATAATATAGTCATTTTTCAGAAAGATGTAACCTAACAATATGTAACCTAATAAAAATGCAAGCAAAAAGTGTTTGTTGTGTACTACATTTGGAAGTTCTTATGACAAATTCTATTTAAAGGCACCATGGACTGCCTTTATTATTTTGTACTGTTCTCTTTGACACGTGTATTATTTCATCAATATATTTATAATCAAAAGCACTGTCATTTAAAAGTAATAGGATGCTTTCTGAAGTTGAAACAAATGACAAAGTTCTTACTAGCTATGTTTCCATCCACTTATATGAATGCACATTTTGGTATATTGCATAAAAATATGTGTATTAAAAAATATTTATTCAAAAATATTTCATTTGACAAGAACAAATGTAGATAAACTATGATGGAAAAACATTTACTGAATAAATAAATAATTTCTACATAAAACGTGTGGTGTGTTGTTGCTTTTCAGTATAAGTAAACTCCAAAGCAGCAGCTCACTCCCAGCTTCATCTCTACGTAAAAGCCAGAAAAGCCATGCATCTCGCATAAAGACTTTACTGCCCACAGGCATCCATGAGAACACAGGCTAAAACTAGACAAAGGCTGACATGGCCACAGAACACAAACTAAACCACAGAGACAACCATTCTTTCAACAAATGAAAGGAATATAAATACAATAAATTTAAATACAAGGTTTATCTGCTTCACAGAATGGTCAAAGTCAAATGCATAAACTATAAGAACATAACAATATAGGGTCAACACATTACACATTCAGGGTTCAGATACTTTAACATACACTTGGGCCTTAACATATATGCATCGCAATGCAGCGCCTGGTGCAATGCAAGTGTTTTCTGAAAAGGAGATGTGTTGTAGTCTGAAAAGGAGATGTGTTGTAGTCTTAAAAAGGAGATGTGTTAATGAGCATTGTTGGCATTTTTGCTATTATTAATAATTGGTTGGTCCAAAACACAGGGAAGCGCAGCAGCACAGAAACAAGTTTAAATATGAAACAATCAAAGGAGTGTAATGTAAAAGGTTATTATTGATCCGAATTTGTTATAATTATCAACGCATGTCACAATCACCAGCGATCCAGGCTTGTAAATCACTTTCACTCAGAAATATAAATCTGCCACCATATGGACTACAAATCCCGTCATGCACCACACACTCACACCTGTTCCGGTTTTCCACTGATTGCGAACACATACAGCTGAAGCTGTTGAGAACTGATTACATGGACTTTAAAAGCAGCACAGACACACACACACACTAGTTGCTGAGTCTTGTTTATCTGTGAGCATTATGACGCGTTTTTTCTTGTTTAGCCTAGCCATGTTTTGACTAGTGACAAAGCGAGGCTTCATGAAACACCGAAACAGTCGAAGCAAATGTGTCGAACCTTCGAAACGTTTCGAAACAACACTCTACGGTGACACCTAGTGGTCATTTTTTTATGTATTGCGCTGAAACAGCTTCAGCAAAGAACAGTTGAGCAAGTTGAGGTATTAAACCCCACTTTGTAGGATTGAACCTTTGAGTAATTTAGTGGAGTGGTTAGGGTTCTTGACTACCATGCGGGGATAGTGGGTTTGAATCCAGGCTGATGCTATTTTGAAATGCTTTTATATAAGTTTGAATTGCTCTGTTATTGAATCATTTTGTTTCAACATTGGTCTGACATCCGAATAAACACTTTGTGAATAAATGTCTTGTTTTGCTCCTAAAACAGGGTTGTTGCTAGATCAGACACGGTTGTGGTGAGAAGTTAACAAGAATTATTTATATTATTTATTAAATTTCACATTTATTGTATATTTTATTAATGTCTAAACCAAACCAACACATTACTGTAAAAATGTTAACTATTGTTTTACAGTGTTACAAAAATGATGCTAAATTGATGACTTATCCGCAGCTGTATCCTATCTAGACTACACCATAAAACAGTAACATGATTAAAATAAAACCTTTGAATCGCTTTAGTCACGTGACCAGGTGTTTCAAAACACTTTAGTCACGTGACCTGGGTGTTTCGGATCATGCTTCGGTGCAGTGTTTCAAAACACTTGCGCTTCGGGATCTTGACACTGTGTCGAAACATCAGTTTCACGTCAGCCATCCCTAGTTTTGACCCTTTGTTTTGTCTGTTTGTTTTGATTCAAAAATGCTGCTTGTACCGACTATTTGCCTGTTCTTTGACCACGACTACCTGTTTGACCCTGTTGACCATAGCCTGCCTGACAATTCTTGTAGTAAACTGCACGTGGATCCTCAACCTTGTTGCCCAGTGTCCTTTACTTAACAATGCAACTGCATTTCTGTATTCTTCCTTGTTTTGAAATGTTTAATGCAAAACCATAAAACACAGAGTTTTTACATTTTATTAATCTGTAAATGAATACTTCAAAATCTACTTCAAATAAAGCCTTAATAACTAATCTTAAATAGCCTGCATGTGCACATTTATTGCATTGCTATCAAGAGTCTCTCCAGTCAGCACAACAGGATTACAGACTCTAGTGCTCATCCACACACTTGACATCCAGCTGTAGTACTACACTTGTACTCTTACTGTACTTGTACTGGTAAATGCTACTTGAAAGGTATGTGCGCTTTCTTGTAGGCTGGTTTGCTGAGAAAACATCTGTAAATGTCAATGTACTTATGTTTCTCGTGTAGTAGCAGTAGTGGGTATGACCACTCTCTATCTCCTTGTCTCTTATGTAACAGAGCTCTTCTGATGCTCACGCACAGTCACATGAGGCAGCTGGTGAGAGCTCAATATTGCTCTGTGCCTCTGAAACCAGTTTAATGACACAACAGAGATTATGACAAGTCTTATGAGCTACCGGATGGCGGTGCGAAACATGCAAAACAAAAGTCATTAATGCATCTTGCCTATATTATTTTGTAGTCATGAATGACACCTAAAATCATGCGGCTTATTGACAAGAGGCGTTAATCTCAGAAATACATACAGAAAATATCAATGTTTCACCAGGTTTTGAATGTAAATATTAGTGGAGTATTGGATCACAAATCTCACAGTTCACGTTTATAGTCACGGATCAGACCATCTTTTCCATTTATCCATTTATTACAAAAACAGTACTGAAAGAAACTTTTGGTTTTAACAAACAGAACTTAGAAGCTGTAATTTTATTCAAAATAAAATGAAGAAATAATCAGCTGAATAAAAATTAAATAGTAAAATATTCAGTACTGTGAAAAAACTGTTACTACTACTGTTGCTGATAACGCTAAATGTGGAAATCTAACATAACTTGTACAACCCATATTTATTTTTTGTCTCATTTCAATAAATAGTTCAGTTATTCGCTCATAAAACTTCATGTTTCATTGCTAGATGGATCATTTTTGAAGAATTATTCAGTGACATATTTTTAATGGCTAGTAACCACCTATTGGTTAACTAATGTAATTGCTAGGGGTGTCAAAATTAATTGTTTCTTCTGTGCACCGCGATGCAGACACGGACAATTCGGTATCAGTTCAGGAATAATCACAACTGGTTATTATGTACTGACGTCATTTATCTCATATGCGCTATGTTGCCGTAGCTTACTATGGCGAGGGAGGCGAGCGCGAGTATTTAAAATGCTCCAACTAATCAATGCAGAAACTCTGCACAATTTTACTGCGTGTGTGTTTGCTGGACAGTCTTTCACTGACACTAACAGCAGAATCCCCTATTTCACTGCGATTGAGAGAATGAAAGCAAACTCCATTACTCTCTCTCTCTCTCTCTCACTGTGGCTCATTTGACCTGCTGGGCGTGACTTTTCCTCTCCTCTCGGCTGTTACAGCAATACTTCTGGATACAGACACGGGCGCGTGTCTGCAGAGTCTTCTCCACCGCGTCTATTATGGATCAGCTGTGATCGCCGCTGCAGTTTATCAGTGTCACTCATCTGTGAAGAGCGCCAGCGCCAATCGCAGCCCTTTCTGTTAAGCGCGTGATCAAAACAAGGCACAGAGAGCGAGCGGGATATTTATACTTGTTTATTTGCTATAAATGCTTGTGTTTTTTAAGGGTACAGTTTATATATCTTACTGTTTGTATTAAATGACAAAATTGTATTATAAGTAGTATATAAATTTAAATATACTCATACATTTTAATACAAGAATTGTTGTGCTGTGAAGAAAATATAAAACTGTATATGGAAAGCATCGTCAATGCACCGTGAAGCACCGAGATATCCAATTGAACCGAATCGATGGCATGATAATCGTAACCGAACCGTGAGAACAGTGTAGGTTCACACCTCTAGCAATTGCTGCCTACAGCTTTGATTTTTGAACATATGACAATGATTTTAATCTTTACCATAAACATCAGTGGTTTTATCTAAATTATAAACTTTTATCTTAGTACTTCTGTGTTATTAGACTGTTTGGAACTTCATAACTAACTCAAAAGACTAAAGACTGAATCTCTTTCTTGATTTTTGCATTTTTCAAACACAGATTTGAATGCACCGATTCAAGGGATTAATAAACGTATGCAAATCACCATCATTTATAATTTATGTTGCGTGGGTGTTGAAATCCCGATCTTTTAATGATTAAACGTGCAGCTTACACTAAATGCATTAATGCAGGCTAAAGAAGTAGTGACAGAAAACACCTTTAATAACTTAAGAAACCCACCACATCCCAAATAACCTACCACAACTTCCTCCATCATCATTATATTTGACAGGAAAGCCTAAATGCTTTCATACACGTAATTTGAATGATGTGGGAGGCAATCTCTCTGCAATCGTAACAAATTTAGGCTTAATCTACAAGTAAAAAAATGTATGAATCACGGATCAACCGTGATCCATCACACCCATAGTATATATATGTGGGCATCATCTGTTTAAAAACTAATAATTAAGGCCAAATGATTGCAATAGATACTCCAGTGATGAAAATTAAATATGAAAAACTAAATTGCCTAAAACTGAGCCCAGAGGGACACCAAAACATAAAGAAAAACAGTACTGAATTTGGCTCTAAGATCGAGAAGGATGACAATAGAAAAAATAAACCAGAATCAGAACCCATAAACAGATTAATGGTAAACTTGTGTGGGCAGTGTCAGTACTGTGAAATTTATGAACTCGTGTGCACGTGTGTATTATGTTTTTAGTTCATAGGTATGTGTAAGAGCTGCAGACAGCACGCATACTGAATGTACCATTACAATGTGACAACTACTGGCCTGTCTTGCAAAATAAAGCATTTCAACTTTAAATAAATGAATTAAAACATTTATAAAGGAGTTCTGTTGAAAGAAAAACATGTCAGTCAGTCAGTCAGTATATGGTACAACATCAGAAAAGTTGTATAGAAAGCTCCAGATAACACACACAGAAACACTATGTAGGCTGGAGAGCCTAAAAGAGATGATCTGAGTGTGAGAATGTGTGTGTGTGTTGAATGTGATACAGACCCAGGACTTCAAAAAAAAGACGCGGATACACAGGAAGTGACAGGAGGAGGGAAAATCTCTCCAAGGGAGAATAATCCCACGAGACGCATGTTCTACCAGCCTGATTCAGTCTAACAAAGAGAGTCTGACCACAGCTGCTGGACCAGAACACACACACATGCAAACTCAACATCAATGTCTAAGTTTACTGCCTCTCATCCACTCTGAATCGAGGAAACCATGACAACAGAGCCGAGAAAACGTGCAGAGGAGGCAAGAGATGATATCATCCAGGCAAATAAAGAAAAAGACTGTGAAGAGGTGGAAGAAAGATTCACACAGATTAAATGAATATACATTTTATAATATACAGCATGCAAAGAAATCAAAATTAAAGTTGCTTGGGGGGTATTACTATCAATATCAGTAAAATGTCTTATGCCTGAGTGCTTTTAAATTCATTATACAGTCACAGGCCTGAAAAACATATGAGTGTTGAATTCCAGCGTTATGGATGTGACATTTACAGTAAAATTTTAAAACATAAATTCACAGAGAACGAATATGTTAACATTATATTGAAACATCAGTTTATATTTTCCAAAATTACTAGCCAGAGTTATGGGAGCAGAAAAACATCAATCTGTAAACATTTTTTGTATTTTAAATGAGGAAAATAAACATGCGTTATGGATGTGACAAAAAAGTTTTCTACATACTTTGTAGAAATTCTGTCAATTAAACTGCAAAACTTAAAAGAAATAATGACAATCAAAAGGAGAAGAGTCGGCTCTCTATAGAACAGACATGATTGATTTTATTTTATTTGACATTTTTTGCATTTATGAGGAAAACGCTTCGTTATGGATGTGACATCTCTCCGTTATGGATGTGACAGGTGTGAAATTAGCACTTGTGTGATTTTGGTAAATCAAATATAATTGTTTGTAAACATTAACAGAGACATTTTTGAGTATTGTTTAAGCACTATAAAATATTTGCATGCACAAAAAATGCAGAAACGGTTTCGCTATTTTGGCCAAAACTTAATTTTTTTCATGGCAAGGTTGACATTTGCATGGAATTGGCCATATACAAATGGATAAATAATAATACAAACTCAACACTGCACATCCTGAGACGTGAATATTGCCAGTAGCTATAGGCTCGTTTCCACTGAGTGGTACAGTACGGTACGGTTCGGGTCAGTACGGGTCACCTTTATCAGGCTTGCGTTTCCACTACAAAAAGGGTACCTCTTTTGGTGGGCGTGGTGTACTACAGAGAGTTTCAGTCGACGTCATTCTCGCTCGAATAAATGTCTACAGTAAAGCTGTACAGGTCATTCACATTATATAAGAAGCTCTTCTAACAAAACAGATGCTTTAAACATTAATACTTGTTTATAACTGTTTATTACTAACATTTCTATGAACATGATTTGATTATGACTGCAGATCAATGACAGTGTGACAGTGTTACAGCCTACTGTAACGTCTGCAATTATATAAAATAAATAAATAAATGCAACATATATGAACACATACAGACCCTTACAGTCTCAGATATCTTACTACTTACAGATAAACTACACACAGCATACATATAGTCCTTATTTGAGTTCAAAAACAACACGCAGCATATACAGTAGCCCACAGTCAGAGTTAACCTCTCATCTGTGTCTGTAATATTCACCAGCACGTGTAGCCTCTGTTAGAGAGTAATTCCGTCATTCCGAGTTCATAATAGTCCAAAAGGTGATGATAAACATGGCAGTTTGTTCATGATTTGTTCATGGCAGATTGTTCAGGTTGCTGAAACTATTTGCTCCTGTGTTCTGTCGGGCTTCTCCTTTTTTCCGCGCTTCACTCTCGCGTTTGCCCTTTTCTTTCTGAATGGATCAGATGTCGAAGACGCTTTATTAATCACACACATCATCAGCTCAAGAAGTTTGTTATATCAAATCTTGACGCGATTGAGAGCTCCCTGGAGAAAGTGAAAGCCGCTCGCACTTTTAGACTTTTAGACGGCCTCGTAACACAACAACAGGACATGGCAAATTCTTGGCTTTGTGGCTGTTCATCAAGACAATGACAAGGTTTGTTTTGAGCCCGGGTCATCCATTACTTGTTATTATAATGCATATAGTTGTCTCAGCTGTGTATTTCAAAACATGGCGGCTCCATTGTTTTGATTCTGGCTAGCTCCACAAGATTGTGACGTATCTCTGTAAACCAATCAGCGTTTAGCTGTGCATGTAGCTCCACCTTTTGGTACCCTTTCTCGTCTTTGGTACCCTTTCGAAAGGGTGCCGAAAAAGTGGTATGGTATGATTCGGTACGCTTTTGACAGTGAAAACGGCCATAAAAGCGTACCGAACCGAACCGTACCACTCAGTGGAAACGGGCGATATGTTTTTATCCACTAATTTTTACGCGCATTTTGGACACGCGTATAAAAAAAAAACGTTTGTTGGAAACGTCATTATGCATGTAAGTTTTGAAAACATGCATAAAAAACATATGAGCATAACTGAGTAGGATAAACGTTTTATTCGATAAGAAAAGATGCACATAAACTACACTTTTACCGAACAAATTCCAGTATGCGCATTAAAAAAAGTATTATGTGACTGTAAAAAAGCATTAAGAAAAGTGTGATTTTGTTATAAGAGATCATGTGATGCTAAAAATGTGTGTGAATGGACAAACCAGCAGGCTGAGCACATTGTAAAACATCTGAAATGCTGTTTTGGTCGATCTAAGACGCCTTAACCATTTCATTATTACTGTTATTATATTATTAATTGCCTCCAATAATCAAGAGTGTCTGTGCTCCGCGTCTCACGCCTTCAAACACCACCAAGTGTTCATTGCATGTCGGCATTGTCTTCTGTGGCACAAGTCATTTATAAAATCAAGAAAAGATTGACGCAGCTTCTCCTACCTCAACAAATTCCTTTTTTACTTTTGATTTTTAGCGCCAGTTAATCAGGAAGAGACGATTTTCTTCTCATTGGAGGAAACGCTGCTTTATTTGCATGTCTTTCCTGCGATATTCCCTATTTTGTGCAAAAATTGTATTCGCATTTTTGGATAGAAACATAGCTATTGATCACACTGTGATATTAATGCTAACATAATATTTTGTACATCCCTAATATGAATCACCTTGACCGCTTTAAAACTGTTGCTAGAGCTGGAATTGGACTTTTATTTTGCACTAAATGCTGTATTTTAAAGCAGAGAAGGGATATGGCAGACTCAGCATTGCAATTATAGACTGTGGCTGTCATGAGTCAGATGTGCTGTAGTTATACAAGCCTGACTGGCAGAGCTATGATATATAAACAAAATCCTATTGGCAGTTTTTTTTTTAAAAGGAGGAGCTACTTGCTATTTCCCACCTGGGCTTCATGTTTCAGTTGAAATTACATCTCACAACAAACAATGCTGTGCATTTCAAGATACATCAGGGGAACTTTAATAACAAGAACGTTGCTTTATTTTAATTTCCACTGACAAAGCTGAAACGGGCCGATAAACAAACTGATGAAGAAATCATATTGATGACTGACTTTACTAGGCTATCAGAGGAATCCCCATTGGCATGTTCTGAAAACTCAATCAAATATGATTAAATTCGCCGCAGTTAATACACTCACACTAATATTGATATTAGCCTCTATGGAAACATCACTGCATTTGAAATGTACATCCTTTATTAGGCAAGAAAGCCTTTTAATGTTTAATAGCATTCATAAATTATTAATTGACTGTACTTTTTTTCTTTTTTTCTTAACAAGGCCGTACCTTGAGAGCACTGAACAAAAAGGGTTGAAACGATAAAAACAGGATGAGTCAAACCAATCCAGAAACACTGTTATTGTTGCAGAAGCGCTTAATGAGGCTTGCGTTTTATGTTAATGAGTCAATGTGGTAATTTGTTAAAGACCTCATGACTGACAGAGACAGAAGAGGGCTGCGATTTGGGTTTGTGCTTTTAAAGGGGCTCTTCACTGGTCATCAAAAGCAGACAAAAGCTGAAAGGCTCTGGGTGAAGAGATGTTTTACCCCTGTGTAGTAATTTAGCTCTATAAATGTTTGCATATCAGCGCTGAAATTTCTCACGGCTCTTTTGTTCTGTTTTGATTGCAATTCAATGTGTGCTTTTTATGGCGTGTGCATTTGCACAGTAAATAAATGAAACAATTAACAATCATGCATATGGATTAAGAGTTTATTAAACAAATAAAACCAAGCTGTGTTAAGTAAATCAAAATGTTATACTATATATATATATATTGTATCATTTTGATT
>CAIGQZ010032318.1:8221110-8235321 GCA_903798205.1 Danio tinwini
ATATACACATATATATACATATATACATATATATATACATATATATACATATATATACACATATATACATATATATACATATATATACATATATATATATATATATATATATATATATATATATATATAATAATTTTATATATTATATTCATTATATATTAGATTATATATGTTTGTTAGATCATATATACACTTTATATTATGCATATTGAATATACATAATCATTTTTGTATTATATTTTATTATGTTAATATTATACATTTTATATTTTATTTATATTTAATATACATAATTTTTATATTATATAAAATATAATATAAAAAGTTATAATATTATTAGATATTATTAGATATTATATATATATATATTACACTTTATATTCATTATAAATTAGATAATTTAGGTTATATTATATGTGCAATTTTTATTATAGATATTTAATTTACTGTACATTTTTTATTTGAATGGTATAAACATTTTAAATTACAATTATTCTAATAAATTCCTAAAAGAAGTACATTTATAATAACATAATTTGTTTATTAATTTGTAAACATTCATATTTTGTTTAGTAATGAATTATTACATTGATTTAATAATTAAATATTATTTTTTATCATTTTATATTACTTTTATGTATTTTAAGCAAAACAAATATTTTAACTTTAAATTATAGCAATTTTGCTATGCTTTTCATTCATACCTTTATGGATACGTTTATTTCATAATTCTATTTATTAATTTTAAATATATAAATATACATTTAATTTTTCAGAATGAGTTGTATACACTGCAATAAGTAGAACATAAACAGTATACAGTATTTTAAAGGGAAAAAAGAAAGAAATGCATTTACACACGCACACGCACACACACACGCACACACACACGCACACACACACACACGACCAAAAAAACGGGGTGGAAGAGGGGTGAAACTGATAACATCTTGTGGGATGATTGCCTGTTTCTGAATTACCAATTATACATCACATCATACAGACACACACACCTCATATAATTCAGTGTGAAATTACGAGGTGGGAAGGGAGTTGTTTGTGGTGCTTAGTCCTTTCCTGCTTAACTCAATGGATTCTCCATAATGAATGAAATTCTCTCTCTTTCTCTCTCTCTCACTCCGCTATACCCTCCACCCCTTCCAGCTTCTGCCAGTCTTCCCTCCATTTAACATGGTTCTCTAAAAGCCCTTTATGTAACTCAACCTTACAGCCGGAGCAAACGAACGGCAGAATAAACAACCACAACAAGTGCATTTCCCCAATCCAGCATTACCCGCAAACCCCAGTTGACCACTTCATGCGCACATGACTTCCATCCAGAGCCCTTCTGGTTGCACACAGTCAACATCATTTGGATATTCCTGAGAACAGCATGTACTTTGGGTCTCAAGCAAGCAAGTTTGATTTGTTTTCACTGCTCGCTCGCCATTAATAATTGCATGGAAATGTTACGTTGAGAAGGATAGAGATAGAAATAGAGATTGTATGTGTGTGTGTGTGTGTGTGTGTGTGTATGTATACAACTCACACATGAATGTAAATTATAGTAATACAATGTTCATTAATTTATAAACATCATATTTTGTTCAGTAATTTATTATTACATTTATTTAATATAAATATAACATTTATTTATTAACATTGGCCTTTATTTTGATATTTACAAGTTTTATTTATATATTTTCTGATTAAATCTTTATTTTAACTTTAAGTTATAGCAATTATGTTGTGCTTTTCATTCATTCATTCAATCGTTTAACTCAACGTCTTCGTTCATTAACTTCTATTCAGCTTTAATATAAAAAAGTAACATTTCGAAAACTTTAAGCAGGTTTTCATCTAGTATTTATCAGTTATTTTAGCTATATTTCTATTATTTATAAGAATAAATATATAGCTAATGTATGAAGGAGTTGCATATCCAGTGATACTTCTTACTTCAAACACGTCTTAGATAAGAATATGATGATACTAATTCACTTCACATGCCACACTGTAAAAAATGCTGGGTTCCACACAGTTTCGTCATGTTCTTCCAACAGCAATTGATTAAGTTAACGTACAGTAAGTGAATTGAACAAAACAATTAAGTTGTTTTAAAAAAAATGAAATAATTGTGCTGTTTCAACTCATTTCAAATGAGTAGTCTGAACAAGCAACAAAAATATGACACAAGACTTAATTGGTTTAAAAAATAATAAGTTAACTTAATTCCTTGATGTTGTCCGCAATACAAATCAATTGTGTGGAACCCAGCATTTTTTAACAGCGTAATACTAACCCCTGACAGGCATCAAAAAACTGTCATTAAACAAACAACAAACCTAAGACACTTGAAAGCCTCATCCAGCAGAAGATGATGATCACCATACTAGCCTAGCCAAATCCAACACGACACACACAAACAGAGATGCTGCAAATGAGAAGAGCCATTAAGTACGTACTGCTGTACAGAGTGTCTATCCAGGAGAGCCTGGGCAGCTCGCGAGTGCTCAGGTGCTCCATCCCCCCGCCGGCTGTCTCCTCCAGCGCTGCGTTTCTGAACGCTCCCTCGCTCGTCCCTTACTCTTTCTCTCTCGCTCTCCTTCTCTCGCCTGATCTGCTCAGTGTTTGTGAAGGGTTTTGGACATATCGGAGTTGGAGATGCAGAGCCGCTGTGTGTTGCTGAGGAGAGATCCACGCCTCGGTGTAAATGTGTGTGTGTGTTGCTTCAGCTCCTCACATGTATGACAACAGGCTGGAGCCGCTCGCTGCCAACGGTTGCTAAGGGAAGGGGAGACACTCCTCCCCTTTTTGCTCGCTCTCTCACTTGCTCGCTCACTCAATCAATCCTCTTTTTTTTTCAATCCACTGTCTTGTTCATCCTTTATCTTTTACTTTCATTTACATTAGGGATCTTGGAAACAATTTTTAGCTTAATAGTGGTTTTAAAATATGGTTGATTATTTTTTTCCTTGTACATTTCATTTATTTTCCTAATAAAAGCAGAATATGTATGACTTTTTCTTTAAAATACCCAAATTACACCAGAACTGGGTCATATATGTTTAAAATAATTACTTGCATTATTTCAATGTTTTTTAAATGTTCAAAAGCAATTTTAAAGAGCCCCTATTTTGGGTTTTTGAAAATTACCTTTCATGTAGTGTGTAACACAGCTCTAATTGAAGTGAAACATCCACCTGATGTTTAAATCTGAAAGTGCATTGTGTTGAAAACTATTGATTCATCTATAAAAGAGTCAACGCATAGTGCTTCGAATGAATCGCCACTGTAACAAGTCTTTAGCCATGTCGGTGTGACGTTAATACAGAACTTAAGCACTGCTCATTTCTTGCTCGGGTAGACCCGGGACAATTGAAACCCCCAGCCCCGCTCACAAACACTGTAGAAAGAAAAAGAGGAAAACAAACACTGTAGCAGATCCCGGTTGAGTCAAGTCGCATAGATGCTGTGTTCTGAAGTGTGAGAGAAAGTTAGTGTTATTTTCCCTACCCAAAGATGAGGCTGTGAAGAGTCAGTGGTTGAAGTTTTGCAAAAATACCTCAGCATTATAACCCCAGCTTTGTGCTGTGTTCCCGTCATTTTTCTGACGAGTGCTTCAGCAATCTACACGATCACAACGGGGGATTTGTTGGCCGTTTGTTAAAGAAATCCTCCATTTAACAAGTGTAAGTAATTTAAGTGTGATTAAAATGGTTGCCTCCTTGTTTTCTCTAGCTTGCAAATTATGTATTTAATTGTTGTTTTATTACTGGTAATGCTTGTACTGCATCTGGTTAACTCTTTATATACCTATGTCACATCTAAAGCCATGTTGATAATGCGACGCGTGCTGCTTTGTTTACAGATTTAAATGCATTTGTGAGCTCACAATCCACTGCCGTTTGTTGTTGCTATGGCCACTGTCAGCTGTTCCTACACAAGTGCGGCGGTCAAGTTTCAGAATAGTTCAGCTCTTGCCACTATGTGAATTAATACTGAATGTGTGTCATGGTTAAGAATGGAGCAACATGCTGGTGTTTAACTGCATTGCTTTAATGCGCTCCTGCATTGGGCTCACACATACACTCTGACTACTTCAACAATGTTGATAAGCCATGGTGGGTGATTCTCTGTGTCTCGCGCTGAACACAGTGGCCCAATCACAACAGACTGGGTCATCGGACCAATCAGTGCAGATTAGCAACATGCTAAGGAGGGGTTTGGGAGCAAATGAATCGCTGAACGAATCATATGGGGAGTCATTGGGATAATTAGGTAAAAATAAATGCATATTATAAGACAATGAAAGTGTTTTTTGACCATGCATATTGTTGTTGGAGATGTAAAAATGAGACCCTTTTTAATGCATAATAGGGTCTCTTGAACTAATTTTAACTAAAACAAAAATTTTAACAAGTGTTTTTATTAGTTTTACATTTTTCAATAATTACCAAAGACAGGGTATATGCAGGAATCCTAAAGGTAATTTCAATGTTCAATTTTAAGACTTTTTAAAGACCTTCTGAGAACATTGTAAAACCTCATCGCCACTTCAAGTTCTAATCAGTATCAAACCATTAACTTAATAAATAGATGTAGTTAAATAAATCAATGGAGCACAACCATGCAACAAAACTCAGATAAGCTCAGAAGAAACAAAGCTTGAATGAATAAATTATGCAGTTGTTTTCAGCGACAGGCTTCAGCCACTATTTAAACTCGTCTTTCTCCAACCAGGAGTACGCAAACCTACATTTTCCATCTGTTTCGCTACATGTGGAGAGCCTCACATCACCTTCCCACATTTGTCGCAAATTATGTGACATCACCTGGATGGAGAAGCTTGGCCGGACGCGCCCGGCCCGAACCAATCGCGTGGATCGAGGAAAGTAAATATATTTATGCTTTTTTGGAGTCAAACACTTTGGACAACCCTTGAACAAAATTTAAGATTGCATAAAAATGTGATTAAGACTTTTTAAGGGCCTTAATTTTCTCATTATTGATTTATCAACTTTTATTACTTTTTAAGACCCCGCGGACACCCTGCAAACA
Source organism: Danio tinwini (assembly GCA_903798205.1). Classification (NCBI taxonomy): domain Eukaryota; kingdom Metazoa; phylum Chordata; class Actinopteri; order Cypriniformes; family Danionidae; genus Danio; species Danio tinwini. The sequence continues at coordinate 8,226,172 of CAIGQZ010032318.1, forward strand.
ACACATAAGCAACAATAAAAAAAACATGAAATAAGCATGATGATACAAAGAAAATAATGGTAATAATAATAATAAAAATAAATAAATTAATAAAATTAAGTTATTATTAAAAAACTATTAGGGCAAACAATTTAAATTTTAACTGACACGGCTGACCAAACACAGCTTCAATTTCCAATTTGGTTTTATGGAAAATAAAGACGCCCAAAGAAGCTGTAATATATGCATGTTAAAGCATTATTTTAACATATTCCTTAATAATGGATTAATAAAAATTACAGTGCAATGGCACTTTTCATTTTCGTCTGAAAGCGAAAAACTGCTGAAACTATGAGTTGACAAGTGCAGGAGCAGCAGGCCCCGCAGTCAAAGTTGAAAATAGCTCAATATTCTACTCTGTGAATATTCGGATCATGAACCCCGATACTAATGTAAGAAGAGCACATGCTCACCGAAGAAGCAAAGACTGCTCAAATAATCTGCTGACAGGACATTTCTACTGTATGTATATTTGTTCCAGATGCTTGCAATAGTGCTGTGCTGTCATGGCAACACTGACAAAAGGACACCTCTTGACTCAGTCACTGTCAATAAAATGTGGTTATTTTACTAGACAGTGTGTATGTGTTTAAATCAGCATAATCTTTAGGGGTGTCAAAATGAATTGTTTCTTCTGTGCACCGCGATGCAGATGGGGACAATTCGATATCGGTTCAGTAATAGATCATAACCGGTTATTACGCACTGACGTCATTTATTCCCTATGCGCGATGTTGTGGTAGAATACTATGGCGAAGGAGGCGAGGGTGAGTAAATAAAACTCTCTCTCTCCCACACACACACACACACACACACACACACACGTTGGGCATTTGACCCGTAAATTTTCCTCTCCTCTCGGCTGTTAAAGCGATACTTGTGGATCCAGACACAAGTGTGCCTGTGATGCGAGTTTATTGTATTGTATTTATTCTATTACGGATTACCTGATAACAGTGTATTATGCACATATAGACTGAACCGCGGCTGTTTTTCCCGCGTCACTTATGGGTGAACAGCGCTTTCGTTTCTAAAGCCAATTGTGGCCCTTTCTGTTGAGCGGGTGAAGACAATGACCAGTCATAGGGGTGTAAGAACTTCCCAGCACTTAAAAAGCAAGCGGGATAATATTTACATTAGTTTATTTGTTATGAGTGCTTCTGTGCATGTATTGGAGGTTTGTCTAAAACAAAATTAAAGGTACAGTTCATATATCTGACTGCTTGTATTAAAGGACAAAATTGCATTACAAATAATATATAAATATAAACATATTTATAGATTTTTATAAATAAAAAAAATCTTGTTTTGTAAAAAAAAAAAAAATCAAATTATGTATGGAAAGCATCGTCAATGCACCGTGATGCACCGAGATTTCAAATTGAACCGAATCGATGGCATGATAATCGTAACCGAACTGTGAGACCAGTGTAGGTTCACACCCCTAATAGTCTTAGTAATTGGTTTGAATTTAAAAAGCTTTACAAAATTATATTGTTTAATAAAACTATTAATAATTATTATAATTATTACAGAATTGTTACATTTTTTATTTCCAGCCAAGTGCATCCAGAATTATTCATTTGGCCGTGAATTTTCATTTTGTTGCATCCCTACACTAAAATGCATTTAGCATTAGGGCTGTGCGATTAATCAAAATCGAATCGCAATCGTGATTTGAAACGTTGTGATTAGATAATCGCAAGAGGCTGCGACATGAAATATATATGTATCATTGAATTTCCCCCGCCCAGAGCAAATGTGTGACTGCTGTCTGTGTGTGACAGTCTTACTAGCCAATGGAGTGATTCAATCAGAATTTTGCAGCCGAACTATGCGGAACGCCCACAATAAAAAATAAATAAATAAATGTAAAAAAAAAAAAAAACAGGAAAGTGCGGACAAGTGGAAGGACGGCGTTTGCCTTCAGATGCATGCCTTCAGATGCATTAACAGAGTATTTACAGGAATTAGAAAGTGAAATTCAATACCTTTTAAGACTTTAAGATTCTTTCCATACATTTCAAAACCTTATAACCACTTTCCAACCGGAAATACTGGCGAGATTTTAACTTACAGTTTATTTACTAAATATTAATGTAGAAATTTATCTAAAACAAAAACATTATTCATATACTGAATACAAATCTAATAAATCTAGCTAATTTAGCAGGTTGGTGCATATATAAATGCAGAAATAATGGTGTTGCCTTGGTTACTGCAGTAAACAAAGCAGCATGGTGTCAAATCTAGTAGGATTTCATACACTACACAGCGTCCTGATATTCGTAGATTTAATTCAGGCAATCTTCAGCATACAACTATACATTGCATAAAGAAGATAATATAAAATTTAACACCTTGCAAAATAGCATTTAAGACTTTTTAATACTCTTTAAGGGCCTTAATATGGGAATATTTTGGTTTGTTGGTTTGACATCGAACAAAAACAGGTCATTTATAAGAATTGTTGCCACAGCACAAGGAAATACAACAACCAGCACCTAAAAAAGCACCACAGGCGGCTATATGAGGAGAGTCTTGCTAAAAAGTCAACTAAAAGTATTGCCCGTGATACTCAATCTAGTAGCAAGCAACCGCAAAGTACAATTTCAGAGTTGTTTGCAGCTGTTACACCATATGAAAAAAAATCACGAAGGCACCAGGAGATAACTAATGCCATAACTCACTACTATTTGCTCTAGAAAAAAAATTGTGTTTAATTTCTGAATATTTATTAACAAATTTGAATAAAAGTTTGAGTTATTTATTATTTAACTAACACTCACTGCATTTTAGCAGTAAGCAGCTATGATAAAGAATATTGAGCTGAAGCTTGACTATAAAATTAAAATCACAATCACAAAAAAAAATAATAATGAAAAATAAATAAAAAAAACATCGCAATTAGATATCAAATCACACAAAAATGATATGACAAAAAGTCACGACAACAAATGTTTCTATGTTACATAAACTTATTTTAATAAGTGAATAAGCTTAACTTAATGTTTAGTCAGTTTGGCTAATGTAAGTTGAGATGACTAGACAAATTCAATTGATTCAACAAGCAGTAAGATGTTTTCACAGTGAATTTATGATCTACTGAAGAAAGCAAGTCGTGCAGGTATGAAATGACATTTTAGAAAGCAAATGATGGCAATATCATTATGTTAGGTATGCCTTTTGGCCAATAGGAAACCACATAGCAACCCCAAAAGAACACATTCATTCAAATGAGTTTCTACACAGCTCCTACATAAGACGTCACCCACTCGGATTTGGGCCGATGTGTGTGCTAGGGATAACATAAATATTATTTGAATATTTATCTGAATATTCAATATTTTGCTCAGTAGATCTGTTGCAAGGATGCTAACCCTAGGAGATGACTGAAAATACTACACTCTGGAGAAAAGGAGATAGATGGAGAAACATGTTGGTTCAAAGACGTGATGAACGGATGAAAGGAGGAGAAGACTCCACCGAGCACATGGGCCAAGTCAAATCTCTCCCCGTTTCTTCTGTGAAAGCTATTCTGACTGTCCCTGGAGAGGCTGGTGGTGGAGCTCATGCAGAGAGATATGCACAAGAATGCTAGTCTCATACCTGCACACTCCAAACATCAGATTCATGCTTATAAATGAAGGATGTGCATGTTTCTTTGATGCAACATGCTTTTTCCCCACAACTGTGGTACTGATGTCTCGTATTAACATGTAAAGCAGTTTGTTATAGATTTAACTGCATACAAAGTCTTAAGATAAAACAGAAATAACAGAAGATTGTAAACCAGAAGTAGAAAGGCTAGTCATGAAGAATCTTTAAGAAAGTTCCAGGAGGTGGACCATATGCACCAAAACAATTCAGATTTTTTTATGTAAATAAAATATAATATATTTATGTAAATATAATTTTATGTAAATAGCGTATTTATATTTATCCAGCGTTAAACAATGTTATTGCCTTGCTCAACCACACATTGACTGATGTTGCAATATGTATTTTTTCAGGTGTCCAGCATTTCTTAGACCTCAAAAGAATCTTTTATAGAATTACGCATTTATAGAATAGGCTTAAGTTAAAATATTTCCAATGCATTTCCAGCATAATATCAAAATAAATAAACAGCATGAAACATAATGTGCTGTGACGTTCAATCATCTGTTAAGAGAGTGTGTTTTTCTGCGATGTCACACAGCATCAATCCTTCACACTAGAATGCACAAATTAGAACGTAACTCGTGTGATTTTAGTAAAACTGGATTTAAACTAATAAACTAACCTATGGCTGTGCAATTATAACAATTTTCATTTTGGTTGTGTAGACTAGTAAAAAAGTGGAGGAAAAAAAGATAATTTACTCAAATTTCTTTTTTTCAGTGGTCAAACAAACAAGCTGAGTACTGATTGACTAGAACACAAATGAAGTACAACACCTTACATTATAAATACTCAAAATGTAAACTTTTTGCTATACTATCATGATAACATTCATATGTGTGTCCAATAAAAGATATGTGTGTGTCGAGTTAGTACTAATAAATTAGTTTAGGATTAATGCTTACATGTATGTAGTTTATAGCCAACTGCATTAGAAGTTTTTACTTAATAATTGCATTTACAAATCTATACCATTATTCATTTTCTTTTCAGCTTAGTCCCTTTATTAATCTGGGGTTGCCACAGTGGTATGAACCGCCAACTTACCATAATTTTTATAGCGGCTTATATTTTCTGATTTCTGGTTTGAATAATTTATGTATTGTATTTCTGCGATGGCGAAGCTGAATATTCAGCATCATTACTCCAGTGTTCAGCATCACGTGATCCTTCAGAAATCCTTTGAATATGCTGAATTGCTCCTCAGTAATCATTTATTTATATTAAAACTTGAGCTTTTTAACCAAAAAATGTCACATAAAAGTTACATTACGTTACATCTTTTAAATATTTTATGATAAAGTAAAAAAAAAACATCATTTATATACAAAAAAATTATTTTGTAGCAATTTAAAACTTTTAATCAACAGAAAGAAAAAACTGATTAAATTTACAACAACTTGCAACATTTTATAAATATCATTTTTCTTTAATAATAAAAAATTATAATAATAAAAATACATCAACAACAATAAATAATACATACAAAACTACATAAATAATAATAATAATAATAATAATAATAATAAGACAAAAATCTAAAACTGTTTGTAAGGTTTACTTTTGATCAAAATAGTACGGTTTTAAAGGATTCACATTTAACAATATTTCCTTTAAAGTCTCTGCAGATAAAAATAGCTGAATCTAGATTATTAGAAATTAATTGTTGAAAATATACTGATGATGATTATTATTATTATTATATTATTATTATTATTATTACTGTTTTTTTCCTAAAATGTTGATTGTTAAATGTATAGTTTATTCAGATTTATTATCAGTTTTAATTTGTATTTTTATTAAATAATTATTATTATTATTTTTACTATGTATGTGTGTGTGTATGCTCTTTTTAATGTAAACTTTATAAATGCTTTGGCAATACATTTGTAATGCCAATACAGCAATAATTTAAATAAAAAGAAAGAAAGAAAGAAAGAAAGAAAGACAGAAAAAAAGAAACAAACAAACAAACAAACAAACAAACACAGAGAGACAGAGCAAGAGCAAGAGCAAGAGAAAGAGATTGACAATTATCAATTGGTCATCTAACCATTACGGGCCATTGCTGCATCCTATGTAACTAAAACAGAGCTACTAATATCTGAGTAGCTCTTATTAAAAATGATCCACAGCTACAAACATTTTATTTAGGGATGCACCGATCCCGATACTTGGATCGGATATCGGTTCGATATCGCATATTTTTGCTGGATCGGGTATCGGCCAGCTGGTACCGATCCAAATCCGATCTTGCGCGTGCGCTGTATTCTGCGTAATTTATAAGCCAAAACAAGCCACGAAGGAAGCCTATTATAAGGCACTAGAAAGTTGTCAAGCAGACCTACTATATTATAAATGTTTTGAAGCCATTCTATAGTTTAATGTGAAGTACAGATGAGTATTCACATGGTTAAATTCATGTTCACTTCAGAGCTTCCCGCCGCTGCGCCTGTCAATCATTCTCCATTAATTCACAATTCAAGCTGCGTGTCACGTTCATGAAAAAAAAAAAAAAAAAAGCTGCATGTCACGTTCATGAAAAACTTTCTCCAAGACTATTAGTTTCTGTTAGTTTATATAATCAGTGTGGAAATGCATTTAGTTTTGCATTAAATGGGTTCATTTTGACGTGCAACATGGAGATCATTGCTGTTTCTAAATCATGCGCAGATCGCATTCACAATACTGGAGTAGGGTTAGGCTATCACCTGCGCTTAACATGCAAAGCAAGCCTACCTGAAACTTTAAATAAGAAAAGGCTCAATAATCATTGGACATCCTCAACGCACTGATTTCTCCCCTTTGTGCTGCTGTTTTGAAAGGGTTCGTATACCGGAGGCGCTGTGTCTCAATGATGCAAGCGCTTCATTCAGGCACCAGCTGCACAGAAGCGACATGCGCCGCTCCGTGAGATTATTCTTATAATAGGCTAAATTTATGTTATTATGTTCCTTCCCCAAATGTTTGTTCCTTCTTATGTTTGTGCCACAAAAAGTTTGTAAAGCCTTGCTCATTGTGGTTTAGTTGATCAAATTATTAAAAGTGAAAATGACGGCCCGGGGCATATGAATTGTCATTAACAGAAAATTATTTAGCCTGATATAGGCTACTCTGAAACTGTGAATATTTGGCTGTACTTTTATATATATTAACATTTTATTTAACAGACCAGTTTGTCAGATTGTGCGCTGAAGCAGACCTTGCTTTGAACTTCACCTCAAATATTCTTGTTTATTTTGTAGATAACTGACCAACAAATATACATTAAAATAATTATACCAAAAACAAAATTATACCAAAAGAAATTAGTTTCAAAAATGTAATTTTCAGACAAAAAATTATTTTACAGACATGCTTTCAGTTTCTCCATCTCTATAGGCGAGGGAATGTTTATTAAGTAAAACTAGCCTTAGACGGTTTAGTTTAGTCTGCTTCAAACCTGCAGGAAAATATCAGGCTTTGCTAAAAGGCCGATTGTTTTACCAATGATTAGGGTCAATAGTGGTAGCCTATTACAGATTTCAAAGAAAAATCTGAATATTAAAAAGGAAACATAAGCTGGACCACAACAGATCATATCAATGTCTTAATGAATGCTCAAATAATGTAGTCCATAGTTTATAGCAAGCATCATATAGTTAGATTGTGCCATCTGTCATATACAGTAGGCCTATAGGTATGTTTTTTTACTAAAGAAGATATATTATTTGAGTTTATTACCAGAACTATAGAAACCATATTATGTTAATAATAAAAAATAATAATAATAATAAAAAACAGCACAATATCGGGATTAGGCATGGGCCGGTATAAGATTCTGACGGTATGATAACCTAAATAAAAATATTTTAACCTAAATAAAAATATCACGGTTTCAGGATATCGTGATTACTGCTCTAAAATATACTCTTTTTAAATGTCTGGGTAAAAAAACTAAAAGTTTTTTCTCCTTTGAACACAATATATTTTATTTTGAGAAACATTTATAATATTTTGAAGCAGTAAACATGCCAGGCCAATTAATGGCCAATTAAAAACACAGATTTATTTACGATTTAAAATGGCATCTTTGGATATCTTTTCTGCTGGAGATGCTGTTGTTAAAAAAAAATGTAAATAAAAAAATCTTACACATACCTTAGGAACGGTATTAGAGAAAATTTTGGCGGTATGAAAACCTTGACTTTTCCAAACTGCGGTATACCTTCAAAACGGTTATCGTCCCATGCCTAATCGGGATCGGATCTGTATCGGTCAATACTCAGAATTTTGGTATCAAGATCAAATTGGTTTAAAAAAAATGGTATCGGTGCATCCCTAATTTTAATACATGTATCATGCTCTTTCATTAGCACACATTAATGAATCCCTCTGAAGTACAAAGTACTGCTTACTTCACAAGACACATCTCACCCCATCACGATATAACAATGAAATCAATGTTTACAAGCCCTCCCTTCATTCTACTGATAAAGATGCCAATTAACTGAGAGAGAGAGAGAGAGAGAGAGAGAGAGAGAGAGATTTTGAACTTTATGCATCACGCCTTGAGCAACAAGGAACCCCAATAAAAAGGCAGCCCTCGGCCCCCAAAACCCTCCCCCACACACACACACACACACACACACACACACACACACGAACATCACTCGGGGCAGGGGTTGTGATAAGCCAGACTGAACAACTTCAATTAGGACACAAAGGATCCCCCCCCTCACAGCAAGCTGCCGGCACTAAACCCAACACAAAGAGCACTATCCACACTCACAGGCGCACACGCACACAAGCACACACATGCACACACACGCACACACGCACACACACAAACACACACACACAAACACACACACACACACACACACAAACACACAAACAAACACTAGGGCTAGGCAAACAAAAAATGAAATTTAAACTATTTTTAAGTGGTCAATTCAATATTGATATGCAAAAATTTCTGTACTTTGCGTGTTTTCAAAGTGTGTGACGCACTAGAGCCCATCAGGGGAAGTGTGGTAGGGCTGGGTGATTTATAATGTCAACTGACATCGATTTCTCTGTACAGTTTATTTGCAAACATCCATGCAGACAGCCATATAATGACATTTGATGAGTCATTAAAATGTGAAAGAGACTGACAGGCGTCTCTTCAGTGCAAACACCAGAAGCACCTGAAATCCCCATCTTGCTGAGTATTCATGTAAACAAACAAAAGTCACAGTCGTATCTAAAATTAATTAAATTTGGAGACATTAATAATATTGACTGGAGAAATAATTTTATCTGAAACTACATACAATAAGCAGTTATTTAAAATTGTAATAAATATTTAACAATTTAACTTTTTTTACATTTAATAAATGTTGCCTTGATGAACTGAATCATTTTCCTTAAAAAAAAACATGAAAAAATGTAATAAAGCTGAGCCCAAACCTTTGACCGGTTATT
>CAIGQZ010032318.1:8270502-8282658 GCA_903798205.1 Danio tinwini
AAAAAAAAAGATATATTATCAGACATACTGTGGAAATGTGCTCTGTTAAACATCATTTGGCAAATACTAAAAAAGAAAAAAAAAATCAAAGGGGGGCTAATAATTCTGAATTCAACTGTATATAGGTCAGGTCAGTATCCTCAGCAGTAAATAAATGGAGAACTTTTAAACAAATGTTACTGTAAGGAAAGTAATTAAATGCTATTTGTAAATAAAATGTTAGGTTTTATTGAGATGGATAGTTTGTGATTGTATGGGTGTAGATTGGGTAGCTATGAACAAAGGAAAATTAAGACCTGTTAAAAAAAGATTTAAGACCTACAATACAATATTTCAGTAGATTTAAGACATTTTAAAGCCTACAAAAATTAGCTTTTAAAATTTAAGACATTTTAAGACCCAGCGGATACCCTGAGTACGTTGTTTTACTGCAAGATAAGGTTATGAAAGTTTGATTCAAAAGGAAAGTTCACCCAAAAGTAATCTTCTTTATATTTTTAATAACAAAAAAAATTATATTATATAGCAGAGTGTCTTTTTGTGCTGATATCTTTCTGGTTTAGGCCTGTGGTGGAACAATAAGTATAATGCAGAAACCACCAGTTGGTCATAGGAAGTCCCTCTCTTAAAGAGTGATTCATTGATTCATAAATGATTCACTTATTATGGATGATTCATTTAGAAACAAAGCAAGACAGTCTCTGAAATCGCAGACTATACTAGGTAAAAAGACAAAAGTTTGTGGCAAAAGATGTATGACTGCATTCAAACAGTAGCCAAAAAGCACCCTATGAACATGGTAAATACATCGAGAAGATATTAAAACTTTATTTTAAGTCAGAATTAACAAAGCATTAACTAACACTACTACTTTAATAAACTTCTAATTAGCTGTTTATTATTAGTTAGACAGGTATAATTTGGGTTTAGGTTTTGGGTAGGCTTAGGGAGGCAGCATAAGATAGCACTTTATAACTACTAATGAACAGTTAACATCTTAATAATAGGCATGTAATACGCCAGAAGTACTAGTTAATAGTGTGAATTGTGACCTGAACTAAAGAGTTAGCAATACTTATTGTGGTTTTAACTTTTAGTGGTTGCAATGTTTAAACTTATTAAAAATAAGTAACTACTTGAGAGAGAATGTAATTTCAAATACAACCCAAAGGACGATGAAAGGACCACTGAGTCACTGAGCCAAATTGTTGTTGTTTTTAATAGATTTAGCAAGAAAACACTGCGGTGTTGCTCTGAGATGCACAAATATTCTGCTCAGACTTTGTTTAGAACTATTTTAATGCTAAAAACTAAATATGTCTAAAATATATCTCATTCACTATTAACTTTGTTTGTTGAACTATTGTATTAAATCAATATTGCAATTTTGATAACACCTTTGGGGAAACAGCACTCAGGGATATCACAATATCATACAGTAGTTTAACATAAAACAAAAACCTTGCTTTGCAGTTTGTGTGATGCTCTATGAACACTAAACTCCACAATTCAAGCTCCATTCTTGACTTTAAATAATGGGAAGCTGGCATTTTGGCACCAATGATAGCTTGAAAGTCACAAGTTCTGGACACCTGATTATGACAATTATAAAACAGCAAAATATTAAAGGGCATAACACAATATGTCCACTTTTATACTGTAATTATGACATAAGCCATATTACAATTTGACAAGGATAAAAAAAGGTTGAGTGACAATGTCCAAAAAATGGATTGTACAGTTTTTTTTAAAGGTGCCATAAAATATAATAAAACGTTGTTTAGATGTTACTATTGGTATTGCTGGTTTTTAGGATGTCTATAAGCTAGTGTGCTCCAAAACAATGACAAAATTCGCTTTTGAAAGATATAAAACTGATTTAAACATGTAAAGCTTGTAGTTTGTCACTTCCACCTAAATGGATCAACGGTTTTATTCACGTCACCTCATACTTGAGTTTCTCATCAAACCTTGACCAATCAAATGCTCTCAACTATCTGAAATGCCCCGCCCCCTTTAAGATGCTTTAATTTGGTTTTCACTTAAGCTTTATCACTCTCTCTGGCAGAGCTGTAATAAAACAAAATTGGCTGTTTTGTTTTTTTTAAAGGGGAGCAGCGACACTATGTCCCATCCTCACTTCGTGTTTCAGTTGTGATTACGTCAAACATTGAATAAAAAATATTTCAAAACACTTCACGGGACCTTTAACAACATACCAATTATCAGCTCTTGAATGTTTTTGAAAGTTGCAAGCTATGAAAATTGCAGGTGATCTAGGTCCTGCATGCCATTGTAAAGACAGTAAGTGTATCTCTCAAAGCCTCCTCTATAAATGCATTAACTATGGGGCTGCTCAGGGGCATTGCTAGACATTAAGCTCTACTGGGGCACGCCCCCCTCAAAAAATTTTTTATATATATATATATATTATTAAATTAAATTAATATGTAACTGGAAAATAATGTAAAGGCACAACTTGAGTGATATGCTAAGATCATTTAAAAAAATCTTTTGCATGAATAATAATTTTATTTGAATTAAATTCTATAAAATACAAAAAAGATGTTTAATTATCTGTTGTCTTGAGAATTATCTGTTGTCTTGTCTGCACCGTGAAAAGAGCAGCGTGTCCGGGTGCAGCAGGAGCGGTGTGTGGGCGTGGTTTTCTGCGCACATGCAGAGATGCGTCAGTTTGCTTTTTGATTAAACTACACTGCTTTCACCAGCGTTGGTTCCGTTGCACATAGAGAATAACGTTTTTATTCCGCCCCTGGGGCTGCTCAATATATTGCAAAACTATTGTTATCGCAATACTATACACTCAAAAGATGACTTCTGCTGCTTGTTCAAACTACTCTTTTAAAATTAATTGAAACAAGACCATTTTTAAGTTGTTTTTGAGACAAGCTAATTGTTGTATGCTGAATCCACTTAAATTTGTAAAAACGATTGTTTTTTTTAAGGAATTGTGTGGAACCCAACCTTTTTTCCAACAACACGTGTTGCAGACTTGTATGATGGATTACATTTATTTTATGCATTGGTTGTTTATCTAAATTTGACCAATCAGATGGGGTCTTACTATCTTTATACTATCTAATTTACTGTCCTATCCCATAGACGCTGCATTAGAAACGCTTCGCACAATCGGTAATTCGCTTTTTGAAATTTGAAGCAAGGATGATTTATTACATACATAAATACATATAAATGTTCATACATTTAAAAAAAATAATCTAAATATTAAAAACTTTCAAGGATTTAAGATGCTGTTAAACGCGTCATAACAGGCTTGTGAAAAGGGTCCATTATTGCCATTTGATAAGCCTCCCCATAAAGTTTGATATAGCGCTTGGAAGCATGACATCAGACTTAACAAGTGGATATCCCAACATTACTAGTAGTTGCTGGTCTTCTATTGCAATATAGAATATAGAGCTAAAAAATAAATACTTATAGCAGGAGTCAAGACAAGAGAATAAAATGACAACAGCCAATCAGAGTCAGAATATCTGAGGTTTTCACTCGCTCATAGAGTTTAAAAGACTAAATGTTTGCACCTTGACGCAGTTTTTTTTGTCTGAATTAGATCTGAAAAATATATTTTACTAGTTTATTTTAATTTCATTAAATAAATGATTTAAGAACATAACTAATAAAAATATTTGCATTATCTTTCTAGAGTAATGTTATATTGTAAGGAATATGTTATCGCAATACTCAACAACATCACACATCACAACTTTTTTCAGTATTATGCAGCCCTACATAAAATTCAATGTGGCATCTAACTAAGTAGAAGTTAAAGACCATTCATTACGATACAAATGCAGTAGGCTGTCAGTTTCTTTAAATTATTAAAACAATTAAAAATAAATATAGATAAACACACTTATTGTTGCCTAATGCCTATAGTGTCAAAGATATGTTTTATACAGTATATGATGCTAAAAATTGTAAACAAAATAATAATAATAATAATAATGTATACACATGTAAATCTTCAGAATGTTTGTGTCAATGCAAAAAATAATAATAAAAAGAATAAAAAAAGATATGTTTCGTAAGGATATTATAAACTGAAACAGGCTCTAAACATGCACAAAAGTCTTATGGTCACAGCAAAAACAGCAGAAATCAGCATATACTCATTAACCAGCAAGAGTCTTAAAAGTCTCACATTCATTACATGCACTCTGCATAGCAGATGTTTTGACGGGTAATCCTGAAGTAAACAGGACAGACCAGTGAGCCGTCAGCAGTTCTGTCCCCACAGAGACTAAAACTGCATTGATCGTATCACTGTAAGCAAGGTATGCTTGCTGTGTACATCAATATCGGTAAAGGTCAGGGAGATAAAGCTACTGAAGATCTGCTCAAAGATGCACAACACTAAACTTGTATGTTTGGCTTTCAAGACTTTAATTTAATTTAATTTATTTAAGACTTTTGATTTTAACTGGTGTCATCTGACAAGCTTGACCTTGTAGAAATGTACTATGAAAAATAGTGCTGGATCCAAAAATAAATAATTAAATAAAATCTGTAAAGTAAATTAATGTTTATAATATTAAACAGTGATGATAAAAAAAATAATTTTAATCTATTTTGAGTTTTACTGGGGTATTACTTTGTAATCTGACCTGGCGAATTGGTAAACCTCTAAACAAATCCTTTTAAATTAGTAATATTCAGAAAAGAAAAAAAGTGTAGCTTTTTAATTATTGTTTATTATATTTGTATTATTTAAACATTTTTTTCTGACCTCAGAATATTTTGTTGCATAAATATACCACCCCCTTTTTTTTAAATTAGAAAATACTCTAGCTTTGTGATTTTTTTCTTGTGTTTTATTGATGTTTTGTTTGACCACTTCCCAATCAGATTCAACAATGAATCAGGGTAAATTATTTTGTAAATAGTAAAAAAATTAAGTATTGCTGTGACAAAAAAAAAAATCTGTCAATGTTGTCTAACTTACTGCACATGATACCTGTTATGATCAGCGGAGATGTATCCTTTATAGATTGTGGGAGGACACTTAAGCTGTGGTCACACTGGACTTTTCTCCCAATAGAATTCCATTCATATGCACATGAATGCATCAGACCGGAAACGCAAGGTTGTGCGGCAAGTTTCGCAGTTTGCTGCATTGCAAAGTTCAAGCTTGGTAAACTCTGACCTGCGAAATCGCATCATGAGATTGATCAAAACATGACCTCTCTGGACAGAAATTAAAAATATGGAGCAATCACTTGCTTTTTAAACGTCTTATCATCGTGTTTAATCCTGCCCCATTTCGCAACACCGTACGACCAAATTTTGCATGCTTAAACTCTAGCGTGACCGCAGCTTTACTATCACCCGAACTGCAATTCTGCCACTGAACTACATTTCCCATCAGGCATCTCACACACACACCAGTTCCAGATCACTCATAATTGAATACACACAGCTGAAGCTTGTAAGGCCTAATGACCAGGGCACTGTTCCATAAACCAAGTTTACAGAAAAAGCCAGGCTTATTTTGGTAAGTCAGGTTTATTAATGGCGGATTCGGTTTCATAAATCAAATTAATGATAATTCAAACTCAGTTACTCTGGCAACTTAGGCTGGAAAACTAGCCTGGTCCGGGGCAGGTTAAGTCTTAAGTTCATGCTTAATCAAAGTAATGTTAACATTCACCTTCCATAATTTGATGCCATTTTAATTTACTTAACCTCTTAATAATGATTAAAACTTTAAAGTCACTTAATAGTAAATATATATATATATATATACACACACCAAACATCTTTAACACATATAATACGATAATACATTTAATTTCAGATAAGCTATTGCAAACAAAACAAATATAAACTACAACATTTTAACTACATTTTTATATATTTTTTATGTTTCTGTAAATTTTTTCCCAGTTTATTAAAATTTGATTTAATATTTTCCCCCAACATATTAATTTTGGTGTATTAATTTTTGGACTGTAATCAGAGTTTATTTTTTGTTAGATTAGTTCCAAATTTTGCTTAAGTATTGAATAATCTAATGCAGGGGTCTCAAACTCAATTTACCTGAGGGCCGCATCAGGTAAGGCTGGGCCGCATCAGGTTTTCCACCAAAAATTTATTATATTATTAATTATTAATTTTTCATTTGTTTACTTTGTCCATCTTATTTTGTGGGAAAAAATTACTACTAAGTAGTCGACTAATTTTGACTACTTTTACATCAAATATATGTAATATTTATTGTGTGAGGCAACGAAAATACAATGCAAGTAGAGTGATGCAACATAACATAACAAAAAACATAACAAAAAACATAACAAAACAAAACATAACACGTAACGTAACAAAAACATAACATAAAACAAAACATAACACGTAACGTAACAAAAACATAACATAAAACAAAGCATAACACAAGACAAAACACGTAATGTGACGTGACGTAATGTAACGTAAAACAAAAACATAACATAAAACAGGAAAAAAACAACATAACATATAAAATAAATAAACAATAAATAAAATAAATAAAAACAGGCTGCATAATGCTTGTAAACAGAACAGGTTTAATCTCTTCAGCAAACAACTATGACTGATCCACAAAGACAATTAGCACTAATAATCATCTTCTTATTCCAATAGAGGGTTTCCAAAATGCTTATCACAGTCCAACAAGTATCGTGTTACAGTAAAGCAGCTGTGTGATGGCTTTGAGCAATGGTCAACACAATGTTGTCTCTGCAGTTGAGGTAAATCCTCTAAGGGTAACACAGCAGATCAGTTAACATCCTGGTAAATGCAATGAGTTTGGATGATACTGAATGGATGATGGTCTGAATAAAGCGTGACGGCACAGCAGGAAATGAGACAGCATCTTGAACTCTGGTTTGGCTGCGGAGCTGCACACTGATGCTAATGCATGTGCAGAAAATGTTGCAATGCTGCAGCAATCAGTTCACATTAACAACAAACAGTACATAAGTGAGTTTAAAATGGGTTCAACATCCTATATCCTATCGTCAGGAATCTTACAACTTTTCCAAAAAAGTCAACTTAAAGCACTTTTCAAGCACTTTCCAGGTGAATTTTCTACATTTTTCAGCAAACTACATATTTACATATTTATCAAAATATACGCTCACCGGCCACTTTATTAGGTACACCCAGTGCTTAATTTGTGAATTGCGAGGTCCCGGAACAGATCGGGGTAACGGAAGCGCCATGTTACCCGAGGATGGAGAGGTGATGCGCACGAAAGGGGCATTGTTGGGGCGTGGATGGCGGAGGGGTGTCGCAGTGAAGAAGGTTGGGGAGTCGCGGAAGAAAACGAAAGTGAAGACTTTGAACGTGACATGGTTGTTTGGTGCCTGACGGGCTGGTTTGAGTATTTCAGAAACTGCTGATCTACTGGGATTTTTGCGCACAACCATCTCTAGGGTTTACAGAGAAAAAAAAAAAGAGTCTGAAAAAGAGAAAATATCCAATGAGCGGCAGTTCTGTGGGCGCAAATGCCTTGTTGATGCCAGAGTTCAGAGAAGAATGGCCAGACTGGAGCTGATAGAAAGGCAACAGCATCTAATTATGTACAACCTTGAGGCAGATGGGCTACAACAGCAGAAGACCACACTGGGTGCCACTCCTGTCAGCTAATAACATGAAACTGAGGCTACAATTAAGCACAGGCTCACCAAAATTGGACAATAAAAGATTAGAAAAATGTTGCTTTGTCTGATGAGTCTCGACTTCTGTTGAGACATGCGGATGGTAGGGTCAGAATTTGGCACTAACAACAACATGAAAGCATAGATCCATCCTGCCTTGTATCAATGGTTCAGGCTGCTGGTGGTGGTGTAATGTTGTGGGAGATAGTTATTGGCACACTTTGGAACCATTAGTACCAGCATCATGTCAACGCCACAGCCTACCTGAGTATTGTTGCTGACCATGTCCATCCCTTTATGACCACAGTGTACCCATATTCTGATAGCTACTTCCAGCAGGATAACACAATATCCGCAATTCCCAGAGTATCAATTATGTATTGTGGCTGGAAACATCACGATATATCGGCATATCAATATTTTGTTTCATCCCTAGTAGTAGTTTGTGCGCTGACACACTCCTACTCTGGTGCTCACCAGCGAGTTCTAGTCCAACCTTGATCGTTCACTTCTCTCTGCTCCCCACACTTTCCTGTCTATACTCTCCTACTGTCCTATCAATTAAAGGTGAAAACCATGAAAAAATAAATAGAACAAAAAAGCTACATCCGATACTGCATGAATATTAGTTCATACAAGTTTCCCACTGATATTTTGTTGCCCAAATGTTTTACATGCTTTATTTAATCATCACAAATCATATATGGAACACAGATGATGAAGTAAATATGTTATTGGTTTGCATGTAAACCGGGACATCAGGTTATGTCACTGAGCTGACTTTCATAAGTTATTAGCTTATTGATTTGATTCTAGTGGCTGTTGTATGCCCTAAAGTTTTTCCTCTCACACATAAACACAAGTTCATGCACAGGCTTGGCAGGCAGAGAATTCCCTTTTCAGTCAGCTCTGTAGCAACATGCCTTAACAGGTAAAACATTTCACATATAAAAAGCATGACACAAAGAAAACCAAGAGTAAATCATGTATTTCACTAAAACAGTTTTTTTGTGACACTCCATTTAAACCCATAAAAAAAAAAATCACACTCCTTACATGCTTACTAATAAGGGTGCACAATCGGGATATTGAAATATTATTAAATAATAAAATAAATAAAAATAAATAAATAAATAATGTGAGTAAGCCCACAATTCAAATGTTTTGGTGCCGGCTGCGACTCTCAAGATTGGAGACTTCAGCTTTTAGCCACTCGTTGTCCTTCTGGAGCCTCGAACACGTAGCATTGAGTTGATCGAGCTGCTGACTTATCTCTGTAGCACCGGACACGAGGTTGCTGATGCGAAGATCATGATCAGTCACCATGGATTAGCCAAGGGACGATAATCTTTTTCAAGGATTACCGCGGTTTGGAAAAGTCAAGGTTTTAAAAACGCCAAAAATTTCTGTTATACCATTCCTAAGGTATGTGTACGTTTTATTAAATTTTTTTTCGGACAACAGTATCTTCAGCAGAAAAAATATCCAAAGATGCTGTTTTAAATTGTAAAGAAATCTCTGTTTTTGAAACTAATGAAGACAGCAGAAGTCATTGATTCATCTGAATTATTTACTGCTCCAGTCTAAAATATTATTAATCTTTCAAAAAATAAAATATACTGATTTCAAATTGGAAAAAAGTTGTAGTTTTTTACCCAGACATTTAAAAAGAACATATTTTAGAGCAGTAATCACAATAACGTGAAACCGTAATATTTTTATCCAAGGTTTTCATACCGTCAGAATCTTATACCGGCCCATGCCTACTGCGGATTGAATGTTATCTAGTTTGGCTGCCAAACTTTCGAAAAATGCTTTTAAAGTCTTCTGCGATCAAGGCTCTAAGGTCATCATGTAATGCACGAATCTCGGCTAACGTAACATTAGCACTCGGTGAAAAAGAGCTATCTCTTTCTTTATTAACCTGTCTGCCCCTTCCTTTTGACATTTCAAAAAACAAATTAGGACACAGAACAGTAGATAAACAAATACTGTCAGATACCAACAAAAGCCCTGAGGTTAAAAGACAAAACTGAAAAGTTTTTTTGGGAGCGGGCACCGTGTACGAATACTCCTCAGGCGCCATAACCGGAACTGTCTTTTGGGAACCTAAAATGTTTTTTTCTATGCCATCCCTGCAATTCTGCCATTCTAAAACCTGTATTATAATCTGCACCTCCACCTTTTTGGAGTATTAATCACATAAATGTCAAAAGGAAAAAAAATCAAGAATAAGAAACACAAAATTATACTCATGATCACCAAAGTTGGTGCAACCACAGAATGCAGGTGAGGAGTCAATGAGCTCTTAAAAGTGAAAGAGGAAATTGATTAAACCATGAGGGTGCTATACACATCCTAACCACATTTATTTTGGTCACTTGATTTTTTTGGATCCAGCTGCATCCTGCCTGGGCACTGATGCAAAGACATTTTGACTAAGTAGTTGGCGTTTGCGTCAAAAACGAGAATTGTGTTGTAAAACTCTACTCAAGCTACTTTATAAATGAGTCATTACACAAATACCTGAGACATGATGCAATAGTACAGAATGAATTTGAACTCATTTCGCTAAAGAATGAAACTACATCAAGCCTTCAAGGCTTATAAAATTGGCTGATAATTAGGGCAGGAGCATTTGCTTTACCAATTATGGCAGTAGCTAATTATAATCTCAAAACTGTTTCAGTGTCATGAAGAGACATCCGTTTAAAGGAAAAATAAGCTTGCTCAATGCAAGTCTTGATTTCCTGATGGCTCTATAAAACTGTATAACATCATATACCTTTAAACAGCCCATGGTGAAGTATGTGGTTAATATAAAACTGACAAGAAGTTGAAGAACATTTACGATTTGCACAGCTAGACAAAGATACTAAGAACCAACTCCCAAACCAAAGATTTACTGTACAGAGAGGAAGTATAAAATACTCAAAAATGAACATGGACTTAGTTAACCTAAAAAAAACATGTGTTCTAAAAACACAACATAACTAATAGGACATGGATATGGGTTAATTTCTGTCCAAATGAATTAGTTTGTTCAAAATTATAAAAAAAAAATGTTATTCATTTATACAATGGTCTAAATACACCATTTATATAATGACTGCATTTTTCCTTATTATTTAAGTGGGGTGTTCCAAAAATAGTTAGGCTTATACAAATGACTTGACATCATATTGTAGTTAAAAAAAAATAAAAATGTTTCTCAGAAAAATAGTTTTAAAAACTGCTTATAACTTCAATCCCCCAAATCAAGTCATGTGGTGACTTGTTCCAATCAACATTTCATTTAGTTTGTACAGTGAAGTCAACACGTTTCTAGTTTGTACAGTGAAGTCAACACGTTTCATTTTACCATTTAAGGGACCGATTACACCGAACACGCTTTTTGCGTTGATGGACCCCTTTTCTGGGTAAAGTCTATATCAGATCGCGGCCAGCCGGAAGTGTGATATGCACATAAATATAACAGCATTTTTTATGATGTATAACAATTAGTTAATATTTTTACAGTACTGTGAAGGTTGGGTTTAGGGTTGTGGTGGGGGTATGCGTTTATTAAATAATGTATTAGGTAATTTAATAGATAGCATAAATAATACTCTGTACAACTACTGTTTTTACGATACTGTGATGACTGGGTTTAGGGTTCGGTTCACTATAAAAAATGCAGGGTTCCACACAATTAATTGATGTTGTCCAAACACAAATCAATTACGTTAACACTTTTAACAAATTTATGTGGATTGAACAAAAAAAATTAAGTTCTCCCAATGAAATTTCAGGAATTGTGTTGTTTCAGCTCATTTTAATTAAGTAGTTTGAACAAGTAAAAAATATTTTTTTGAGTGTTGGGGTGAGGGTAGTCATTAATAAAATACAATAAATGGGAAATTTAATAAATAATATAAATAATTCTCATTAACTTCCGGCCGCAACCGTATTTGATCAAGCAACAACCCCTTTTTTCATTGATTTATTAACAGCCGCAAGCGTTTTTGTTTGCTGCTTATGCGCGCCTCACGTTTTAACCACATGCTGCGCAAGTTGAAGAAATTAACTCTGAGCGGAAAAAGCATGTTACGTCAGTCGCATCTTTTCATGCTCCAATCAAATGAATGAAAATTTCCTTGTCTTTGGCTCGGCAAAACCTCGATTTTTAGCACTACAAAGTCTTGAATCTCGTAATCATGGAACATTTGTTCTTGCACATGACCACACAGAACTAAAATGTTGGCATCCAAACACTTGTAGGCATTTAACTTCTCTCTTGTAAAATCATTTGGAGTGTAAAATCATCAATGAGATAGTTGTATATTTCGGGCTGGACGCTTGGCCATTTTGTTTTATTCAATATCCATTGGGAGGGTGCTATCGCAAATGGACCTGTCAGACGAACGCTGCTCACTTTAACGCTAATTTTGCCAAATAACTGTGCTTATCACTGGGTGACGAGCTGTTATAATATGCTGAA
>CAIGQZ010032318.1:8297658-8318611 GCA_903798205.1 Danio tinwini
AATTTCATTTAAATACTTATTATTTTATTTATTCATTTTATATATTTAGATGATCATTTAAATGAAATTGAATTAATTTTTTATTTAAATTTTATTTATTTATTTTTTATTAAATAATATTTATTTAATTCATTTTATAAATTTAGAATATTTAAATTGAATTGAATTAATTATTAAAAAATATATATATTTTCTACTTTATATATTTAAACAATTAATACATTTGTATTAAATTAATTTATATAAATTGTCTATATTTTGTATTATTTATTCTTTTATTTATTTATTATTCATTTATTTTATTTATAACTATTTATTTATTTTATATATTCATTTAGTATAGATTTTTTTTACAATAAAGGGCAAAACTAAACTAAGTAAATGAATAAATAAACCATAAATATTTCATTTTATTATTTTAAAATGAACAGTGATGATCAGTTAGAACATGAAAAGGCAGTTTCAGTTACGTCAAAAAAGAAAAAAGCTCCCTCTCCTACTGGAAAAGCACATTTTAAGTAAAAAGCTTTAAAAAAATTCCAATGACCCATTTTAAAGGATAAACCAGATAAGCAATCTTGAATAAAGCCTCCCCTATTTTATTAGTAGTAATAAAAAAAAATGTCTGGAGATTTTAATGCTCTCAATTACATTTGACATCCTAAAATTGTGACGTCCAAAGATCTATGGCTAATGCAACAGTGGAGCTTTGACCATTTATTCTAAGATGTCTATTATTACTTTTAAAAATCATAACAATAAATGTCCACCGATAAAAGTCTTTGGAATATTTTACAAGAAAATCCTATTTCAGTTTTTCCACCAAAATGTCATATTCAATGCATTATGTCATTGTAAATACTAAATACTGATTATTAAATTAAATAATACATGTAAATACTACATTTTCCAGCAGTTTCTGAGTGAGTTGTTTCAACAGAGAAATAGTGTTTTTTATTTTCCTTTTTAGTGTGACATTTAATCCTCCAATGAAAACATATTTGCCTCTTTTTGTCTTCCGAAAGCAAACACGGCTAAAAATTCACATATTCAAAACAAACAGATCTGGGCATTTAGAGATCCTGCAGCTTGTGGAACAACAGTGCATTTTAATAGTTTGGCCTTAGGGACAGAAAAGGAAGTAGTTGTGAAGTTTAATGATGAAGTGCTGCCCTCTAGTGGTCAGTCTGCACACAAAAAAGTCAACATGTCATTGGAATCCCCTTCAAATCCACATACTATTTATTATAATATTTATACTACTTATTTAAATGTTGTGATGCATAAATATTTGGAAAAAGAAATAAAGGGGACATTAAACTTGATATTTTTATGTAAATTACACTCACTGGGCACTTGATCAACACACTGTAAGAAAATTGCTGGGTTCCACACAATTGATTTGTGTTGGGCCAACATGAAGGAATTAAGTTAACTGATTAGTTTTGATTGAACGTAAGTTGATTGAATGTGAAACAAATAAGTTGGCTCCCCCCAAAAAACAAGAATTTTGTTGTTTCAGCTCATTTTATATAAGTCAAGGGTCTCAAACTCAATTCCTGGAGGGCCGCAGCTCTGCATAGTTTAGCTCCAACCACCTCCAACTCACCCTAGCTTAATAGTAGTTTTGAACACCTTGATTAGTTGGATCAGCTGTGTTTGATTATTGGAGCAGAACTGTGCATTCATTTGGCCCTCCAGCAATTGAGTTTGATTTTAGAGAAGATCTGTACAGTCAGCTGAATGATTTCCTGGTCAATAATAATATTTTTGTTAAATTTCAATCAGGTTTTAGAGCTGGTCATAGCACAGAGTCCGATCTCTTGAGGGTTTCAAATGATGATCTATTATTGGATCTCACTGCTGCTTTTGATGCAGCCGATCATGATATTCTCATTGATCAGCTTAGAGAACACGCTGGTATCCAGGGCCTTGGATTTAGCCTTGGATTGGTTCCCTTCATATATGAAGGATAGAACTATATCAGTCAGTTTGGGCAGCACTTGTTTTTCTGTCATTTAATGAATGTGTGGGGGTTCCGCAGGGCTCGATACTGGGTCCGGTTTTGTTTTCCATTTACTTTCTGCCGTTAGGAAATTTTTTTGAAAAGCATGGCTTAAATTACCATCTATATGCTGATGACTCAAATCTACCTCCCTATAAAATCTGGAGATCAATCCTCCCTTCAGGCTTTGTTAAACTGTTTGGCTGATATAAAGGTTTGGTTAGCGAATAATTTTCTCCTACTGAATGAGGACAAGTGTGAATTAATTGTTTTTGGTCAAAAAGGTTCAGATTCTAATGGCAATTCTGTCATTACATTCAAAAATCTTCCATAAAAAGTCTTATTATTATTATTTTTGACTCTGAGCTTAAATTTGATCGCCAAATGAATGCTGTTGTCAAAAATAGTTTTTTCCATTTTAGATGTATTGCCAAGCTGAAGTCTGTCCTCTCTTTCAGTGATTTGGAGAAGGTTGTTCATGCCTTCATCTCTTCTCATCTGGATTATTGCAACGCATTGTATCTGGCTGTGAGTCAGGCCTCTCTCTTGCTACTGCAGCTGGTCCAGAAAGCAACTGCCAGGCTTTTAATGGCCACAAAAAAACGAGAGCACATTACACCTGTACTGGTTTCTCTACACTGGCTACTAATCCAGTTTAGAATTCAGTACAAAGTACTGCTGTATGTTTTTAAATCCCTCCATGGCCTGGCCCCTGAGTATATTTCTGAGCTAACTAACATACACCAATCCGTGAGATCTCTTCGCTCCAAGGATTGATGCTATTAGCAAGTTCTACGAAGTAATAGAGCTTTTTCAGTAGCAGCTCCAAGACTTTGGAATGATCTTAAGAACTTCTCCAAATTTTGAGTCTTTTCAGAGGTCACTGAAAACACACTTATTTCCATTAGCTTTTTATCATGTGTTGTGATTTTATGTACTTTGGTTCCTTGTATGTTTGCATGTATTATGTGTTTTTATGTACAGCACTTTGGTACCCATTGTGCTTAGTTGAAAGTGCTCTAGAAATAAATTGAGTTGAGTTCGAGACCTGTTATACTTTAAGTACTTAGAATAAATAGCAAACGTCTTTTTTTTCATTGTATCCAACAGCAATTAAAAGTTCTCAGACTGTGATCGTCTTTCGAGAAGAAAGTCAAATACACTGAGGATGCTTTAAATGTGAATAATTTATGGTGTGTTTTTTAAAACTATTCCTTTAAGAAGAATACCTATGAATACCTAGATGTACCTAATAAAGTAGCCACTTAAATAAGATACGCTGAAATAAAGAGTGCAAAGTAAATGTAATAAAGACATAATACATATTTTATTTGGAAAAGATCTATGAGAGACAAAATATAAATCTCTGGTGGTTTAATGTAATTCAAATGATTTACTCCGTTATGATTAAGACTGACGAGACCTCATGGAATTAATGCAAACACATTGCACAAAATGACATTAAGATACATTATATTTCGACAACACAGAACTTCATCAAGAAAAAAGAAAATCACCGTCTGGACCTTGACAACACCATACGACACACGACATAATCAAGTGTATGGAATAATAAGTTAAGGTAACACTTTACTTAAAGGGGTGTTAATAGTCGTGGAACCTTTATAATCATGACGTGAATATGAATGAGGTTTTATGCATGTGTCATTTGCTCAGTTACTAATTACCAAAACCTTGTCATAAACCTGTCATAAACATGATTGTCATGAAGCCATTATAATTGTGTACAAGTGTTGTAAATTGAATAACGGCATCATTAATATGTTTTTTAAACTCAACTACAGTGGTACAAATTGAACGTCATTAAATTGTCATTAACCCTTTCAATATGTTCGGGATGAAAACATCCACTGAATTAAACTGATGTAAAAATGAATCACATATTTTGTTTTCACATTCATTTTTTGCATAATTCATTATTGCCCTGATCAAAAGGATTTTGACTCTTTAATTGCCAAGAACATGACGTCTCTGTTTTCAGGAGGGAAATGACTAAATGACTTATTTGCAATGTAAAAGGTAATTGTGGACTGGATTTTTTTTTTTTTTTTTCTTGGTTAGATTATTAGATTAAAAACATTACATTAGTAACAACATTGGCTTTTATGCATTATTAGTTTTTGTGCGACCTAAAATTTTTATTTAGTCTCCCACATTTGCTGTTGGTGGCTGTTTTTCTTCCATTGACTTCCATTATAATGACATTTATTGATTGCAAAGCCATGACACCATATAATCATGCATTCTTGATTGTTGGTGATCTTCCCAACAGGGAAAATCACCAACAATCAAGAGGTCAAATTTGTCATATTTACTGTTGATCATCAGTTAATACCATAAACCCTTTTAAAAAAAAAAAGCATAGTTTCTGGCTTTTATATGGGATTATATGGAGTAAAACAGCAAATTATAGTGTGCATACATAAATATATTTGCTTTGTTTTTGTTTACTCCATGTAGTTCTGAGAGCTGAGGTGCTGATTTTGATTTTCTGAGACGCATCAAGGTAAGTGCACAAAGGTCTCTCTCGATCTCACACACACGCACGCACGCACACACACGCGCACGCACACACGCACACACGTATACACGTTTGATTTTGTGAATTGTGGGGACATTACATAGGTTTCAATTGCTTTTATACTGTACAAACTGTATTTTCTATTGACCTAACCCCTAAACCCAACCCTCACAGGAAACTGTGGACAGTTTTACTTTCTGAAAAAGCTCATTCTGTGTGATTTATAAGCTTTTTGACGAATGACATCAACAATGTCCTCATATTTCAACACCTTCTAGTAATACCTGTGTCATACCCATGTCCTTATACAGATTTGTGTCCTCATACGTCACAAAAACGCACGCACACACACACGCGCACTAAACTCCATATAAAAGCCAGAAACTAAACTTGTTTGCACTGGAACTTATGATCAACAGTAAAATTCACACCTTGTACCTCATCCCTACAGGGAAAACCACCAAAAATCAAGAGTGCATAATTATATGCGGTTATGTCATTGCAAATAAAATGTTATTATAATGAAAGTCAATGGGGCACAAACAGCCATGAACATAACGAAAGCATAGTAGATTTGCCCAGAGCGTTGAGTGGTTGACAATATGTGTCAAAA
This sequence comes from Danio tinwini, assembly GCA_903798205.1. Taxonomy (NCBI): domain Eukaryota; kingdom Metazoa; phylum Chordata; class Actinopteri; order Cypriniformes; family Danionidae; genus Danio; species Danio tinwini. The sequence goes on from CAIGQZ010032318.1 coordinate 8,302,819, forward strand.
GATTTGTCACCAAAAATCCTTCCATTTGCTGAAACACAGAAAGTCGGGGTCAGGTTAAGACTCAACAGTGACCCATTGTGGACGAAAATGTCCCTAACATAACATAAGGGTTAAATATTCATTATTGACACTTTTACTAAGAAATTTTATTGATAAAATAATTTAGTTTTCCTTAAAAAGACAAAAAATATTCAGAAAAACATTCATGACACAATTATAATGACCTCATGACATTGTTTATGACAGATTACTGATTTGTTGTGTTGATAATCTTAAATAGTTACAATAAAGACATCTCAAACAATGCATTTGAAATGACATTTTTAAGCTAATGACCCTTAATAACAGTCATCGTAAGCATGCATAAAATATCCTTCAAGTTCATGACATGCGCCTAATCATGATTATAAAGGCTTTATGACAGCCTTATGAACACCTCCTTCAAGTAAGTGTTACCGGTAAATATATTACAAATAATAGCCATTCTTCCTCAGTTTGGAATAAGTTAAAACCATACTTTCACATAAAGTGACTATATGATTACTTGCATAGATAGATATGATATTTTAAAACATCATATTTCATAAAATATACCTGTAAAACACAAGATTGGGTCTATTCAGAAATCTACACAAACCACATCACAACACAAAATCAATCACAGTTGGAAAAGATCATATTCACACTTTTCGCTTTTTTCAGAGCCTGCTGAACTATCTTTTGTTTAATATAACCATCATATAACATACAACATCAATTCCTATCGTGTATTACTGTATATTCCTACTGTAAAATCGTTCTGTCTTGGTTCAATTAAGGCAATAATGAAGTCATGAACTCTAAGATCTAACCAACGACAGACTTTGCATCACAAATAAACACTGAGTTTGGACAGTTAATTCTCTATAATGTATGATGCATCCGCACAGTACTGAGAGGTTATTTTGTGCTTGTTTTAAGGCTGCTTGAGTCAACGCTGTGTTGAATCAGAGGCTAGAGGGCAGTGAAGACTGTTCCTGAGACTGTTCGCTTCTTCAGGATCTGAGCACATACACTAGAGGTAGCTTTTTTAGACAGCTATGAATATCAATTCTTCACTATCTACAGTGAATTTCAAACCAAATGATTTGATTACAAAACACATGTCATTGAAGATGTAAGAAAATAGTCATTTTGGAAAGAAATATCAATCTTAACCGTATTTAGACTACAAATAAAATGAATGCATTTGTAAATGTATAAAGGGATAGATTTAAAATGTGTGTATGTGTATATATACAGTATATGTGTGGGGTCAAAATGACAATTAATAGATATTAAAATATAATTTGTTAGTAATTTAGAAATGAATGATTTCTAATAGAGAGTGATGGATTTTAAGTACTGTTTGAAAATACATGAACTGTTGTTGAATTAACGAGTTCTAGCTCAAATAAAGCATTCCTTCAAAATACATAAATAGCAAAAAATGAAAGAAAAGGGTCTGACTTTATGTTATGTGGCTTTAACTACTACCTGCTTGCATCAAAACATAAATGCAATGTACTTACTGTGTTTATAAATGTATTGCATATATTTAATCAATCATAAGTAAAATGTAAAAACATATATATTTACACCATAAGTACATTGTAACAAATGAATAATTTCAGTGTAAGTACATATTAGTTGAGGCCACTGAATATAAAGTAGGACCAAAAAAATGAATTATATTGATCCCAGACATTTGAATGGTAGTGTTATATATATTTTGCCTTTAAATATATGAGTCAAAGACAAGAAGCCCTGTTTTGGTGTCTGCATCAAAATGAAATTGACGATGGGGATTTTTTATATGAACAGAAAGCATTTTTTAATGCTAGTAAAGTGTCTACTTTAATCTTTCAAATAACTTTTGTGAAAGTAAAATGTAAAAATATGGGTGATAAATAAAATAATGCTCATATAAGTTATGGGCAATGATTAATAGCTATATATATATATATATATATATATATATATACATATATATACATACACACATATACATATACATACTCACCGGCCACTTTATTAGGTACACCTTACTAGCACATGGTTGGCTTTTTCCCTTCAGAACTGCCTTTATTCTTCGTGGCATAGATTTAACAAGGTATTGCAAATATTCCTCAGAAATTTTGGTCCATATTGACATGATAGCATCACGTAGCTGCTGCAGTTTTGTCAACTGCACATCCATGATGTGAATCTCCTGTTCCACCACATCCCAAAGGTGCTGTATTGGATTGAGACCTGGTGACTGTGGAGGCCATTTGAGTACAGTGAACACATTGTCATGTTCAAGAAACCAGTCTGAGATGATTCACGCTTTATGACATGGCGTGCTACTCTGCTGGAAGTAGCCATCAGAAGATGGATACACTGTGGTCATAAAGGGATAGACAAGGTCAGCAACAATACTCAGGTAGACTGTGGTGTTGAAACAATGCTCAATTGGTACTAATGGCCCCAAAGTGTGCCAAAAAAATATCCCCCACACCATTACACCACCACCACCAGCCTGAACTACTTATACAAGGCAGGATGGATCCACGCTTTCATGGTGAACGCTAAATTCTGACCTTACCATCCTAATGTCGCAGCAGAAATCGAGCGTTATTAGACCAGGCAACATTTTTCCAATGTTCTATTGTCCAATTTTGGTGAGCTTGTGTGAATTGTTGCCTCAGTTTCCTGTTCTTAGCTGACAGGAGTGGCATCCGCTTTGGTTTTCTGCTGCTGTAGCCCATCCGTCTCAAGGTTCGTGTGTGTTCAGAGATGCTCTTCTGCATACCTTGGTTGTAACGAGAGGTTATTTGTGCTACAGTTGCCCTTCTATCAGCTCGAACCAGTCTGGCCATTCTCCTCTGATCTCTGGCACCAACAAGGCATTTGCGCCCACAGAACAGCATTTGCAGCTCACTGGATATATCTCTTTTTCAGACTATTTTCTGTAAACCCTAAAGATGGTTGTGCATGAAAATCCCAGTAGATCAGCAGTTTCTGAAATACTCAGACCGGCCCATCTGGCACCAACATTCATGCCGCATTCAAAGTCACTTAAATCACCTTTCTTCCCCATTCTGATGCTCGGTTTGAACTGCAGCAGATCATCTTGACCATGTCTACATGCCTAAATGCATTGAGTTGCTGCCATGTGATTGGCTGATAGGAAATTTGCGTTAACGAGCAGTTGGACAGGTGTACCTAATAAAGTGGCTGGTAAGTGTATAAATACTGTACACACACGTGTTTATATATTTGATAAAACGCTTATATATATTGCAATTAATAGTACTTAATCATTACCCAACACTAATATAGTTATATATAAATGAAACAACATTATTGTTCTGAACTGTGCTTACACAAAATATACAAAAGCATAAGTGGTTGTGCTACTTTTACATGATTATAACATAGTGGTTTGAAAGACAGTGGTAAATATTGCACTGTAATTTTAAATGTCATTAAATTATTTTTTTGATCAAAATATGAGTCTTTTTTGGTATATAAACAACAGCTATTACATCAAAATACATTTTAGTGGTTATCTCCAGTAATTCACGTCAAAAATGTATGATAATCATCTGAAAATACTACTAATGTATAAAAAATAAAGCTAATTATTACATGTTTATCATTCTGATGCTGAAGCTTCATCTTTGACCCATATAAATGAATTCATATGTAATTTTTTTAAGGTTCTTTTAAATGATCCTCTGGCATAACAACAAATAAAACTCATTTTCAAGAGTTAGCAAAATGTTGTTTAGATGAAGCACACTATCTGACACCTTGTGTTATCACCCTGTCATAGTGATTATTTTTAATAAGAGAAACGATTACTTGAATGCTTTTCTGATGGCACTGGCAGCTAGTATTTCCCTACAAGTGGTCACAAATGCCTGCTGTTTCTCATAATAGGCCGCTTCATTAATAAACGTAGGGTACACTGTGTTGGCACCTTCATAAAGAATTGTTCTCCCATCGAAAGTAAGGAACATTGGGTCACCCCGGTTCAGAGGCTCCCAGTCACAGTCCTGCACACAAACACACACACACACAAGCATTAGCGTGGAAAACAACTGAAGCTCGGAAGTCAGCACAAACACGTGAGTCAAAGGACACATTTTCTTACATGTGTTTTTTCCCTCTCGCTTCTTCTGTGTCATAAAGAGCAACTGTTTTCTAGGCTGCTCGAGGGTAAATGTGCAGAGTTGTGTATGCATGCATTTATTTATAGAGTGCCTACCTGTAGATGCGGATGCACCATGGCTGTGATGTTTCCATTGGTGTCTCTTGGATAGTCCATTCTCTCCTGGACTCTGAAAACATTTACCGTGCATGGAGGAAACTCTACACCTGTTGGCAGAGAGGAATATAATGGCGAGTGAGTTCATTTATCTGTTTTTATTACAGGCATATTTCACAAAAATAAAATAAAAAATACTAATATTTTCCTATATTTTAAAATATACCAAAAAAATGACCCAATATATAGATTTGTTCTCTAAAAATAGATTTAATATATGAATATATAAAAATACATTTAAAGTATAATTTCTAAGAGTATACATTAGCAGTATTCATTTAAAATTATTTGACGTCCAAAACATCTAACGCAAGGAACGTAGAATAAAAAAAAAAAAGATTGTTATAGATCTTCATTGTTATCAATCTTATTGTTACTAAGATTGTAAGATTCTGACTTCCACTGTGATAGACAAAAAAATTAATAATAATAATAATAATAATAATAATCACAGCTATACTGGTATAGCATAAATTGTGCAGTTGTACATATGATAAAGTTGAAGGCAAAATGATGACATTGTTTAACAAAGCACGGGAATTTTTGTATTTTATCCTATTATTTTTTTACTTTTGGGTGAAAGACTTACTTCTTTTAGTTATTAAAACTATTTAATATCTAAATATTTTAAAATTAATTAAAAATATATATATATTAACATTATAATTTTAACTTGATTTGATGTCTAAAACATCTAAAGCAAAGAACATACTTAAAAACAAAAACAAAACAATGTTAATTCCGATTAATGATTCTGATACTGACTTCCGCTGCAATGGAACAAAACAAAACACAGCTATATTACCATAGCTGTACATAAATTGTACAGTTGTACATAAAATACAGTTAAAGGCTAAATTATTAGCACTGAAATATTTATTCTTTTTCAAATATTTTCAAAGTATTGTTTAAAATACTAGCTCTTAGCCGGTAGCTAGCTCTCCAGTCTGTGTGGGTCCTAATGCTCCAGTATAGTGAAGAGAACACTATACCATTAGTGAGCACTGTTTTTGGATGAGACGTTAAACCGAAGTCCTGACCCTCTGTGGGTGTTAAAAATCCCAGGATGTCCTTCAAAAATGAGTAGGGGTTTAACCCTGACATCCTGGCCAAATCTGCCCACTGGCTTCTGTCTATCACGGACTCCTAGCCATTCCTATATCATAATTGGCTTCATGATTCTGTTTCCTCTCCACCAATCAGCTGGTGTGTGGTGTGCGGTCTGGCGCAATATGGCTGCCGTCGCGTTATCCAGGTGGATGCTGCACACTGGTGGTGGATGAGGAGATTCCCCCCAATGTGTGAAGTGCTTTGAGTGTCCAGAAAAGTGCTATATAAATGTAAGGAATTATTATTACTATTATTAAAAGTGTCAATTTAAATTTAAAATAGTACATTTTTAATGTATTTCTTATTATATTTTTTATTTTTGGTGAAAGACTTCTTTTAGTTTGGCTGGAATAAGTTCAATAAGAAGTTTTTTTTTATCTTTTTATAATTATTATAAGTCCAGATTATTAGCCCTCCTTAACATTTTTTTCTTTGATTGACAGAACAAACCACTGTCGTCCAATGATTAATTAACCTGGTTAAGTTTTCAAAGTGCACTTAACACTGAATACTGGGATCCTAGAAAATAACTAGTCATCATGGCAAAAACAAGTAGAAACTAGTTATTAAAACTATTATGTTTAAAAATAGGTTAAAAATGTTCTTTCAAACATATATTTAAAATGTCATCAGGCCAGATTTTTTTAATTGTTTTTTTTTATTGTCTTGATAAATTCATGTCATGTCAAATATGTTTAAATTTCTTTCAATCCAGGCTCATGAAAAATATGTGCCTGTAGCAACACTTTTGCTAAAATGCCATAATTCAGACTTTTCTACTCACATTCAGACCTATTAGCTCAGAATTGTGAGTAAAAAAATCTGAATTGGAAGTAGAACATTCTGAATTATGTACATAAACTTAAATATTGCAAGAAAAATAGACAGAATTCTGGGTTTATATCTACCAATCCTATTTATTCACCTTAATTAAAATATAAACAAATCTTAAATTGTGATTAAAAGTCCAACTCCAACTGAAATAATAATAATAATAATAATAATAGTAATAATAATAATAATAATAATAATAATAACAATAATAGTAATAATAATAATAATAATTATTATTATTATTATTAAATGAAAATTCTGGGCCAAAACATTCTGTAAACTGAAACTAATTTGTAATAATTATTCATTATTTTATGAAATAATACTTCAATAACTTAGATTGTACTAATAAAAAAAAAACACAAGCCAATAAAATAACCACACACTGTTAACGATTTTTGTAAATTGCACAGTATTGTACTGTAATATGAACTGTATGCAGTGTGTTACTGTATTTAAAAAGTTGCATTGTGAAAATGACTGTATATTTCAGAGTAAAGATATACAATATGGAAAACACAAGCGAGATAAATGGTGCTGTACATGTAAATACAGTATTTTTGCTGTAATTGATTTACAGTAAGTTACTGTAGATTCTACAGAAAATCGTTAACAGTGGGCGCAGTTGTGACCCGCAGTGGGTACATATTGTTCAAAATGTTTAGTTACCAACATTCTTCAAATGATATCTTCTATCTCAATATCATGTTTATTATGCTTAGGTCATGTTGTATTTTTTCAGCTTTGGAAGCGGGATCCAGCTGGTCTAAAAAAAACCTTTTATAAGCATAACACTTCAGTAAATAAGTCAACATAATTGCCAGCTTTGCTTTGAGGATCTCATTTTATGTTATCATCTTAATAAAATATGTAAATCAGGGTTTTTGCAGGTTGCATCAAGTCAAATTTAAGACTTTTTAAGTCCTTTTTAAGACCATTATGAATTACATTTTTAGATTTATATATATAAAAAAACAACACTAAGGGTTTTTTCTAATGGCCAGTGGAAAATATGTTTACTTCCCCCATTAAACTTCAAACACATATTTACTAACAAATGTTATTGTAAGAAAAATAATTAAACCAAATTGGTTCAGTAAATATAGTAAAAACAAAATAATTTTGGTAAACTTTTAGTTTTTTTTTAGATGGATTGTTGGTTGTACAGATTGAGTAGCTGAAGTTGAAGACCTCTTAAAAATGATTTAAGACATACAACACCATATTTGTAAATTTTAGACTCATTTTAGGCATATTTTAGACACTTTTTAGAGTCTAAAATTTTGTCTTTGAAATTTAAGACATTGTAAGACTTTAAGACAGCACGGACACCCTGATAAATAGTAAGTTCTAGCCCTGACATGATAAACATTTAGCATTGTGAGGTGTCAGGTTTCAGGTATGTTAAACATGTGCTGACATGGGCTGTCACTAAATAATATTACTTTCCAAGTAGGTATAAAAATGTTTGGACTCCTCAAATTACAGCACTTTTTCCAATTTATTTTCCTACAACATATTTCATTTAGTTGATGTTAAAAAGCCAGTCTTAAAAACGCAAGCTGATTATGTCACAATATAAAAATATTTCATTACATTTCTTCTTTGACATGTTTTGTTTAAAATGTCTCTACTATAAATAAATAATTTTTCTTTGCTTTCTGTCTATCAAAGCATCCTAAATAAATGTTTCCACATCACTTGAAAGCAGCACATTTGTTTCTAAATATTGATAATAATAAATATCCCTTGAGCAGTTTTTAGTACAGTGGATACAGTTTTTAATTTGAGAGTGGTTTAATTGAACCAATTGTGGCTCTTTTGAAATTAAGTTAAAATTAACAGTTTATTAAGACAAAACAACTAAAACTACATAAAGAAAGCCCTGTTACTCACACTTATTATAGTAATATTAAACACAACGAGGCCAAAATATTACATTTATCTGCTATTTATTTACCTTGATAAAGCAATATATATACCAAAACAAACAGTTTGACAAAGTAATCCATGCTTTTGTGACCACTCAGTTAGATTACTGTAATGCACTGTATGTGGGGAGTAGCGGGTCAGCTATTGCCCGTTTGCAAATGGTGCAAAATGCTGCAGCACGCAAATATGACCACATTTGCCATGTGTTAGCTTTTGCTTCATTGGTTGCCAGTGCATTTTAGAATAGAGTTTAAGATTATTTAATTTGTTTTTAAATCTCTAAATGGTCTTGCCCCACCTTACATCTCTGAGTTGACACACCCCTAAAAGCTCACTTGTTCTCTTAGGTCAGCTGCTCCTGATTGTGCCAAAAATGAAGTGTAAGCTTAAAGGGGACCGTGCTTTCGCTGTGGTAGGTCCTAGACTATGGATTGATTTGCCTCTGCCCATTAGACAGGCCTCTTCTTTGTTTTCATTTAAATAAGCTCTTAAAACTCTTTTTTTCGTTGGCCTTTGACACTATTTTACAAACTGGTTATTTTTATTTACACACTTTTTTAGTTAGTTTAGCTATATTTTACCTTATATTTTATGTATTTTATATAATTTTATGCTTATTATTTTGTATATTTCTGTGTTTTTTAAAATGCTCAATACATAAAGTTTGACTTGACTTTTTTTAATGTATCATAATTAACACCCAAATGAAAATACTGTACAGACTGTAAATAACCCCAAACTGCTATTACTGTATTGACTTTTATTTTATTATGTTCTTATTTTTACCCAGCTTGCACACAATGTGATAAGACGTTAATTTTAGGTTAGATTTAGGTCATGATGTGACCAAATTTCAATGTCTAGCCAGCGTCTAAGGACAACATTACTTTAACATCCAATAACGACATGAAATGACCTTGACATTAGGTTGATTTTAAGTTGTGTTGGAAAGTGACCAAAATCTAATGCAAAGTCAACATCTTAAACCAACTTCATATTGAGGTCAAATACTGACATTTATTCGTCAGGTATGGCAACCAAAATCCAAAAAAAGTGGTGACGTCCACACAACCTCAAGCTGTAACATTATTAGACGTTGATATTTGGTTGATTTTAGCTTGGACATTGATGTCGAACTGACGTTGGGTTCTAATAGCAACACGATTTTAATTTCCAAACAAAATGCAATGTCACCACGACGTTGGGGTACAACGTCAGTCTGACGTCATGTTCACATCCTGTGCCTACTGGGTATATTCAGGCTATCTTTACTTTACATTATAGAGTGGCTGTTTATCTGTGTAAAATACCTTGAATTGCCCCTTGAGGATTAATGAAGTTGATTAAATTGAATGTTGAAATTGTATGTAGATGGCACAAATTTGAGCAGAAAGATTCAAAGTAGAATTTTTTTTATGGAAGTCAATGGATGCCAGCTCTCAATATTTTTTAAGATATCCTCTTTTCAGAAACTCAAATAGCTTGTGAATGAGTGAAGTGTAATTAAATGATAGCAGAATTAGTATTTTTGGGTGAACTATGCCTTTAAAAACAAATATATGTATGAAAACCTGGCTTAATATGAGGTTTATGTTCTAAATGCCTTATTATGAGTAATACAGTGTGATTTATAAATTTTTTTTAATCAGCTGGATAATTTTGCTGTAAGCTTGTGGTCATAACAGATGGCTCTTGCGTCATTCATATTCCAGAGTCCTCTAATTAACACTTTTCATTATGTCAGACCTCGTGTTTTGTTGTTATGTTGATGCAGTCCAAACGTGGTTCGGCACACTGGCGAACGGAAAACATGTCTGAGCGCTCACAATGAGAGATTCATGCACAACAATACAGCCTCTCTACAAAGCATGACACTACAAAACCCAGCAAGCTACATGGAAACTAACCAACAAGCATTCAACTCACAAAACTCTAAAAACAGAAGAGAAACTAGACGTTCTTGCCCAATTTGTCTGTTCCAGCTTAATGCGAGACGTGCGATGTGTATTCATGTCAGTACTCTTGACTGCCTTGTTTAAATGTTTCCACAGGGAAAAAAAGAGGAAAACGAAAGAGAAAAGAAGAAGTCTGTGCTTCAAAACAGCTGAAATGTCAAGGTCAGACAGTTCAGGTTTTAATGCTGACTCAATGGCCTGAGAGCATAAGCGTTTGTCTTGAAATGGACATCTTGGCAGACGAACAGCCGTGGTGGAAAAATGAATTACGTAAACATGAAACATCTTTAAATGATATGAGAAACGCAACTGAAGTGCCTTAGCTCTCATTAAATTCTGATAACTTTTCAAAAACACTGAATTACTTATTAATTATTATTATCATCACTGCCTACCCAGGATAATCAGATTGTGTATTGCATATCCTGTACATGGGTTGTTGAAATGACGTTGCACTTTTCAGTCACACATGACAAAAATTAATACAATTAGTAATGTCATTGTTAAAAATGCTTTAAATGGTTAAATGTTTCTTTGTTTTTCATGGACCTTTATTTATAAACCTTTTCCAGCGTCTTCTGGTAGGATGCTTAGAACTTTCGTTTATATCGTTTACAACTGGTAAATCTCGATCCGAAAATGACTGTCAGTACCATTTTAGTGGCTTACAGAGTTTTTGTTGTGATGCATAACTTTGATTTAAAAAAAATTGTGTTAAAGCCGTTATGCTTCTGTCAGATGTGGTTTAAGCGTGAGAGAAAAAAATGACTTTCTCCTAATTCAGTGTCTGCCGTCAGATTAGATGCTGAAATATAGCGTCAGTGTTCCCGACCTGTCAGCTGTTATACTGCAATCAGTGCATGCACACACACATACACACACACAACTAGGGCTGCACGATAAATAAAATCCTATATAAAATATCAAGATCTCGATTAGACCCCCCCCACATGATCTTAATTCAGCTTTTCTACGATTCAGCCAATTATAGTTTCAAGTTTGGGAAAACCATAAAGGCGGTTGCACGAGTCTTCACATTGTTTTATATACATTGCTCAGCAACATCCAAATGGCGTTAAAAGTGTCACATACTTTATTTCTAAAGTATAATTCACACAGAAAAGTAATTTCTGTCTCTATGTAATGATGTATTCGCGGCCGCAAAATCACACATAAACTAACACAGTTTGTTTACTAGCAAGAGGATGCATGAGTGCCTGCCAATGATGTCTACTTTAGTAAACAGAACCTGCATAGGCTGTGAATAACAGGTAATAAAGTTGTAAATAACATTCAGTTTGTTGCAAACTGAACTCAGTGACGGCAGCCATGACACTCGGCAGTGAAAAGTGAAACCGAAAGCGCGCACATCAATTAAATGATCATATCACATTTAATCTACACATAGGCCTAATATTATTATTGTTTTAACATATGTTTGAGAATCACAACAATAACAGCCTACTCATATTAACCTTTATTTTACATCTACAGAATCGTGAGAAAATTGTGATCTTGATTTTAAGCAAATTAATAGTGATTCTCATTTTAGCCATTTAGTTGTCATTTACACAACACACACAATACATCAGTGTATTATAAAGAGCAAAGATATTACTGGCATGAAACGTAACAGGTATGTAAGCCATGCAATTTCCAAAAAAATAAAAGTATATTACTGATACTTTGCTGTGCCGATTTGCATGTTGATTCTAATCTGGATCCGTTTAGGTTTCATTTTATTTAGTTTGTATTATGTAGTATTTACCATGTGTTTTTTTGTCATTTTAAAATGCCACTTTATTTTCACTTTGTGCCGCTCTTTCGATTAATGTGTCAGTGGGACAGCACGTGTGTGTATTAAACATTTTGATCAATTAGTTATATGTTGGTTATATATTTGAAAAAAGCGAAAATGTTGACTTTAGCGATGAGGATGCTCCATTTAAATGGCACAAGATGCTGTCTGATTGTAAAAGTAAATGACTCGCAGCAATGACTATAGAATACACAAGACATGTCACTCGTATCTTTTTGAATGGGGAAAAGTGTAACAGTCAATATAGTGAATAAAGCCCCGCCTACTAGTACAGCAGCCAATCATCGATCACTATATGTCGAATAAAGCCCGCCTTCTAGTACAGGAGCCAATCATCGATCGACATAAACTCGACGATGCTCCGGGGGAGGGGCTCGGACCAGATGTGTTTCTGCAGATTTTGTGTGATTTGGACGTTTAGAAATGAAACTAAAAGGACAGTTGTTGTTTAATGTTATTGGTGATTCCTAATTAGAAATTTAATCGTAAGCTTGGCAAACAGTTTTGGAGAATTTGATGTTCCCCCCATTTAGACAGAATGCCCAAGCATTTCAAAGATAGCCGCCGAGTGAAATGACTTGCCTTAAAGGGACTTTGCTCGCATCGGTTGTTTTCCATTCATATTAGATATATAATTAAACAATCCGTCCAGGAGGTGGCGCTGATCAACAGCAGGATTAGTTCAAATATGTTGACAGCAAGTAAATATGAAAAACACATTTATTAAATTATTGGTGTGGACATTTCATTAGTTGGTGGGGACAAGTTCGCTCCGTCCATGCTAAATCTACGCCCCTGAGTAGGCCCCATCTGATTAGTCAAATTCAGATAAGCATTAACATAAAATAAGTGTCATTTATCTTACTCCTCTGTGATATGGCTACTACTACAGTATATATCACAATACTTTATAATAACTTTACTCACCATTATTAAAGAGCTCGATGAAGTCCAGCGCATGCTTCAGTATCGTCCTCATAGACTCAAACACATTGCTCCTCAAAACACCCTGTGGTTGTGGGCCCACCTCAAGACCTGCAATAGAAACACATCTACAGTATAGAAGTCAATGGTTCATGGCCTAATAAAAAAGTCACATAAAGTCACTGCCAACATAGAGCATTCATTAATTTTCCTTTGGCTCAGTCTCTTATTTAACAGGGGTTGCCACAGCGGAAGGAACCGCCAACTATTCCGGCATATGTTTTACGCAGTGGATGCCCTTCCAGCTGCAACCCAGTGCTGGGAAACACACAAACACTCTCACATTCACACACACTCATACACTACGGCCAATTTAGTTTATCCAATTTACCTATGGAGCATATCTTAGGACTGTGAGGGTAACCTGAGCACCCGGAGGAAACAGACACCAACATGAAGAGAATATGCAAACTCCACACAGAAATGCCAAATGGCCCAGCCAGGACTCAAACCAGCGACCTTCTTGCTGTGAGGCAACAGTGCTAATCACTGAGCACTGCTGCAAGTTCTCTTATCAAAAACAACAAAGTGCAGATATTACATAAGTAAGAGATTAACTTTGCAGTGTAGACAGCTTTAGTGATTGTATCAGATGTTTTTTTTGCGATAATGCATAACACATTAGAGTCATGGGCTTCTTCAGTCTTAGGAAACATACTTTGTTTACTTCAATTTATTCCCAGTTTTAATAGCTCTATTGTTTTTCATGCTACTAAAACAGCCAATGTAAAGTCTTGTTATTCTAATGTGTAAAAAAAAAAAAAAAAAACAGTAAATGAAATCACTGACAGTTCTCAGCTTGTCGTATAGCCAGAATATTACATGCATTATTCAATGTTGTGCAAAAAAAAAAAGACTTTGACCAACATATAAAGTGTAAATGAACATAAACGCCATTTCAGATGCAGCTTTTGCAGTGTAAACATACAGTTTATACTCAAAAATATATTTTTTTTAACAGGTCTATAGCATTTTGAGTCACTGAAATAATTATAAATCAAAGAAATTAAATAAATGCAAATTAAATATAGGTATAGTTGAAGACAATATTATTAGCCCTCCTCTGAAATTGTAATTCTTTTAAAATTATTTCCTAAGTGATGTTTAACAGAGGGAAGATTTATTTTCTTCTGAATTATATATTTTTATTGAGTTTTTTCAAAAGTTAACAATACAGAACATCAAAACAAAGCAACAAACTAAAGTAAAACATACACACACTGTATATAAAAAATAAAAATAAAATAATAAATTAATTCATTTAAAAACAAAAAGGAGAAAGAGAGAAGATACTGTATAAACCAATGGGGAAAAACTATTTTATCAAATTAAATCATGTGGTACTGTTTTTATATAATTCAGAAATGGATTCCACATTTTTTTTTAATAATTCACCTCTCAAAGAATATGTGATCTTCTTCAAAGGTATACAGTTGCAAACTTCTAAGATCCATAGTCCAATCACAGATTTTTACATTAGATGTTGCCTACGCTATTGTTGTCTATTAAAAGGAATGCGTGAACTGAGCCGCCATTTTAGTACAGGGTAGCGCTCGTTTGAAATGAATGTGGGACCAAGGTGCAGTGGAGCACTGGCCATCCAGAGCCAGAGATATATACACATACGTACATATATCAATGATCGGGAGTTCCGGGTGGTCAGTATGCAAATATTTTTTAAATTACAAAAATTATAATTTTACATCACTTTTCTACATCGATGGATAAGTGACCGCATGGGCATTGCTGACAAAGAGCGTGTATCTGTGTGCATAGAAATGTATTATCTTCCTTATCTCTTTCTAATGGTGGGAGCCATTAATTTGTGCATGAATCTCCATTATAAACATTATAAACTCATTCACTTAGCCGACCATAGTACAAGTTTCTAGCACTGCAGCATCTTGTTGTCATATTTCCTTTACATTGTTTGCTTATTTTATTCAACCAAACTAGCATAAGCCTAGTATTTAGTGCGAGTTGGTGCTCTTTTGCCCTAATGGTGAATGCAGTAAGTGTCTGTTTTATCATCAATAATGTTACTTGTTGAGCACAAAAGTTCGTAACATATAAAAATTTTAAAAATGA
The DNA here is from genome assembly GCA_903798205.1 of Danio tinwini. NCBI lineage: Eukaryota > Metazoa > Chordata > Actinopteri > Cypriniformes > Danionidae > Danio > Danio tinwini. The sequence goes on from CAIGQZ010032318.1 coordinate 8,317,874, forward strand.
AATCTTACCTATGAAATGTTCTGCCTTTGTGCTTTGTTTTCTTTGTTTGCTCATTACTACCCCTGTACACAGTGCTAAAGTCCAGCATCTTCACATTGACTTTAGTCTTGACTAGTATGGTTGAATGACATTTGTCCGGGGAGCACTGTACAAATGTGGCGGCGCTATTGACGCAAGCTCAGGGTCTGTATGCGATATCTAGTGTATATATCTATGTAGTCCAATTAGTACATCAATGTCTGTCTTCCATTCTAAAGCAATACATTTTTTAGCTATTGTAAATAACATTTCAGTAAGCTGAATATTTTTTTTAAACAATAGTTTTCTTTTCTTTTTTATTCGAATAAAAATTCATAATAGTAACACATTTTTAATAACTAATTTGTCTTTGTCATGATGGTATAGTATATAAAATTTGGCCAGTCATTTTGCAAGATACTAGCATTCAGCTTAAATTGCAGATTTATTTATTTATTTATTTTATTAAAAATTCCAGCCAAACTAAAAGAAATAAAACTTTCTCCAGTGGAAGAAATGCAACATCAAATATTGTGAAAATGTCCTTGCACTGTTAAACATCACTTGGGAAATATTTGAAAAGTAATTAAAATGTCACAGGAAGGCTAATAATTTAGTCTTCAACTCTATACGACAAAATTGATACAAAAATGTATATAAAAATGTCCCTACAATATATATATATATATATATATATATATATATATATATATATATATA
>CAIGQZ010032318.1:8321910-8332894 GCA_903798205.1 Danio tinwini
ATATATATTTATTTATTTATTGTGCAACATATTCAACCGTTTGGGGTTGCTAAGATTATTATTATTATTATATATTTTATATATATATATTTATTTATTTAATGCTTACAATCCCAAAGACTGCATTTGTTTGATTGTTTGATTGACTCTTTTTTTCTTTTAAAGCCAATGGCTACTGGTTTTCTTAAAATATGAAAATATATTTTTGTGTACAACAGATAAACTCAAAAGTAAGTGGAGGGTGAGTAAATGAAGACAGAATTGTCATTTTTGGGTGAACTATATATTTAATGAACTGAAAGATTTAATTCCTTTCAAATAAATAAAATTATCCCTGATTGACCCCAGAGTTTTAAAGGGCACCTATGGTAAAAAATCTACTTTTCAAGCTGTTTGGACAGACATATGTGTGGGTGTAGTGTATAGACCGTCATATTGGGGTGATATAAACACACCCAGTCCTTTTTTTTTTTCAATTTAACAACATAAAAACGGTGGACCAACTGGAGCGGTTTTCAGACCGACCGCAACTTGACGTAGGAGTGCAGTCCCCCCGCCCACCGAATTGATTGACAGCTGCATATTAACATGTCTCCATAGTAACGTGTGTAATCATATCAACCAGACACAGGACCAGGACGTGAGCAAACTAAGCAACCCATAAATAAAAGGTCTTTTCAGTTTGCTAGGATCATCAATCATCATCAAATGTGATCAAGAGTGAGTTTTACAAGTTTAAAATGTTTTAAAACAGTGCATGTGTGTAATGAATTACAGCGATTTACTTCATCAACACAGCCGCGTGTCAGAACAATCATAAAAGACGCTTCAATCCCGGTTTGTGGACGTTAAATCAAGTTTATTTTGTACATTAACATAACAGATATCCATACAGCAGTGGAGATTAACCTGTATTCTGTCACATTTGCATGCAAAAAGAGTGCAAAGCTAAACGCGCGCTGTCTGTGTGTGCCTGTCAGCGCTGTGTGTGTGTGTGTGTGTGCGTGAACTTTGTAACGACATTGTGTGTGACATCCTGCAACTCCACAACATGCATTAAATACTCATTGGTAAAGTTTTTACTGTTGTTTTTCCTCACAAACATTATGTGAGATCTTATTCCTTCGTGTTTGTCTGTTGTCTGATGCAGCCGAGGGAGCCGCTGCCAGACACGTGGAGACGGTGGGCGTGAAGGACTAGCCTTAAAGGCGCAGTACACAAAAACAGCTAGCTTCTGCTAAATGCTACAAAAAAGAAACTTATAAAAAGGTATAATAAAAAATCTGATGGGTGTTTTGAGATGAAACTTTACAGACACATTCTGGAGACACAAAAGACTTATATTAAATCAGGAAAAAGTGGTAACCTATGTGCCCTTTAAAAGATAGTGTATCTGCAGTCTGCTAATAATAATACAAAATGTTTTGATTATTATCATGCAATATAATTGGATCTAGCATCTTACTTTGATATAATGCACCATCTGAAGGTTGAAGAGGTCAGTCGAGCTCTCCAGTATGAGGGTGGAGCCCATGTTTGAGGTGGTGTTGTGAAGGTCGAAGATGACATCATATGCATCCGAGCCTCCTTTGGGTCCGAACATCTGATTGATTTCCTTGGCTCTCTGGACTTCATATGGCAGCACTTCCAATTCTGAAGCACTGATGATGCAAAAAAAAAAAAAAACGTATCAATTCTAATAACGCAACAATTAAAACAAGACATAAAAAAGTGGATTAATAAAACAATGTCTATAGGAAAGGCAAAAATGGAAATGTCCTCACCATTTACTCACACATAAGTGGAGCCATTGACATCCACAGTAAAAACAAAACATATATGGAGGTCAAATTTTCAACATTCTTCAAAATATCTACATTTGTGTTCAACAGAAGAAAGAAACTCAAACAGGTTTGGAACAAGTGGAGGGTAAGTAAATGATGACAGAATTTTCCTATCTGACTGAATGTTCCTCTTTATTGCTATAGTCTATTGCAAATAATATGACACTTAAAGGGACAGTTCACCAAATGCAAAGTATGCCACCATTTACTCATCCTCCATTTGTTCCAAACATATTTGAGCTTCTTTCTTTTGTTTAACACAAAAACAGATATTTTGAAGTATGCTGAAAACTGATAGCATTTGATTTTCATAGTAATTGTTTTGACTACTACGGATGTCAATGGATCTATCAACTTCTTCAAAACACCTCCATTTGCGTTCAACAGATGAAACAAACTCATAATAGTCTGGAGTACACTTTCATTTTTGGGTGAGCCATCCTTTTAATGGCTATTTACTTAAGCAAGTTAACCCCTGGTAATTCAATACCCTATGTAAGCAATACCCTACCTAGGTTGATTCATGTTTCACATTGCTCATAATCTGCAGTGTTTTCATAAACTGAGGTAAAAACTTCATACACTGTGCTAACCCTGCATCTCAAATTTCAAGTGGGAAATATTTATTCTTTGGCCTTTAGTTAAAAATCAAGGTTTCGAACAATGATAACCCAGAGTTCAGTGCAATGTTAGAAGGTTAAACCAAACCAGGAAATTGTTCCTAATGCAAAATTGCATGCTGGAAACTTATGAAAGTTTATGAAAAACTGTTTTTAACACTGCAGATTATGAGCAATGTGAAACATAAATCAACCTAGGGCAGTGTTTACATGGGGTATTGAATTACCCCAGGGTTAACTATAGCTGAAGTGAATCTAGCCATTAAAAGGATAGTTCACCCAAAAATGAAAATATTCTCCAGAGACTGGTGTTAAAAACCTTTAAAATAGCAAGTGTACTGTAAGTGGAGCAGCTACTGACATCCATAGTATGAACAAAAAAATGAAAACACAATGGAAGTCAATGGTTGTTTTTCCCCAACATTCTTCAGGATATCTTCCTTTCAACAGAAGCTCAAACAAGTTTAGAACAAGTAGAGAATGAATAGATTATAACCCAATTAAAAAAATTTGGTTGAACTATCCCTTTAAATCTTTTAACAAAGCAGTAAAGGACAAAGGAACTGCTATTACATAAATAATTTGTAATTTAGGTACTAATTAAATGAACTAATCTAGAGGTACTATTTGTTTTCATGTTTAAAAACATATTTCTACCGTAAAAGGTTAACAAAATAATAATAATACTTATTATTATTGTATTATTATTTATAACAACTGTTATTGTAGCTAACAATTAAAAATTGTTAAAAACAGATATTCTTATAACAAGCTCACAAAGCAAGAGAGGACAGACAAATAACGCTTAGAAAAAATTCATCAAGCTTTCCAGCTGGCCAAAAAGAAAAAAAAATGCATAAAAACAATCAACAGTCGGCCGCTGACATCTGTTGTGTATGTTTTGCAGCTCTTCACAGTACATTATTATATATGTAGTGTAGCCTGATTGTATTTCAATAAGCAAACTCAATGGTTTTTATAATTCCTCCAAGGCATATTGATCATTCCAATCAATTTGCAATCCATCTGTATTAAAATACTCCATTCACGAGAAATTAGGTAAGTTTCTGCAACAATGAAGCAGTGCAAATCCTGTTCGATTCAGAAAAAGTAGCTGTCATTTGTCTGGGTGTTTTGTTTATTTTGTCCAAGATGAAAGTAAAGTGTCTGCTTTAATGCTTCAGTTATATTTTGTAAATGAGAAATAAAAGTGAAAGTATGGGTGAAATAAAGGCTGCCTTCACTCAGAACTTCATTCAGTGTAACAGAATTATTTATGTATTAAAACTTATTCTGATCTATATTATATATACAGTGCATCTGGAAAGTATTCATAGCGGGTCATTGTCCTGCTGGAAGATGAACCGTTGCCCCAGTCTGAGGTCAAGAGCACTCTGAAGCAGGTTTTCATTCAGGATGTCTCTGTGCATTGCTGCATTTATCTTTCCCTCTATCCTGACTAGTCTTCCAGTTCCTGCTGTAGAAAAACATCCCCACAGCATGATGCTGCCACCACCATGCTTCACTGTAGGGATGGTATTAACCTGGTGATGAGTGGTGCCTGGTTTTCTCCAAATGTAAAGCCTGGCATTCACTCCAAAGAGTTTAATTTTAGTCTCATTAGACCAGAGAATTTTGTGTCTTATGGTCTGAGAGTCCTTCAGATGCCTTTTGGCAAATTCCAGGTAGGGAGTGACTTTCGTTTGGCCACTTTACCACACAGGCCTGATTGGTGGATTGCTGCACAGGTGGTTGTCCTTCTGTAAGGTTCTCCTCTCTCCACAGAAGAAAGCTGGAGCTCAGACAGAGTGACCATCGGGTTATTGATCACCTCCCTGACTAAGGCCCTTCTCCCCCGATCACTCAGCTTAGATGGCCGACCAGCTCTAGGAAGAGTCCTGGTGGTTCCAAACATCTTCCACTTACGGATGATGGAGGCCACTGTGCTCATTGGAAATTTTGGAGCAGCAGAAATTTTTCTGTAACCTTCCCCAGCCTTGTGTCTTGATACAATCCTGTCTCAAAGGTCTACAGACAATTCCTTTGTCTTCATGCTTGGTTTGTGCTTTGACATGCACTGCCAAACCTGGGACCTTATATAGACAGGTGTATGCCTTTTCAAATCATGTCCAATCAACTGAATTGACCACAGGTGAACTCCAATTAAGCTGCTGAAACATCTCAAGAATGATCAGTGGAAGCAGAATGTACCTGAGCTCAATTTAGAGCTTCACGGCAAAGGCTGTGAATACTTATGGACATGTGATGTTTCAGGTTTTAATAAATTTGCAACAATTTAAAAAAATCTTTTTTTTACATTGTCATTCTGTTTTATATTATTTAAAACATATTGTTCCTAAATAATAAAATCCAGTGATTTGAAGAATAGTTGGAGAGTATAAATATTTAAAAAGAAAACCAATTCTCTTTTTGAGGGTTTATTGTGATACATAAACATGACCACAATTTTGTTACAATCATAGAAATGTGTTTACCCATGAAGACATTTAGATTCTAATTTCTATAGTCATGGTAAAATTTAGGGGAAAAGCCTTATACTACTATATGGCATGTTCTGTTAAAAATGCTTGTTGACAAAAAGGTCAACCTACATTTAGCAAGCTTTATTAATGTTCAACAGGCTACTCAAGACTATTCAGAATATTCAGAAATGCACTACCGCTAAATAAATAATGACTTCACTAAAAAAAATTAACAATTTACTCACCCTCATGTGATTCCAAACCTTTAAGACCTTTCTTTCTTCTGTTAAACACAATGTATTCACCTGTATTCATTGACTTCCATAGTAGAAAAAAACAAATACTATGGAATGGTTACATATTCCAACATTCTTCAAAATATCTTCTTTTGTGTTCAATAGAAGAAAGAAACTCAAAAGGGTTTGGAGTGAGTAAATAAATGACAACAGAATTTTAATTTTTGTGGTGAACTGTCTCTTTAAGACCTTAGGACCAAGGGCAAATTTGTAGGACCTGTTAAATTCTAACCCAAACTATACTAATGTATGCAAAATAACACAGTTAAGCCAAAAATCGACATTTTGAATAATCAAAAGGTTAACTTTGAAAACAGCCTGTGTTTACGTGCTGTCTAGGATGCAGCGCAATTCGGGCTCTTCATGACCCAAATCACGCTTCACTCACGTTTCCCAACAGTCATGACATGAGCGGCTGGGATCAGCTGACCGCTCCGCTAATACTCAGTCATGTAAAGGGGCTGTTTACACAGGACGTGTCCAAATAACAGCTCGACTGAGCTTCAATGGAGCAGAATCCTGCACTGCTGCAATATTTCAGCCTAAAAACACGTCACGAGACGCGAACACAGCGACATAACAAGACGAGACGACCTGACAAATGCATGACAACATAATAGCAGACCTCAAACACGAAAAAGTTTCACCACAGAAATATCCATTGTTTATACGTAGACTAACTACATCTAAACTGCTATTCATAAGCAAACGCGTCGTGCAGAAAACTGCGATGTTTACCTGAAAACTAAACGAACGAGGGTGTATTTTTCTGTTATTTCACCTCTCCATTAACACATATATGCTACTATGAGTGTGTGATGTGTCTGTTTTTAATGCTAGCCATTTGAGATTAATATACCATTCTAATTTAATCATTTCATGATCAATACTAGTCCGAAATAGGATGAAACGGAGCAAATACGTTGCTCCTGCAGTAATATATCAGTCTAAAAACACGACATAAGACGCGAACATAGCGGAAATACAAGACGAGACGACCTGACATTTGCATGACAACACACGACAACAACATAATAATAGACCTTAAACACACGCGAAGCTCAAAGTTTCAGCACAGAATAAAAGCCATTGTTGTTTAACACTTATAGACTACATTCGCAAGCGCGCGCCGTGCAGAAAACAGGCGGTGTTTACCTCAGGTTCTCCGACGTGAAGGCTCGGTTCAGATCCGTGTCGATGTACCTGGTGCATTTCTCCACCGCTCTCGGGTTGGTTATGAACGGTTTGCACATCAGTCCGTTTCTTTCGATCTCCGTTGCATTCTGTATCCACATATTTGCCAGCACAATGCCTGACATCTCGTTTCCATGCGTGCCACCGAAAATAGCCACCCGTTTGGCTTCTTGTAAACAAGAAATATTAGTACGCGAACTCATAGCGGGGCCGCGCGCAGTTCACGAGAAAGCAAAGTTTTTCCACACAACTGCCGTTTCTTCTGGTCGCCGATGTGATGTGTGTGACTGCTCTTATATAATGCTTATTTTGAAGGCTGTGCTTAAGTCCCGTGCATAGCCGTGTCCGTGTGTCATCTGCGTTATAAGCGCGCACGGGTCAGGTTTCAACACATTCGCGCTGTGGTTTGAGCATTTGGATGGCAGCCGCGAGCATTCAAAAGAGATTACACACACACATAAATAATAAACTAGCAGGTAGCATACACTCTTAAAAATAAAAGTACTCATTGGTCCAAAGAAGAACTCTTTCCAGAATTTCACACAGCTATTTAAATTCTTTCTCATCATTAAAAAAAATGGTTGTAGTAATTACTAATATCTGAAAGGTTCTTTAGGGAACCCAAAAGTTAAATACTATAGTAATTTATTTTTTTTAATTGTTTTTGAACTGTATAGCAAAGTATTAGAATTAAAATAAAAAACAAAATACAAAATAAAATACTCTTCCTTAAAATAAAATAAAAATTAAATACTCTCCCCTACTTGTTCCAAACCTATTTTACTTTTTTCTGTGGAGCACAAAATAGTATATTTTGAAGAATGCTGGAAACCTGTAACCATTGATTTACATAGTAGTTGTTATCCCGTTATGAAAGTCAATGGTTACAGGTTTTCATAATTTTTCTAAATATTTGATTTTGTGTTCAACAGAACAAAGAAATGTATAAAAGTGTGAAAGCACTTGAGGATGAGTAAACAGAGTAAATTTTTACTTTTGGGGAAACTATCTCTTTATCCTTCTGTGGTAATACAACATTTTAACCTTTGTTAACCAAATTTACTAGCCCTTTGTTATGTTAGGGATAAAAACTGCTGTAAAAATGCATCAGATATTTTTTTTTGCATAAATCTGTTAATCAACCTCAGTCCTGATCAAAACTACTAAATTGCTTAGAACATTAAAGGATTTTAACTCTTCAATTGGCAAATTCACAACTTTTATCAATGATTTGGAGAAAAATAAACACACAAAATGCCGTATTTTAAATAGAAAAAATACTTGTAGACTGGATTTTTTTTACCTTTTATCACAGTCTTGGACATGTGAATTAGTAACAACACTGGCTTTGATGCATTATTAGATTTAAATTTTCCTCCCTAATTTACTGTTGGTGGCTGTTTTTGCCCCATTTACTTCAATTATAACCACATTTGATGGTGCATAAATACACAGTCTTTGTTTTTGTTTACTCCATGTAGTTTTGAGATGCATATTTAGATTTTCTCAGACACATCAAGGTAAGTGTGTAAAGGTCACTCTCACAGACACACACTTTAATTTGCTGTTATACTCCATATAAAATCCAGAAACTAAGCTTTTTTTTTTTTTGCACAGGCCTGTCTAAAGAGTTAATGGTGCCAACTGATAAATAACAGTTAAAATGACAAATTTGATCTATTCCCAACAGGGAACACCAACAATAAAAAAAAAATGCATGATTATATGGTGTCATTTTTTTGTAATCAAAAAATGTGATTATAATAGAAGTCAATGGACAAAAGAGCCACCAACAGTAAATTAAAGAGAATGAATGTAATTTGGTTGATTCTTAGCTTAATTCATTAGGCTGTCAAAATTAAGCACAATTAATTCAACATAAAACTACTGATGTTAAACAGACTGTGAAAAAAAAGTTCAATGTTACATGTGCACTGCACAAATACAAGCCCGTACGATGCCCTTTCATTATGGAGATCTAGTCTTAAAAAAACAACAACAAAGTAACAAACTAAAACAGGCCAGTTTCACAAGAGCATAAGCATGTAATTTTATTTCTCTGTTGCAGAGGAACCATAAATTGTCAATAGAAATGTACAAATTAACAAAGGCACAAATACGCCAACGAAACACTCTATGCTATATAAAAATACTTCGATCATAATAATAAAATAAACACTGTTCTGGCTACACAATGAATGAACAATTCAATAAAACATTGAAAAATGAACAATGATTATAAAAAAATTAAGCCACTGAGCTACAAGATCATGGATCAATCTACAAAACATCAGCAACGATATTGCACACTCATGTGTACAATTAGTCAAAACTGTCAATTTGTTTGGCATCATTTCAACTCCATCGCAATGAAACCAAACAGAATATTACAAAATAAATGACTTAAAAATTATCTCTCTGCTTTCATGTTGATCAATCATGACCATTTGTCAATACCAGAACCTCTATTGTACACTTTTTCACACTAATAATTTCTCTTAAAGACTATGAATGGCTAATTTTCTTTTCTTGTAGCTCCAAAACCAGAACATATCAAGCGATAGCTAAAGGTTTTTTTATGGTCCTTCCCATCTGTTCACTCTCTGCAGATACACCATTATCATTATGAATGGCATACTTCCATTATACCGCAAAAGTATATCTATTTGAGAATTTTGCCTATGCAATAACTTGTTCCACGATAACACTATTGTTCCCTTTCCTGGTTTCTATCACTAAGTCATTCTCTTCATATGCATCATGCTTTCTGTGCAACTGAACAAAGATATTAGCATGGCACTCCGTTTGAACAGAACCTGTCCAGGCACCTTTGCTTCAGTTTTAAGTCATTGTGGGCGTGTCATTGTGTGTGCATTTATTCCTAAATATTTTCAGTCTTTAGTCTTAATTTTCTGTCTAATATCTGTAGAATCTTGCCATGCTATCAAACAATGTGGTCATGTTTGTCCTCTTACTATTTAACAAAATCAGTTCTCTTTGTCTGTATGGTTTCTGGTTGGAAACTACTATACATTTGCTTGTTTGTGACACCCTTTGGTTTCTTTGAAACGGTCTCAGGGGAGTTCAACATCAGGGTTTGAGACTTTTTAAAGAGTGTTGTGACATCAGAATTTTCCACCTCGGTTTGGGACACAATCAGTTTCTGTCCTTCTTCCTCTTCCTCTCAGGTACTTCATGAGCATCGTGATTGCAAGAAAAACTTAGTTTCCTCTTCTTTTTGTGCTTAGTGGGATTTAATTTAGTTTCTGTATTATTGTCTGAAGGACTCGCATTTAGATCAACAGATTCATAATGAGGTTTCTCAGTCACATCCCTTTTTTTATTTTTCTTTCTCTTCTTCACTGTTTTTAATGTCATTTCCTCAGAAGTCTCTATATGGTCAAGTTGATTGGTCGGAGGAGCTTTAAAAGCTTCATTTGATGAAATGTTTTTTAACCCACTCTCCTCAGCACATCTTGTATGTTTCTTTTTCTTTTTTGTTGTCATCTCAGTTATTTGTAACCCACTGAACTGATCCAGCTTAACAGAATGATCATCATACACATCAACCTCTACATTCTCCTGCTCTTTTAATTTCTTCCTTTTCTGTTTATCAGTATCTGTGCTGTCCAAAAGCAAATAAGAATTGATGTCTGTAGTGTTTTCTGACAGCAATTCAAGACTTGTATTCTCTCTTTTCCTTTTCCTTTTGGAAACCTTCATTAAATGTGCAGGATTCATTTCCAAACGTTTTGAGGAAATTTCATTACACAGTGTTTCTTCATAGTGGTTTTGTGTAGTTGTCCAGTCTTCTTTTGCTTGCTTTTTCATCTCATCTCTTTTCTTCTTTTTCTTCAATGACTTTAATGTAGCTACATTAGGTGATTGACATCGAGTAATTTCCTCAGAAGTCTCTATATGCTCAAGTTGATTGGTCGGAGGAGCGTTAAAAGCTTCATTTGATGAAATGTCTTTAAAACCACTCTCCTCAACACACTTTTTATGCTTCTTTTTCTTTTTTGTTGTCATCTCATTTTTTTGTAACCCACTAAAGTGATCCGGCTCTGCAGAATGAACACCGTCCGCATCACCAGCATTCTCCTGCTCGTTTAATTTCTCCTTTTTCTTCTTTTTGTGTTTACCGGTACATGTGCTGTCCAAAAGCTGGGAAGAATTGAAGTCTGTGGAATTTCCTGACTGCAATTCAACAATGTTTTCAAGTTGATTTAGAGAACCTGCATTCTCCCTTTTCTTTTTCCTTTTGGAAACCTTTATTAAATGTGCTGGATTCATTTCCAAATGTTCCGAGGAAATGTCATCATTCTGTGTTTCTTCAGAGCTGTTTTGTGTAGTTGTGCGGTCTTTTTTTGCTCGCTTTTTCAATCGAGTGACATCATCAAACTGAGACACAGAACTCGCATCCAGATACTGAGGTTCCTCAGTCTTATCCCTTTTCTTCTTCGATGACTTTAATGTAGCTACATTAGGTGATAGACATCGAGTAATTTCCTCAGAAGTGTCTATATGCTCAAGTTGATTGGTCGGAG
>CAIGQZ010032318.1:8335293-8347210 GCA_903798205.1 Danio tinwini
GAAGCCTTTTTCAATCCATCAAACTGGGACACAGAACTAGCATCCAGATTTGCATCAACAGACAATTTCTTCGCCAAGCTTAGCCTGGTTACACAAGGTGATGAACATCTTGTCACTTCTTCTGATGTCTGTAAATGCTCAATCTGATCAGTCTGAATTGCGTTATTCAATCTCATTTCTAGAGGTCTTTCATCCATGTTCTCTAAAAGTTCATTAGATGACCTAACTCCTGTTCCTTTAATGTTTTTGTTGGTTTTTGGCAAATCCGTAGTCTTTAACTTCTTGACAACAATGCGCAGTTGTTTTAATCCAAAAGCTGAAGCAAAATCAAGCTTGGTGTCAGTTTTCACTTTTAATTTGTGCTTTTTCTTCTTCTTCTTCTTTTTTTTCTTCTTCTTCTTCCTCTTTTTGATTGTTAAGCTTTCCAAGCCATCTGAATCCAATTGAGCTGGTTTTGCTCCACTATCTGACCTTTGTTTTTCCAATTCAATGTCATGATCCACTTGAAAACTTGCAGTGCTTTCAGGGCTTTTATTTTTGCATTTGGCAACCTCTAATGCTTTGCCCTGCAAACGTTTGTCTCTCTCTCCTTCTTCAGTGACCAAACCTTCCTGTTGTTCAACGATTCTGAGACCAACATCAAACTGAGCTGCTAAAGTAACATCCGGACCAACAGATTCATAAAGAGGGTCATCTGTCTCCTGACGTTTTTTCTTCTTTTTCTTTTTCTTCTTCTTCTTCTTCTTTAATTTAGATGCACAAGTAATTTCCTGTGATGTCTGTACATAGGTCAGTTGATCATTGTTAGGAGATTCACTTGACTGATTCACTCCTTTTACTCTCAACTCTGCCAAGTCAAATGTTTTATTTGATTGGTTGTCTGTAACATTATTTTCCTCTGGATATGATATTGTTTTTCCCTCTTTGCCCTTTTTCTTATCTTTTGCTTTTTTGGATGTCAGCTCAGTCTCAACATTCTCAACCAACTCATTCTCTACAGCATGTTCTGCATGCTCACACTCTTTTACCTTATACTTTCTCATCTTTTCCCTCTTAATCTTTGTGCTAACACTGTTGACCGTAGATAAAACACTTTCCTCCAAGAGCTTCTTTGACTTTAAGCCCAATGCTTTGGTTTGTTCTCCAATTGCCATTTCATGTTCCACTCCACATGCTTCAATGTTCTCTGTGGGTGTTGTTTTAAGTCCTGTGATGTCATCACCTGGACATTCACAACTAACTATCTGACCAACATGTCCATTGGTATCATGTTGGTTGAAATCAGCAGCACCATTTTTATCTTTCGTTCTCTTTCTTTTTCTTTTAAGAAAACTCGGTCCAGTGTTTATAAACATCGGACTATCGGTTTCAGTCTCAACCATTGTTTTTTGTTGACCTGCGATAGCACTTTCACATGAACTTGAGTAAACTTCACTTAATGGTACATTAGATAGTGGTAAATGTATGGGAGATAGTTGCACATTCACAATCTCTGCTTGCCTTGAGTGTGGTTTTGGACTTTGGACTCTCAACTTTGGGATTTCAGGGTGTTTAATACTGGTAAACTGTTTGTTTGGTGTTCTTGGCTTAAACTTGGACAAAGATTCGGTGTCTATGTGCGTTTCATCACTGTCATGTTCCTCACTTGCAAAACATTTTGGTGTTTCTTGTGTAAATGTTGACACATTTTGTCCTTCACTCTCTATCTGTGTCACATCACTGTCTTGATGGCTTTCCTCCACGTTTGCTGCAATAGATGTGGTATTAGGAATTTGATCGTCTCGTTTTGGACTGTTAAATGGGCTGAATAAATCCAGTGAGCCGGTGTCACTGTCAGTCCATTGAATATCACTCTGTGTAGAAATATCTCCCCCTTGGGGTGGACAGATGAAATTGCTTTCATTGGGTTGGTCAGGTTGACTTTTACAGTTAAGGTCATCCTCGTGCTCCAAATGAGCTGATGCTTCTTCTACAGTTTGTCTCTGTGTCTCCTCGATAACCACATTATGATCTTCATGTGAGTTTTCAGCACATTCGACAACCTCCTTAGCAAGCGGCTGTACACAATGGGAGGAATATGAGAGTTCATCATCTGAACACGAAGCTAAAACCTCATCCGTTTTTTGTTTTTTCTGCTTCTTGGACACCCGGGATGATTTTAATAATGCCTTGGCTGATATTGTCCTTGCCTGTTTCCCTTGTTTTGTGTTTTCGGCTATTTGTTTTAACTTATTTTCCTTTTCAATGCCATTTGATAATTGGTTTTCCAGGGTCCTACTCTTCATGATAAAGTCTGAGAACCAGTGGAAGCAGATTTTTTTACTGTGACCTGGAACAAAAAGGTTTTTATCCTGAAATAAAGCCAAAAGAAAACAACTGATTAGTTTATTGTTATAAAATAGATTAAATATATTTTATGAAACCATGATAACTGTTCTATAAAACTTTTATATTAGGCAAGGGTGCTTTCACATCTGTGGTTCGGTTCATTCGATCTGGCCCAAAGGCAACAAATGATACATTGTAGCATTTTTCTGCCGACTTTGGGTCCATTTCACACCACGCTGTGTGCGATTGCCATATTTACACCTGCCCAAACAAACCTTACCAAGAAGGAAAACAAGCTCTAGTGCGATTCAACTGAACTAAATAAGTCAGGTGTAAAACAACACCCTAAAATTAACAACACTAGATTGCCTACATTTTGAGAGACTCGAAGTAATTAATTTAGGTGTATGAAATCAATTATCTAGGCATGCAGAAAAGAACATTTGTGAAAAAATAGGACACTCTCAGTGAATTCAGGTGTGGTACCTGTAATAGGTTGCCACCTGTGCAATAAGCGAATTCATGACGTTTTCTCACTACTACATTTTCAAATAATCAACCATGAGTTAGGGGTTTAGCAACTTTGTTATCTACTTCGACTAGTTGCTGGTGATGTTATCATTAAAAAAAAAAAAAAAAAAGACGCTAGCATGTTTTGCAGCATGCCACAATTTGCTATTTATTTGCAGAAAATATTTACACACGCTGTTTGACAGCTCATAACACGTTGCAAATAAAATGCAACACTACCAATGACTAATTTTAGTGCAAAACAAATGCACTATCAACACTTTCATTTCGTTAACAATGCTATTAGCACAGGCTAGTTTACCTGCTAAATGCATGCAGTCAACACATTGATCACTGCACATACTATTAATAATGTAACTATAACATATATTTTAGTGCAGAAGTAATGCATACGTCGTCAGCACACAGATTCATGTGAAGTTATTTCATAACAACATAATACACAATAGACAAAGGCTATAACATTAAACCGTACTACACTGTCAGAGTCCTGCTCAGACACATATTTTACTGTTATGATATTGAGCGCAAGAATGTGATCTGCGCATCGCAACTTGTCAACGTCAATCAAAGAGTGTCACGGCAGAGCATTAAAGTCGACTAGTCGGTGCAACCCCTACTGTGAGGAATATTATAACAAAATGAAAGCAATTTTAAAAGCAACTCTAGCCAATATGTGGTGGGCCAGGTCAAAGAGCTTAAAATGACAAAGAGGCAACACTCAATAGAACGTTCCTTTGCAACAGCAGCGCCCAGCAACAGCCCCGGATTCTGCCATTTTGGAGTGAAAGCCATCGGCTCTCCATTGGATCTTATTGCTGTCGTGATGGCAAGCAGCTGCTTTATTTTTATTTTTTTAAAGCGCATTAAAGCCGAGATACAACCTGAAAGACGACAATACAACACTTGCTATCACAATCAAACTTTTAATAGTTTATTTTACAGACTTATAATATGCTGCTGTTCTATTAGAATTTATATTCCAAAATGGCCGCCGCACCATCTAGTGGCTGTTTCCCAAATTGCAGTAGTGTCGCCTCTTGGTGATTCTATGCTCTTTGGCCAGGTTAAAAAATGTAAATATATCAGAAAGCAGGGTAGTGTTGTCACGATACTGAAATTTTGGTACCAATTGGTACTGAAAAAATAAAAATAATAATTATTTACAGCCAATCAAACATTTCTGATGTCATTTCAAGTAAACACAATGGCCAATCAGTGGTGTCAAATAATTATAAAATCTTCATTTAGGGCAGAAATCAAGAGCCTATAATTACAGTGGCCGGAAGCTGTTTCTGTATTTGCAGCAAACTCCTGTATATACATGGTTGTGTTGTTAAACTGCTGTAATCCCAATTTGTTGGCGTTTTTTAAACTTGAGTTTTCATCATTTCCAGCACACAGAGCTCTCTTGCCTACCCTACATAATGCAGTTCAAAAGTACATAGATGGAAAACACCCATCACAAAATACTATAAATTACTAAGGGATTTTTCCTACAGCATAGTAGGTAGTGTTGTTCTTTTTAATGGCAAGTTCAAGGTTTACAGGGAGTGCAGAATTATCAGGCAAATGAGTATTTTGACCACATCATCCTCTTTATGCATGTTGTCTTACTCCAAGCTGTATAGGCTCGACAGCCTACTACCAATTAAGCATATTAGGTGATGTGCATCTCTGTAATGAGAAGGGGTGTGGTCTAATGACATCAACACCCTATATCAGGTGTGCATAATTATTAGGCAGCTTCCTTTCCTTTGGCAAAATGGGTCAAAAGAAGGACTTGACAGGCTCCAAAAAGTCAAAAATAGTGAGATATCGTGCAGACGGATGCAGCACTCTTAAAATTGCCAAGCTTCTGAAGCGTGATCATCGAACAATCAAACGTTTCATTCAAAATAGTCAACAGGGTCGCAAGAAGCATGTGGAAAAGCCAAGGCGCAAAATAACTGCCCATGAACTGAGAAAAGTCAAGCGAGCAGCTGCCAAGATGCCACTTGCCACCAGTTTTGCCATATTTCAGAGCTGCAACATCACTGGAGTGCCCAAAAGCACAAGGTGTGCAATACTCAGACATGGCCAAGGTAAGAAAGGCTGAAAAACCACCACTGAACAAAACACAAGCTGAAACGTCAAGACTGGGCCAAGAAATATCTCAAGACTTTTCTAAGGTTTTATGGACTGATGAAATGAGAGTGAGTCTTGATGGGCCAGATGGATGGGCCCGTGGCTGGATCGGTAAAAGGGCAGAGAGCTCTAGTCCGACTCAGATGCCAGCAAGGTGGAGGTGGAGTACTGGTTTGGGCTGGTATCATCAAAGATGAGCTTGTGGGGCCTTTTTCGGATTGAGGATGGAGTCAAGCTCAACTCCCAGTCCTACTGCCAGTTACTGGAAGACACCTTCTTCAAGCAGTGGTACAGGAAGAAGTCTGCATCCTTCAAGAAAAACATGATTTTCATGCAGGACAATGCTCCATCACACGCATCCGAGTACTCCTCAGCGTGGCTGGCAAGAAAGGGTCTAAAAGAAGAAAAACTAATGACATGGCCTCCTTGTTCATCTGATCTAAACCCCATAGAGAACCTGTGGTCCATCATCAAATGTGAGATTTACAAGGAGGGAAAACAGTACACCTCTCTGAACAGTGTCTGGGAGGCTGTGGTTGCTGCTGCACGCAATGTTGATGGTGAACAGATCAAAACACTGACAGAATCCATGGATGGCAGGCTTTTGAGTGTCCTTGCAAAGAAAGGTGGCTATATTGGTCACTGATTTGTTTTTGTTTTGTTTTTGAATGTCAGAAATGTATATTTGTGAATGTTGAGATGTTATATTGGTTTCACTGGTGAAAATAAATCATTGAAATGGGTATATATTTGTTTTTTGTTAAGTTGCCTAATAATTATGCACAGTAATAGTCACCTGCACACACAGATATCCTCCTAAAATAGCTAAAACTAAAAACAAACTAAAAACTACTTCCAAAAATATTCAGCTTTGATATTAATGAGTTTTTTGGGTTCATTGAAAACATGGTTGTTGTTCAATAATAAAATTAATTCTCAAAAATACAACTTGCCTAATAATTCTGCACTCCCTGTATATTATTTAATAATAATAATAAAAAAAATCTCAAACTTAAATGCAAAAAAGTAAGCACTGAACACAAACCTAAAGCATATTTTCATTTAGGGCTGCACAATTAATTGAAAAAAGATTGCGATCTCGATTCGACCCTCCACACAATCTTAGTTCAGCATCTCTACGGATGAAGCATAAAGGAGGTCGCACAAGTCTTCACATTGTTTTATATACGTTGAGTCTCATACTGTATTTATAAGGTATAATTTACCCCAAAATGTCATTTCTGTCGAATTGTAATGACGTATTCGTGGCCACGATGTCACATGAACTGACGCACTATTTGTTTACTACGGAGAGGATGTGCGGGCCCGCCAATGATGTCTACTTTAGTGAACAGAACCTGCATGGGCTGTGAATAACAGGTAATAATGTTTTAAATAACATTCAGTTTGTTGCAAACTGAACTCAAAGTTACGGCAGCCATGACATGAGCGCACTCGGCAGTAAAAGTCAAACCGAAGGTGCGCACATCATTTAAATAATCATATCGCATTTTTAAATCATGATTACGAAAAGCATTTGACATGTTTTTTCTTTCATAACGAACACACAGTGTTGTGCATGAAAATAAATATCTACTGGGTCAGTATAACTACTCTAGCCTATATAATGTTGAAAATCATCAATGACTATAGAATACAAAGGCATGTCCCTCGTATCTTTTTGAATGGGGAAAAGTGTAACGGTCAATTTGATGAATAAAGCCCCGCCTACTAGTACAAGAGCCAATCATCAATCGCTATATGGCGAATAAAAAACGCCTTCTAGTAGAGGAGTCAATCATTTATCGCTTAAGACTGACGATACTCCGGGGGAGGGGCTCAGACCAGACGTGAGTTTTTGCAGATTTTGTGCGATTTGGACGTTTAGAAACGAAACTAAAGGGACAGTTTGTTTAATTTTATTGGTGATTCCTATTATGAAATTCAATCGTAAGCTTGGCAAGCAATTTTGGAGAAACTGAGGTTTCTCCATTCAGACAGAATGCCCGAGCAGAGGCGTTTCAAAGAAGGTCGCCGAGTGAAATGACTTGTCTTAAAGGGACTTTGAAAACCAGAACAAATTTAAAGTCTATTCAAGTCCACCATCGCAGGTCTATACAAAATTTAGCAATTTAACCAACAGTACACCTACACATAGGACTAATATTATTATTGTTGTTTTACCATATGTTTGAGAATAATAATAATAATAGCCGACTCATATTAACCTTTATTTTTACATCTACAGAATCTTGAGAAAATCCTGATCTTGATTTTAAGCAAAAAAAAATAAAATCGTGATTCTCATTATAGCCAGAATCATGCAGCCCTATTTGCATCATTAAACAACTCCACAAAAAATACATACCACTGATATGACGTCATGCTCACTATTTTGGTCCTCATCCTCTTCCTCTGACACATCACTTACATCACTCCTAAAATTACAGTATTTAAATTAAAAATTGTCAAACATAAATGTACAATTAAGCGTGTTTGGCTTGTTTTATATTAGAACTTACAGAGACAAGTATGGATCTTTTTTCATCATCACACAACCCGTCTTGATTTTATTGATGCATTTGAAGAACCCACCAACTTCTGAATTCTAAAAAAAAACCCCAATAAAACAAACAAAAATGTCACATAATGCAAATAAATAATTGAAAAAACATTATTTTATTATATATTAAAGAGCCCCTATTATGGGTTTCTGAAAATGACCTTTCATGCAGTGTGTAACAGTTTAACGTGAAGTAAAATATTCAGCTAAGGCCTAAATCTGAAAGTGCGCCATGTTTAAAACTATTGATTCATGAAGTTTATTTTTGCAAAAAATACCTCAGAATTATAGCCCCAGCCTTGTGCTGTGTTCCCGTTATTTTTCTGATGAGTGTTACAGCAATCTATACGCTTACAAAGGGGGATTTGTCTGCCATTTTTAAATGGAAGGATCAGAAAAGACTATTGATGTAAGGGACTTTGTCAGAGCTTCACAGGAACTTTAAAGTACACAGTTCATGGACCAAATTCTTCCTCCATTTCACAAGTGTAAGTAACTTAAATGTGATTAAAATGGTTGCCTCCTTGTTTTCTCTAGCTTGCAAAATGTGTATTTAATTGTGTTTTGTTACTTGTAACCGCTCCATGCGGCTTGTACTGTATCTGGTTAACTCTTTATATTCTTATATAGCGTCTAAAACCATGTGGAAAATGCAGCGCGTCCCGCTTTCTTTACGGATTTAAACGTGTTTGTGAGCTTGCGATCCACTGCCATTTGTCATTGATATGGCCACCGTCAGCTGTTCCTATGCACGTGCAGAGGTCAAGTTTCAAAATAGTTCTGCTTTTGCCACTGTGTGGATTAATACTGAATGTGTGTCACTGTTTTTACTTATGGTTAAGAATGGAGAAATATGCTGGTGTTTAACTGCATTGCTTTAATGCGCTCCTGCATTGGGCTCACACATACACTCTGACTACTTCAACAATGTTGATAAGCCATGGTAGGTGATTCTCTCTGTCTCGCGCTGAACGCAGTCGACTAATCGCAACAGATTGGGTCATTGCACCAATCAGCACAGATTAGCAATGCGCTAAGGAGGGGTTTGGGAGCAAATGAATCGCTGAACAAATCATATGGGATAATTAGGTAAAAATAAATGCATATTATAAGACAATGAAAGTGTTTTTGGACCTTGCATGCATATCAGTACTCATATTCATACCCCAAAACAAAATATGACCTATTATAATGCACAATAAGGGCTCTTTAAACAGTAATAACGTAATATATTATACATAAATAAAAATATTATAAAATGACATGCATATGCACAGAAACAGCACATGAATAAAACACAACCTCCAGAATCTGCTGCTTCCTAGCGGGCAGATGCTGTTTTTTGAGTGATTTCATCAAAAAGGGAAAAGTAGCTTTTCGTGCGGAGACGTATGTTTTCCATTTTGACTTTTTTCGTTGTGAAGGCTGTAGACTTCTACTTTTCTCCTCACATTCAGTCTGTTGGTTCTCCGAGAGTCTCCTTTCTCTCACACAACCGGAATCATCAGAGATGGAGGCTGATTTTTTACATGATCGGAGTTGTCTTTTATTGTGAACTGCTTTCGTCACAGACTGTGTTATAAACAGGCTTTCAGAGTCACTGTACAGGAGAATGCAGAAGAAAAGATACAGTACTTAAGAAAATATTGGTATATTATATTACAAACATAACTTTAATTCATTCATTTTCTTTGCTTTTTTATCAGGAGTCTCCACAGCAGAAGGAACCATCAACTATTCCAGTAAATGTTTTACACAGCTGATCCCCTTCAAGCCGCAACCCAGTACTGTGAAACACCCATACACTCTCGCATACACACACACTTATACACTGCGGTCAATTTTGTCTATACCAGTTGTGTCTGAACTCGCTCCTGGAGGGCCGGTGTCCTACTGAGTTTAGCTCCAACTTGCTTAAACACACCTGCCAGGACGTTTCTAGTATATCTAGTAAGAGCTTGATTAGCTGGTTCAGATGTGTTTGATTATGGTTGGAGCTAAACTCTCAAGGACACCGGCCCTCCAGGACCGAGTTTAGACACCCCTGGTCTATACGGTCTTGTCTTTAGACTATGGGGGAAACTGGAGCACCCAGAGGAAACCCACGTGATCACAGGGAGGACATGCAAACTCCACACAGAAATGCCAAATGGCCCAGCTGGTACTCAAACCAGCTACCTTCTTGCTAATATTACGATTTACAAACTACATATTTAAAGTATTTTTTTATGTATTCAGCACTTACAGTGAGGGAAATAAATATTTAATCACACTGTGATTTTTCAAGATCTTCTAATTAGAAATCATGGAGGGGTCTAGAATTTTCAGTATAGGTGCAATTCCACTGTAAGAGACAGAATCTAAAAATAAAAATGCAGAAATCACATTGTATGACTTAACAATTTATTTGTAAATTACTGTGTTAAATAAGTATTTGATCACTTGCTTTTCAGCCAAATTTCTGAAAGAAATCAAACCCTCAAAGACCTGTTATTTTGCTTTAAAATAGTCCAGCTAGACTCTGCTCATCATTCTAATTTAGTAGCACTTGTTTGAGGTCACTAGCTGTCATAAAGACACCTGTGCATCCCACAATCAGTCAAAAGTCTAAGTAGCAACATGGCCAAAACCAAAGAGCTGTCAAAAGACACAAGAGAGGAAATTGTAGACTTTCATAAAGCTGAAACTGCTATGGGGCAATTGGCAAGAAGGAGCAACTGTTGGAGCAATTTTTCAGAAAATGGAAGAGGCTAATGATAACTGTCAATGTCCTTTAGACTGGGGCCCCACAGAAGATCTCTCCTCGTGGGGTATTAATGATGCCAAGAATGGTCTAGAATCAGTCCAGAATTATGCGGGAGGAGCTGATCAATGCCAGGAAAAGAGCTTGGACCACCGTTTTCAAGGGTACTATCAGTAATACAGTAAGATGTCATGTTTTAAAACCATGCATCGCACGGAAGGTTCCCCTGCTTAAGTTAGCCCATGTCAAGATCCATCTGAAGTTTGCCAGGGACCATCTGGATGGTCCAGAGTATTCATGGGAGAAAGTCCTGTGGTCAGATAAGACCAAAGTAAAACATTTTAGTCTTAACTCTATTACTAACTTTTAATAACTATTATTAATAACAAAACTCTTTCTAAGACTGTATTTTACAGTACTTAAAATATACTCAGTAGAAAAAATTATCAAAAATGTCTATCATTGTTTTCAAACAATTATATTTGATTTACTAAAGTCACAGAAGTGCCAATATTTAATCTGTCACATCCATAACAAAGCTTTTTCCTCATAAATGCATTGTGATTATTCAATTTCTGTACCTGATTCCTGTCAAACTTCCCAGAAAACTGTGAAATTGTCTAATATTTTTTGTGTTTTGCTGTGAAAACAAAAATCTTTAGCCTTTTTTCCTCCTTTTTAGATCTAAAGAACTATTGAGCTCACGAAAAACTGGACAGACTAATATGTATGATTTTTCTATCAAATTATCCAAAAACCACAACAAATACAGTAAAGCTCAAAATTATTAATACCCCTGGCAATTTCTGACAAAGTGTTTGTTCAAATGTAAATAAAAGCTGAGAAAGTAGGGCTGCACAATATATCTTTTCAGCATTGATATCGCAATGTGTGCATCTGCAATAGTCACATCGCAAAATATGCAATGCTGTGTTGGGATTGTATCCAGATGACCAGGAACCACAAGTAAAAACACATGAAATTTGTGGAATCACTGCAGAATTTAAGCATAATAAAGTGAAAGTTATTCATCTGCATATGTTTTTCAGGCCTGTGACTGTGTGAGCATTTGAAGAGAGTTTAAAGCATTTTAATAGTGCATAAAGAAGTGTAATAAAGATTAATAATAATGATTATTTATATGATCAAGACTATGCAATGTTATTTTACATGTTATTATTTAATTTCTATACCCAAACACTGTTAGACTCTCCCCAGAAAACCATAAAGCACTCTTTATTTCACTTTAATATTTGCTCCATTGTTTTATGACTGCAGTTTATTATAGACCATTTTGAGAGATGTAAACAATAACAATAGTCCTAATGTAGTTCCTGTTTTACATTTATTAATTTCCAAACCTTTCAAGAATCCAAAAAGGTCCACATATTGATAAATAATGTTATGGCAGCTGTTTTTACATTAAGATATGATTAAATTGCCCCTGTTAGTGTTATGAAATAGTTTGGCAACAAGCAGGAAATGTTTAGGGGCCAGAGACATGACCACATTTAAATGGCTTATATGTATATAATAAATTACATAAAAAGATATTTATATTTTACTCCCTACAAAACCATATATATATATATATATATATATATATATATATATATATATATATA
>CAIGQZ010032318.1:8362845-8382080 GCA_903798205.1 Danio tinwini
ACTATATACTATATAGATATACATATACACTGCATGTCAGAGGTTTTTTCCATTCATAATAACTGGGTGAAATTCTTGCATTTTCCATAAGAATGTAAGAAAATAAAGCCTGTAATTTGTTGTAATCAACTCTAACCTTCTGAGTGGCCTGACTGGAACAGACATTAGCATCTTGGAAAAAGCTGGTAATCGGGCAAAGACCAGCAGGTGACCATACTGCTGCTTGCTTCCTGTGGGACTCTGGAAAGCAGTGCCTTGTTTTTCCTGGAGAAAAGAATTTGTCATGTTTAAATTTACTTTATTACAGCATATTTTCACTTCATTTAAAATGTCATTTAATTTTAATCCACAAAAATAATATAATTTGTTTCTTTTCTGAGAATATTATGTAGGTGTTTGTGTGTATATACAGTATGTTGCCATTGAAATTAGAAAGGGTAATTATAAAAGTGTACCTTTGGAGACATGAAGTGAATGACTATTTGGATTTAGATGTGTTTTAATCCTTTTCTGCCTTATAATGCTGCTTTAATACATTTGATTACAGTTAAATACAGTTGAAATGAGGCCCAATATGACACAACTGGTTAACCCTTGTTTAAGATATTCCACAATGAGTGCTGGATACATAATCTAGATTGCATAATCATATTCTCTAAAGCTGGAATGGTCACGTTAATATAAAGTCAAGTGAAAACATTATATTCCTTTGTTTAGTCATTAGTTTTGTTATTATTATTTACTCTTTTTTTCAACAGTTTTATTCAGATTTCTTTAAATCAGCAATGTTTTAAGTTGAATATTTTACATAACAATAGTACTCTGAAAGTAATTAGAGAGTAAAGTTTGTAAGTAATCCAATGTCTAACTACATTTTAAGAACAGAATTTAGAATTTAAAATAAATTATAATTATATTTCTTAGTGTATTACGTTAACTTTTTTAAACGTTATATTTTTATCTTACTAGTGAGATGTGTCAATTTACACAAATGATTAAAAGTAGGCTATGTCGACTACTGTAGGCCTATATTCTAAACTTGATCGTCATGTTTGAATTTCCCTATTAGGACCTAATTATTCTCTCTTTTTTTGGCTCACTGAAACTTTTCACGGATTTTTGATGTTTCTTACTACATTACCCTGCTGGGAAGTGCTATTATGATTATTTTCCTTCACAAACATAAACTTGCAGTGTTAAAATGAAAATAGGTTTAGATGTATCATGAATACAACGATTACTTTTTTATTTTTTTATTTTTAATTTTTTTATTATGCATTAGTAATTTACAAATACAGCAAAAGCAGGCAACAAACAAAAATTCCAAAGATAGTTGCAATAAAAAAAAAAATAAAAAATATAAATAAAAATAAAATAAAAAACACATGGAAGACATTCATAAGACGCCAAAAATAAATTCATAATAGCTTACAATAGACTGAGCTTTTAAAATTTTTACAGTTTTGAGAGACTTCATTAATAGAATAAGTTTGTTGACAAAAACCTTGTATAAAGGAGGATATTTTGAAAGTCTACATTTGTGGATAAAGAATTTACCATTTAAAATAATACAATTAACAAAACTGTTAATTTGTTTATCACCATTTTCAAAATAACAAATTTCTTTTGCATTCAATGTCATCAACATATTATTCTTTGCAGAATAATTAGAAAAACTGTCTTTCCAAAACAATTGCACACTCTGACAATCAACAAATAAGTGACATAATGATTCCTCACTGTTTTTACAAAATGAACATTCTTTCTCGATATCTAAAAATTTGGAAAGTAACACGTTGGTTGGGTATACTTTATGTAAAATCTTTAAATGAGTTTCTCTTACTTTATTTGAAATGCAAAATTTGTATGGTAGCAGCCATGCTTTTCTCCAATTGACCTCCCATAATAAAGAATTCCAATAAAATTTCCCTCTTGGAATAACTCTATTTTTATCATTAAATACTTGCCTTATGTCTTTATTAGTACATTTTTTTGTCAAATATATTTTTACCATTTATCAGGAAATTACATTCTTTATTTTCTATCTTATAATAGGTCAGATGACTGCACATTAAACTAACGAGTCCGGATACAACGATTACCTGTTTGACGTTCGTTATCCAGTGGCGTAACTTCTGTCACCAAACAACTACTTTGATTGGTAATAGAAAGTCTTGATGGGATACAGCTGCGGATACTCACTTCAATATAGCACTTTTTTTTTACACTGTACAACAATAATTCTATTTTTTTCATTACTGTGAGGGTATGTTTAGGGCTGGGGTGGGCGTAGGCGTTAATAAAATACAACCTAATGGGTAATTTAATAAAAAATATGAATAATACCAGATATAATTACTTGTTTTTTACATTACTGTGATGTTGGTATCAGGGTTAGGGTAGGGGTAGACGTTAATAAAATACAATTTTTAGGTAATTCAATAAACAATATAAGTAATTCTTGTTAACTTCCGGCCGCAGTTGTATCCCTTCTAGCAACAACACGCCTTAGCCTGTTCCAATGCACGGATTCGCGGGGATGAGGAGTTCATTCACGCGCGTGAAGTCCTGTCAAAACGAAGCGCGAAGTTTGTCGCAAAAAAACATAATATTTTACTTTACTAAAGAAATAACTGAGGGCCAAACTCACTTCTTCTGAACTTTATTGACGTAATTTTGTACTGGTAAGCACAATTTGATTTAACGACGTGTACTTACCAGGTAACTTACTAACGTTACGTTAATGACGTTAACGTTAGCAGAATTAATTTAACTAAACCTAATGTTAGCATCCTTAAAACAGCCTAAGTATTGTATAAAAATACTGTCTAAAACATATTTTTAGCTAAGCGGAGAAAGTAAAACAAATGCGGTGTAAAAACGTACATTTTTGTTTAGTCGACGTAGTAAACACAGAATTGTAAATTTTCATAACAGCTGGTAAGTGTTATACACGTGTGAAAGGTTGAACTAATCGGTAACATTTTTCATTTGTACATCTTTCAGACAGTGTAAGGAGTGATTTGCCAGTATGTGGAGGAATGAAAATGAGAAACCAAACACGGGTAAGTTAGGATTTGTCTGTCAAATTTAAATGGTTATAACTTTGTTGGAATTACACAACAGACAATATGATTGTAGCTATGTTGCCTTTTACTATTACTATTACTTACTATTACTATTACTTTAAGGTTAGGAAATGTACAATTTTGGTGTCTGTTTTAAACATATTTTTTTTGTAGAAATGAAACAACATACTTGTGCCATATCAAAAAATACTAGAGTAATTTATAGTAAATGCTACACTTAATTTGTTGTGGTAATTTGGAATACAACAACTATAGTAATATAATCAAATTACCCAATACTGTGCTAAGTTCTCTGCCGCTATTGTGTATATTATACATATCACAGTTCACTTTAGTAAAAACTAAAGTATACTACGATATTTATTAGTTTAAAGTTCACTGTGTAAATACTAAAATATGCACAGTACACTACAATTTACAAACACTATTTACAATAAATTAGTATTTTTGTCATGTTGAATGCTGTATTTTAAATATATAAAATAATTGTTAATGATAAATTTGATTATATTTAAAATTATTCAAAATATCTTGCAGACAAATGGATAAAACCTTGGAATTTGATGGATAGTGACAAAGGAAAGTGGCAAAAGATATATATATATATATATATATATTTTTTGGTTGCACTGTCATTCTATAAATATTGTATTTTAATATATGTCATGAAATTAATATTGGTCTAAATTTGCCTGGTAAAAAATGTTAGCATATAAACTATTAAACTATGTTTTTACTGAATGACATTTTATTGAGTGTCTTTTTGTGTATCGTGGTCAGTGTTTCCTCTAGGATTTTTTCCAGCTGTGGCGGCAGGCCTTTTACACAAATCTACCAACAACCTATGGCGTTATTTCAATGACAAATGTCATGAGTTCAGTATTACAAGTCGAGATCGCATTTATGTAATAGGAGCATGCGTATCTCTTTGATTGCGCTGCGATTTACTCTGGTCGTGCACAAAACTTCTTTGCATGCCTTCAAATGCTCAAGCGCAGATTTTCTTTTTCGCTCTCAAATAAACACTGCCAAAGTGTGATGTAGTGCATTTATGCAATAAGTAATCTCCAACATTTGTTAAATTTGCTAGGAATATTTATGAATGTCTCCAATAGACCTACAGAACGGCATTAATGCGTCCTGAAATAAAGTGAAACGGCTATAAACTCCAGCAAGATAAAGTCTTTGTATGCAAAGCCATAGATATTTATAAAAAAGTATAATTATGGAAACTGTTCATCTTAACTGAAAGCTCGTGTTTGCTGGCCTCATGCATCACGCACCTGTCAGTCAGTCAGTCAGTCAGTCAGTCAGCATGTCACTTTAAAGGGTTAAACAAATAACACACAGCACTGCTACGATTACAGAAAAGGTTGCGCTGTTATATTATAATTCACTTACCTTTTAATACGTTTTGGTTATTATAACCCACTATTAAAAAAACAATGACTGAATGTTTTGAATGAGAAGCTGTAATGTAGCCGTGGCAGGATAAATGTTGGTGTGGCGCCCCGCCATGGAAGAATGAATGTAGCGAAAACCACGATGGTTTAAAAAAATGCACAATAGCCATTAGTGACAATCATTTTTGCTCATAAAAATAACTTATATTTATATAGACATATATTGGTCCTACTTTATATTAGGTGGCCTTAACTAATATGCACTTACACTGAAATGAATCATTTTTTACAATATACTTATTGTGCAAATACATTGTATCTTGATTGACTAAATACCTGCATGTAATTACATCTGTAATTAATTTCTGTAATTACATTGGTAATTACACTGTTTATTATTCCTTACACCTTAACGCACTTCTAACCTACCCATTCAACCAAACCTTTGCATAACTCTACCCGTATCCCAACTCAAGAGCACCAGAAGTGTTCTGCAATACATTATAAACACAGTAAGTACATTGTATTTATTTTTTGATGCAAGTACGTAATAGTTAAGGCCACCTAATATAAAGTGAGACCTCCTTTTTTATATAAGCGCTCGCTTATATAAATTTGCCTAATCAGTCAAAATAACTGAATAAACTGCTTATCTGCTAATATGCAGTTAAAGTGTAATTCAGGTTGCTGGAGCCTGAAATCAAAGCAGAGTTTTGTCTTTCTGCAGGCTGTCTCTCCGTGCCTCTGTTTAATCAAAGGAAGAGGAGCAGGCTGCCTTTCACGTCTAATCCCTCTGAGAGTGAGCTCTTCACCACCAACCACTACAAAAACACACAATCCTCTTTTTCCTCCTCCTCCTCTGCTCTTTTTAGTTAGTGCTTCTACAGCATTAGTCTCTGAATAAATAAGCATCAAGTTTAAATGCACTTTTTATTTGATTATTACATTACTCCAATTTTTTATTTTATTTTACAGTACATGCAACAATACATGTACTGTAAATATTTTAATATTTTACAGTACATGTCACTTTATTAGGTACACATTGATGATAGCCTCACCAGTTGCTGCAGATTTGTCAGCTGCACATTCATGATGCGAATCTCCCTTTCCACCACATCCAAAAGGTGCTCTATTGGATTGACATCTGGTGACTGTGAAGGCCATTTGAGTACAGTGAACTCATTGTCATGTTCAAAAAACTAGTCTGAGATGATTTGCGATTTATGACATGATGCGTTATCCTGCTGGAAGTAGCCATCAGAAGATGGGCACACTGTGGTCATAAAGGGATGGACATGGTCAGCAACAATACTCAGGTAGTCTGTGGCCTTGACACAAAACTCAATTGGTACTAATGGGTACAAAGTGTGCCAATAAAATATCCCCCACACCATCACCATTAGCCTGAACCGTTGATACAAGGCAGGATGATCCATGCTTTCATGTTGTTGATCCCAAATTCTGACCATACCATCCGAATGTCACAGCAGACCAGGCAAAGTTTTTCCAATCTTCTATTGTGTGGTCTTCTGCTGCTGTAGCTCATCCACCTCAAGGTTGGATGTGTTGTGCGATCAGAGATGCTCTTCTGCATACCTCGGTTGTAAGGAGTGGTTATTTCAGTTACTGTTGTCTTTTTATCAACTTAAACCAGTCTGACCATTCTCTTCTGACCTCTGGCATCAACAAGGCATTTGCACCCACAGAACTGCCGCTTACTGATTTTTTTCTTTTTTGGACCATTCTCTGTAAACCCTGAAGAGGGTTTTATGTCAAAATCCCAGTAAATCAGTAGTTTCAGAAATATTCAGACCAGCCCGTCTGGCACCAGCATCCATGCCACGTTTAAAGTCCCTTAAATCACCGTTCTTTCCCATTCTGATGCTCGGCAGCAGATCGAGCATCAGCAGATTGTCTTGATCCTGTCTACATGCCTAAATGCATTGAGTTGGTGTTATGTGATTGGCTGATTAGAATTTTGAGCTCACAAGCAGTTGGACAGGTGAACCTAATAAAGTGGCCGGTGAGTGTATATCTATATATTGCACAACCCTAGTCAATATATACAATCAATATACAGGTCATATATTAAATTTACACACTTGTTATTGTATTTGGTGTTAAGAATTATTGCCCAATTTATACATATGCAAACAAAGCATATGTCGTTCCTCACAAGAGTTTTGTTTGCTTGCTGATCATGTCTTCTGAAATATAACCATAAGTTTCTTTGTAGTTTTTGGTCAGAGTAGTCAATGGAACCAACAGGCCAATCTTGCATCACAGCAAGCCGGTAGGAGATATGCTCCTTCACCTGGTGTGGTGGGACAAGGATACACACCTTTACCCCATCCCAGAAAACCAGCCTATGCCTGGTAAGTAAATAATGCTCTGCTAGCAAGTAATGTCTACATACCCTGAAGTTCTCAAAGCTGCTTTGTCCAAATCTGTGTTTATTTCTGCAAAAACACAGAAAGGTGTTATCTCTTTTAGTTTAAAACAGTAAAAAAATATTGACATTTGGTAGACTAAAATGTTAATAGTCAATTTCTTTCAAGATGAATCTTATGTTTTCTTTAAGAAAGAAAAAAGTAACCTTTAGTGTCTAATGATGGAGGTGTGGACGACAGAGGTCAGATCCAAATGTAGCTTTATCCAGTTGTCAGGCAGGCAAGGTTCGATACATAAGCAGACAGAATCACTTTGACAATCCAAAGAGTAAATGGTGGAAAAAGCATAAGGGTCAAGGCAGGCGGTAAACACTCATAAACAGTAAAAACAAACAAGGGGTCAAAACATGCCATGGGAATACAAGGAAAACATTTAGATATGAACAACACAGTAAAACAAGGCTCCAACCTCGGGCTCATTCTGATTACGTACCCCCCTATATACATTTTTGTAGAGAGGAAAATCCGTCCCAGTAGCTACATTTTTTTGCAAATCCGCCAGTGGCCACTGTGTATGTTTTTCAGATTACAAATTTCTCTTGCGAGTGCCATCCGCGGCAGCTGTTCTAGCGTAAATCCACCAGAGGCTGCTGTCGACTGACTGACTGACCAACCGACTGATCCCTCCACCCTCCCCCTTCCCTAAACCCAGCTAGTAGTTTTTAAAAAAAGTATATATTGACCCGCCCACCCCCTTCCCTAAACCCAAACACAGTGTTTTGAAATGCAGTCCAGAAAAAGAAAAACCCTAACGGCAGCCTGATTTATTACCACGTTTTCAGATTTTACCACATTCTCACCCTGTTACTTATTTGTTTATTTAACTTTTTGGCTTCTGTTGTTGTCTTACCTGCTTTCTGGAACCGTTCTTCACTGGACTCATTGGAGGTTGAAAATTTGATTTGTAAACATCTATCATTACCAGATAATCTGGGCTGAACATCAGCAATACTGTTGAAGTTTCAAGATTATTGCACAATGAATCTGAAATTTTCGTCCGTAAATTTTACATGTTAAAAAATATATTAGACGTCACATTGTGTAAATTGTATTGACACACTGCCTCCGAAACTTTCGTCCGTCACAAAAAAATTTGACTTTTCTCATTCAAAAAAGTGCTTTGAGAGGTGTTTTGACAATTTAGAGCCACCGTACAAGCCAAAAGCTAAATACAGAATGCTGTCATTTGAGCTACAGATAACTTTATGACAAACACAGTGCATAAAATAAAGACAGTTGAGAACCCTTATATGCTGGATTCAGTCACTGAAGCACCTCTGCCCTCCTGCTGTTTGGTGTGTTTGTCCATACATTTGACATACTGCTCATAGACATTATAATAGAAACCATGGTTCGCTTTCGGTCTGTTGCTTTGACACGTCAACGGAAGAGCTGAAATTTCCTTCCTCTCTATGCAGTATTGGATGAGTACAATATGCAGCCTATTCCTCTTTCTTTTTCTACTTTGGAGAAGAGAGCAGAACAAAGTATCACTGCTTAAAATAGTTTTGCGTCTTTTGTAATAGATTTATTAATACGCATTGGACTCAGTGTGCAAGGTTTGTTTACGTGACAAATTTTTTGCATATGAATATGAAAAAAAACAAAAATTTCAGACTTCAGTCTGCAAAGGCCTTAAGTCTGGCTTCAAGTTTTCATGCAAACATTATGACATTATGATTAATTATTGTCACTATTTTACCTTCAGGCCACAAATAGGGCAACAAAGGCCTCCAGTAAGACAGGATTCAATGGCAAATCAGATTCATAGTGGCTTTCCAAGCAGTAGCTCAGCCTCGTTCGGCCAACCCAGTTGGTCCAGCGGCATCCAGAATCATCAGTCATTTAACAGGCCAACAAATACCTTCAGAATGCCATACCAACCCCAGCAGCGTTCATCAGCAGCAGGAAACACCCAGGGCTCTCTGAATCACAGCAGCACGTGGAACTTCAGACCTGTTGGACAATCGACCAGTGGAATGTGGCCAAAAGAAAAAATGGACACCTCAGTTATTCAAACCACTCCAAAGCAGCAGGTGTGTGTTACTTCGTTTGGGCTAAAAGTCATTTAGTCAGTCTAGTCTAAAGTCTCACTAGACTTTAAGGATGCTCAGTATGTTTTGCACACTGCAACATCGACATATAACAGCAAATGATGTCAGAAAACAGGAAAAGTGCAATTATTTGCTTCATAGGCCAAACTTTTTTCTTAACACTGGGACAAATACTGCAGTTTTAATGGGTTTCAAGGGCACATTTTTTTGTCCTGAGTGTAACTGATTTATGAAAGAAAATTGCTTACCTAAATTTAGGCTTTTGCACACTGCAACAGTCTACATGAAAACATATGGCGTCTTTTTTAGAAAACACTAATTCACACTGTTATAAATTGCGCACTAATTTATAACACCAAATACAATAACAAGTGTAAAAAAAAACGTTTTCATTTATTTTCCATAATCAGTTCTGATGATATGTACTGAATATTCATTCATGCCAAGGGAATTAAATTACAGTTTGTTTACATAATGCCACTGTTGTTTTTTTATGAAAAAAACCCATTACTATAGACTTGGATAAATCAGTGATTAAAAGCAAAGATTATTTTGGTCCATTAATATGTTTTATGCAGCATCACATTTTAAAAAAAAAAGACTACACTCACACACACAAATTTCTCTTGATATGTTTACAATAAAACTCAAAAAGGAAAAACCAAAAAGGAAAAATCCGAAAAGATGCTCAAGAGTTAAACATCTCTGCCAATCTTTATTTGAAAAACATTTTTTACAGAAGATTAAGTTAAAACAGTTATTAACACAATGAGGCTGTAAAAGTCGATTAGATGAGTTTACCTGTTCAGCATATTGAAGTTTAATGTCCCTAACATAGTCTGTCATCCTATTCAACTAGTCTTGTTTGCAACAGTCATTTTCAGAACAAGTAAAACGAGTTAATACTAATGTATTTTGTTGTAGAATAAAAAGTGCAAAATATTTTTATCCTGTGTTAACAACAGATCTTATTTTGGGCTTTTAACCAAAAATACATGTGAAAAAACTACCTTATTTGGCATGTAAAAATAGTAATACATCAGTACAACAGATCTCATCTTCCATATTTTGATCTCTATTTATCCTTTTAAAGCCCACTATCTACTGTACTTGCATTATTATTATTTATTTAGAAGAAACTGTTAAAATGTTAGTTTTTTTGCATGTTTTCTTTCATATCATATCTTTGTGTACACTGCTTGTTTTTCAGGGATGTTTTTCATGTCAGAATAAAATGTTGTATTTACATTTCTGATTTCTTTTCCAATATGCTGTGCAGAAGCCCAGTCGTGAGACAACGATGCGTGTTATTACTGCTGTGATTGAAGGCATGAAGCACTGGAGCCAGTACAAGAACCGGGTACCTATGCTATTTGAGATCTTTGGTGAGCACGCTATCACACACATGTGGTCTTTTTTAAATTAACCTGTAGCTAAAAAGTCCTGACTCTCTTTACAGCCACTCTGGACTCTGCAGTTACAGTTGGAGAACACGGCGCAAAGAAATTCCTCATGAGAGACGATAAACATGTGGTCCAGTGTCTTTACTATGAAAACGTGAGTCTGGGAATGTTGGTCCTCCTGGGGTGGATCTACTCTTCTGCATTTTATTCATTTATTCATTTACTTTCCTTTGGTTTAGGCCCCTATTTATCAGGGGTCACCACACCACATATGTTTTACACATGACTTTGGACTGTGGGGGAAACCGGAGCACCTGTAAGAAACCTACGCCAACACAAGAACATACAAATTCCACACAGAAATGCCAACTGGTCCAGCTGGGACTCGAACCAGCGACCTTCTTGCTGTGAGGTGACAGTGCTAACCACTGTGTCACTGTACCGCCTTTATATTATTTAAAAAAGCATTACTATTCCAAAATTTAGGGTTATTTTTATTTTTAACAAAAAAATGTATTGATTCATCAAACATGAAACATCTATAGTCTTCAAAAATGGATATATTTTTTAAACTTCCTATTCATCAAAACATACATAAATGTTTCAATACAAATATAAAGCAGCTTTTAAACATGCTTTTTAAACAGTTTTTAACATGGATAAAAATGATACTCAAAGATTAAATCAGTGTATTAGAATGATTACTAAAGGATCATGTAACACTGAGCATAGAACTTTTGTAATGAAATAAATGTAGGTTTTATTTATTTAATTAATTTAATTTGATTTAATTAAGGTAAATTGCATTTAAAAATATTGTAACAAATAAAATGTAGCTTTGGTTCATATGAAAGAGCTCTTTTGAAAAAAAAATGTAAACGTCTAACTGAGCCTAGACATTTAAACAGAAGTGTATATGTATGATTAGCAGTAAAAATTGCAAATTTGACCTCTTCTCAACAGGGAAACCACTGACAACCAAGAAAACATATTATATAATATTATGGCTTTGCAATCAAAAAATGTTGTTATAATGAAAGTCAATGGGGCAAAAACAGACACCAACATAATAAAAGTGTAGTAACTTTGTCCAGAGTGTATTGTTGAGGGTTTTTTATTTTTATTTTAAAGGGCACCTATGTTGTAAGCTGTTTGGACAGAACTGTGTGTAGGTATAGTGTGTCCACTGTCATATTGGGGTGATATAAAGACAATAAGTCTTTTTTTAATTTCATGACGTTAAAAATCTAAATCCCCCCATTTTGAGGCCCACCACAACGTGATGTGATATATATTCACATTGATTGTATATATATAGATGTAGGAGTTCAGTTTCCCCGCCCACCGAATTGATTGACAGATGCGTATTAACATGTTTCTGTAGTTACGCGTATAATCATATACACAAGAAAGGACGTGCACAAAGCAACCCGGATTAAAAGATCTGTTCGGCTCTCTGTGATCATCAGTCATCTTTAAATGTGTAAAAGTTTAAAAAGTTTTTAAAACAGTGCATGTTAATAATAAAGACATAAAATCACTACGTAATTCATTACCACAGCCGTGTGTCAGTACAATTATAAAAGAAGACGCTTCAATCCCGGTTTGTGGACGTTAAATCAGGATTATTTTGTACATTAACATAACAGATATTCATACAGCAGTGGATATTAAAGTGTATCCTGTCACATTTACTGTGCAAAAACTAACTGTGCAAATCTAAATGTGTGTGTGTGTGTGTGTGTGTGTGTGTGTGTGTGTGTGTGTGTTCATATAACAACATTGTGTGTGACTCATTGTTGCAGAAAGGCTAGAATTAACTCCACATCAAATATATCAAATAACCGTTGTGAAAGTTCTTACTTTAGTAGGGGAGATCTGCTTCATTCTGGTCTGTCACTGTGCTGTTTATCTACATGAAGGCTATGGCTCTGACATGCATGTGGGAACTGTGGGTGAGGAGAACCAGCTCATTTGCATTAAAGGCAAAGGCAACACAAATAGCTACATAGTCTTAACGGCTCAAATTTCCCAGATTAAAAAAGGTATTATAAATATATTGAATGTTGAAAAGGGGTAAAATAGGTGCTCTTTAAAAGTATTTTCATGGCAATAAGATTTGAAGATTTAAAAACCAATCCATTTGGTAAAAACAGAAAGTTGTGGCAAATTTAGACTCAATATCACCCCAGAGTGGAGTGGAAGAAAATATTTCCAACAGCACTTACAGGTTAACATACTTTTCATTTATTGTATTTTCTAATTACATTAAGGATTTTTTTAGAAAAGTAATCGTGTTGGTTATTCCTTAGGACCAGACACTGCCCAGACTGATCAGAGGTCAGGTGCATCGCTGCGTTGGAAACTACGACAGGGATAAAGACGTAATGAAGTGTGTATCTGTGCGAGCTGCTTCACTGTCAGAGCAAAAAAACGCCCAGGAGGCTGTGAGAGCGTCAGACACAGAGTTGAGGAATGTGCTGCTGACTCTTAGTGAAATCTGATGTGCATCCAGTAAGTAACAGTAGAAACATGAAATTAGCAGACTTTTATGGAAGTAAGGCTTGGTTTTGTTTTAGTTGTGAATTAGTTAAGAGATGAACAAACAATGAATGAATGCCAGTTACAGTTTAGTTGCATTCACAATATATAGATGCAAATAAAATGTGTCATTTAGATTTATTTAAAATATTTTTGTTGCTATGTACATGGAGACGTTGCCTTTGAGTTGTATTGTTGTGTTCTCATAATATAATTAATATTTTTACGAATGTACATTTTTTTAATGCTGATATTTTTTAGTGCAAAGATTAATTGCGATTAATCACATCCAAAATAAAAGTTTGTTTTGACAATATATGTGTGTGTGTTTGTGTTATATATATTTATTATGTATATGATACACACACATAGATAGAAACAAAGCTATACAAAACAATTGCTACATTGATTTTTATGTACATAGATTTTAAATGTATTTATAATTTGTATCATATACATATATATTTTATGTCTAAATATAAATAAACGTTTTCTCAAATATATGCATATATTATATATACATAATAAATATACACTGCACACACATGTATTATGTCAAAACAAACTTTTATTTTGGATACTGTTAATTATTTTCCAGCACTCATATAAAAAATGTCATTTTTCAGTTCTAATTTATATGCATGTATATCAGTAATAAGTGCATTAAAACTAATTTGTGTTCAATTTCCAACTTGGAAAGAAAAACAACATAATTGGTTTCTCAATTCAAAAGATGTCGACATTTTTTATGTTTATGAAATTATTTATTACAAAGAAGAAACACATAACAGCAATTCATTAAGGATTTCAAAGGTTAAACAAACACAATGATGAGGTAACATCTCAAAATATATCTTTCAAAACCATCAGGATGCCATGTTACAGTATTATTTACAACCAAAACATCACAGTGGGGAACCCACGGCACTAATCTACAAGATCTAAGATCTACCAGTGGTCAGACTTCACAAACATGATCATAAACTCAACTTAAGAATGCAAGTTGCCATCGCATCAAGGCAGTCAGAGAACGTCATTTAAAGGGCCTGCCACAATTGACATCTGATGCCAGTTTAAAAGTTGTGCTCTGTCCTGTGAGCTACAGCTTACCCCTAACAGTTAAATGTACACAAGTGTTGGGGTTTTGTGTTTTCTTTTTTTGCTGTACGCTCATCGATATGATTATAGAAGTTGAAGGTAAATATACTGAGGGCAGTTCAGTGCCAATATTTTTAGCACATCTGAAAACATACACAAATGAATCAACACAACAGCAAAAGTGAGCCAAGTGCAATATGGAATGATCCAAGTAGAAGCTTTAGCTTCACCGTATTGCAGTGCCAAGATTAAATGCATTAGCACATTAGCTTGATTTGATCGTTACAGTAAAATCTCTCAAAGTAATAAATCTTAAATCCGCCATCACAAATCAGGAATAAATTAGTTGTTCACCGACTTGCTAATTTAGCTTTTATTGTTTAGTTCGTTTTTGCAACCCCTTCAAAAACAACATTTTTAAAGACCAAAAAACTCCATTATTAAAGATTTCCTGCTAAAAGGAATCACCATGAAAGATGAAGACTTACTGAAATTATAGCACAACAAGAAAGCATTTACAAAATATTTCACAAGTAGATTACCTGATGAAAGGTACTTAAGTCTTAGCAATGGTCAGAAGGCACAAGTTGGTTAGAAGTTGATATTTTTAAAAACATCCCAGCAGGCACAGAACGTTAACATGATGTCAGATTGACGTTGTACCCCAATGTCATGGGACGTTGCATTTTGTTTGGACATGAAAATTCGTTGACGTCAGAACCTAATGTCAGGCTGACATCAATGTCCAAGCTAAAAGCAACCAAATATCAATGTCTAATGATGTTACAGCTTGATGTGGTGTGGATGTTACCACCATGACGTCTATCAGACGTTAAATTTTGGTTGCCATACATGATATTAATATGAAGTTGGTTTAAGATGTTGGCTCGACGTTGGATTTTGGTCACTTTCCAACATTACTTAAAATCACCCAAATATCAACATCTAATGATATTACAGCTTGACTTTGTGTGGACATTACCACTATGATGTCTATTAGACATTGGATTTTGGTTGTCATACCTGATGAATAAATGTCAGAATTTGACATCAATATGACATTGGTGTAAGATGTTGGCTTGATGTTGGATTTGGGTCATTTTTCAAAACAACCTAACATCAAGGTAATTTCTTGTCATTATTAGACGTCAAAATAATGTTGTCCTTAGACGCTGGCTAGAAATAGAATTTTGGTCACCTGACATCTCGACCTAAATCTAACCTAATATTAACGTCTTATGGTGTTTTGTGTCTGCTGGGATTGTGTGTGTGTGTGTGTGTGTGTGTGTGTGTGTGTGTGTGTGTAACCAAGCCCAACTTTAAGTCAGAATAGCCTGAATAACAATCCTGAATAATTCAGTACTAGTAGGTGTTACTGTAAAGAAAGAGAAAAGAGACCTTGGAGCATTTCTTTTTCACTCAGTTTGGGAAAACACAAAGTTTTACTTGTAGAATAATTTCACATTATTTTCTTTTCTTTTTTTTTTTTGGAGAAAGGTCAATGCTTGTGATCCATCCATGGCAGTTTGAAGCAACGGCCTAGTCCATGTTATTAATACAGTTCCCCGATGCCTCTCGCAGGATTATATAAGAAACAAAGTGAAGAAAATACAGACAAAAGCCTGCAAATAGGATAAAAAGGGTAAGTTTACTTAAGCCACAGTGTTGGTCCTTGAATAAGTACTATATCAGGTGCTGGAAAATGTATAAAGTGAAAATTGTCCTCCAGTTGTCAGATTCATGGATTTAAAGTTCAACTTCTCATGATGAAACTTGGATCCATTTGAGTAGAAGTTCACAAAAACGTCCATTTAAAAAGGGACTACATTTGTTTATTGTTCTTTTTTTTATTCACTGCATGCCGTCAAGTCTCCATTAAAAAAAGTTTTGGGAAATTATTCCTCAATTTTATTTAATTTGCTCTTTTTGGTTTTGATCCTTGCAAACGAAATGTCATAAATCTCAATTTGCCCCATTTGACGTTATTTTCAGTAGTTAATGCTTAGAGCTGTTCAGTCAGGACAAACAATTTAAACAGCTAAAGCTCGAAAATAACTTATAAACAAGGGAAAGAAAGACAAAATCCTCTTAATCCTTTTCAAATTAGTTTTTCACCTGTCATGTTGACTGTGAAGAGGAAAAAAAAGTAAGAATAGAGGAGGTGAAGGGTCTCGAGTTCTGCTCATCATCTTAACGACATCATTACCAGCTATGGCGAATGATGCTGAGACTTTGCCTTAATCTGATCACATTTTAGTTATGATGGCTGAATATTGTAGGGGGTTTAGTGCTCTATAAAAGTGTGGGCAATGGAGTGGGCGACAGATGCTCCTTGGGGGCATACTTGGCGAAAAAGGGCAGGAATAGGGTGAGCATGACGCCTACAACAGCCAGCATGTAACCCCATCCTATCTGACAGTCCCCGGCGTAGTAGATGTCGGAGTCTCCACAGAAAGATTTCACCAGGCTGGAGTTGAGACCGAATGGGTAAACCAGTAAACCAGACGCCATAATGACCACTAGAGAGAGAGAGAGAAAGACACAGAAGAAATTCAAAAATTTAATCAGTGAAAAAGACAGAAAAGCACTATAACTGTATTTATTTATTTTTTACAAATGACAATTAAGCATCAACTAATTACATACAGAATGTATTGGGTTAAGCATCAAAATGATAGCAGTGTAACACATCTACAAGGCTTTTTTTTTGGTTTAATTAAGCAGAAAGAAAGACATTTTTTAACATGGTTTATAAAAGGCACCCACTAAAAATATCTAACTGTAGTTTAACAATAGTTTATATACCAAAGAATCTTTTCAGGCATCTTTTCGGGCAAAGAAGACCCCAAAATAAAGACCCCAAAATAATAATTAATTGTCATAAAAATCTTTATACTTTGCCAGTATCTGCAATTTTTATGCCCATTTGTCAGCAAAAGCTTTTAAAAATAATTTTAAATGAAAATATGACATGTTAATTGAATTTAATATGTTTTATAAAAGCATTTTCATAAATGTAATTTGATTGGGACACCAAACCTGGAAATTGATTCAGGGTTTGTTAATATTGGGTAGTTTGTCAAAAGTTTAAAAAAAATTTTAAAATTAAACATTAATAAGACAATAATACTACTTTTTATGTATTAAAATACAGCTGAATGAAATTTGAATGTTGAAGTGAGTAATAAAACTGATTTTTTATGAGGAGTTAAATTTAAATTGAATAAAAAGGTCTTTCATTTAGTTAAAAAGGGTATTGCATGAGTATCCAATGTAACAGTTAAATGTTACTATTATTAAAATAATAATAGTAACATTTATCGTTACACCAAACTCAAATGCTTAAAAATTTGTTTAACTATTCTTTTTACATTCTAGTTCTAAAAACATGGGGAAATCCAACCAAAGACATAATTTTTGCCCTTTATTACCCTTTAAAATACATAGAATCCAAAAAAATTCTGAAAAACACAAAAATATTTTCTGACTGCATTTAATTAAAGCTACTTCAACATTTCACATTTAATTCGGTGTTACTGCCCATTTCTTTGTGATTTTTCAAATTCCCTGCAAGGTCTGAAGTGAATATAGTTGGTAATGAATTTACTTGTAGTAGCAACAGTAATGCTCATGGTGGCAGTAGAAAGCCGTGTTTCTGATGTAGATTTCAATCAACAGAGCATTAATGGAAGAAAGGCCCACTACCGTTTCCAATTCTGCCATGGAAATATCAAATATACACAAAACCATCAGCCCATATATGACTGAGATCAAAATTCATTGGATGACGACTGACAGTCCCTGGGTGTGGTGTGTGTGGGGAGACTAAGGAAAGCTATTAGAAGGGTTTTTCTTTTTTTTCAGACAGTATCAGTGCTTGCTCTCCATGGCTGAACAGCAGAGCTCTAAAAATTCCTGTCAAATATCTACTCAGTCAGGAGATCTCACTAGTGCATGTGCCTTTAATTGGACTGAAGTATGGTTACTGAGAGCTGAAGCAAACTAATATAACTTTTTAAAAATGTTGACTATTTGAATGAATAATTCACTCAAAATTAAAAATTTGCTGTTAATTATTTCACACTCAACCATGCAAAAATGATAGTGTTTTTTTCAGTAGAACATTAAATGTTTTTTGCTAAAACCACTATATTTGGTGGTTCTTACAATCAAAAACAATATTTTTGCTGCTTTTTTAAAGATCATTCATCCATTTTACTTTGGCTTATATATTAGGGGTCACCACAGCAGAATGAACCGCCAACTATTCCAGCATATTTTACGCAGCAGATGCACTTCCAGCCGCAACCCAGTACTGGGAAACACCCATACACTCTCACATTCACACACGCACTCAAACACTACGGCCAATTTTAGGTTATGAAATACTGCATGTCTTTGGAATGTGGGGGAAACCGGTGCACCCGGGGGAAACCCATGCCAACATGGGGAGAACATGCAAACTCCACACAGAAATGCTTGTTCAAAGTACTTTTTTAAAATGAGCTGAAGCAACACAATTCTTGAGATATTTTTTGGGACAACTTGATTGTTTTATTTTATGTTGAGTCCATTTAAATTTGTTATGTTATTTTAATTGATTTGTATTGGGACCACATGAATGAATTTTGTGGAACTCTGCATTTTGTACAATGTCAAAGTCAACGGCTACCAAAACTTCAAGTAAAAAAAAAAAAAAAAAAAGAAATTTAGACTTCAGGGTAACACTTTACAATAATGTTCAATTAGTTAGACTTGAGTGTATCATCAGAAGCCACAGATATTCATTTTGATATGCCTGTTCATGCTTTTTGACTCTAAAAAGTGCTGGTGGCCATTGACTTGCATTTTATGAATTGCCAAGGACAAAAAAAAATCACCTATATAATCGATGACAGTAGATCAAGTAAATAAAGTCATTCCGCCATTCAATTCTGTTCATAATAGTCCAAAAGGTGATAATAATAGTAAAACATGGCAGTTTGTTCATGTTTTAGGTTGCTAAAAGAATCATTTGCTCCTTTGTTTTTTCCAGCTTCTCCTTACGTTTTTCGAGCATCACCCTCGCGTTTGTCCGTTTCTGAAAGAATTGGATGTCAGAAGCACTTCAATAATCACACGCAGGTTACTATCATCAACTCAAGAAGTTTTTATTTCAAATATAGATGCACGGCAAGCAATCGCAAGCTCTCTG
>CAIGQZ010032318.1:8395932-8408572 GCA_903798205.1 Danio tinwini
AACGCACACACACACACACACACACACACACACACACACACACACACACACACACACACACATTTTGCTTAGTCTTGTTATTGTAACACCACAAAGCGTTTTCTTGTCTTGCCATGTCTAGCCGTGTTTTTGACCCTTTCCCTTGTTTTCTTGCCATTGATTCTTTACCACCTGTACTGACCATTTGCCTGTTACTTGACTTTGTCTTTTGGATTACCTGTATGTACCTGTTTGCTAGTGGTGGGCAAAGCGAGGCTTCATGAAACACTGAAACAGTTGAAGAAAATGTGTTGAACGTTTCGGAACCCTACTCTACAGTGTCACCTAG
The DNA here is from genome assembly GCA_903798205.1 of Danio tinwini. NCBI lineage: Eukaryota > Metazoa > Chordata > Actinopteri > Cypriniformes > Danionidae > Danio > Danio tinwini. Next base: position 8,396,261 of record CAIGQZ010032318.1, read on the forward strand.
TAGTTATTTGTATGTATTGCTCTGGAAAAGCTTCAGCAAAGAAACAGTTAAGCATATTGAGGTATTAAACCCCACATTGTAGAGTTGAAGCTTCAAGTAATTTAGTGGAGCAGAGAGAGTCCCTGTCTAGCATGCAGAAGTAATGGGTTCGAACCCAGGATGATGCAGATATAGATGTTAGGTTTGAAATGCTCTGTTCTTGTATCGTGTTTTGTTTTAACATTGGTCTGACATCCGAAGAACACTTTGTGAACACTTGTGCTTCGGGATGTCGACACTGTGTCGGAATGTCAGTTTCACGTCAGCCATCCCTACTGTTTGCTCTTGTGTTTGACCATAGTCTGATCATTCTTTGTTTAATAAGTACTGCACATGGATCCTCATCTCCATTGTCCTGACCCGAATGTAACAATCATATTGAAAGACATATCGTTATCTCAATACTCAACAACAAGATTGCATGTCATTTCACATCAACATACTGAAATAAAAGTCTCAGCAATTTTTGGTTAACGCTGACTTAAAGTTTACATTTTTGGGAAAATTCTGCTTTTACCTCAATTTTATCTTTAAAAATAAATATGTTTTATTTATTTTTAAACTGATGTCCTCAACGGAACAAAATGTGCCCACAGTACAATGAATACCAGGACCAGAAACACTATCTAAATGGCTAATTCTAATGTTTTACGCCTTCTATTACTACTTATCACAGAAGCCTCACTCTTAAAATAGATAGATCTCTAAAAACAATACTTGCAGCTTGTTATCTTTTATTGTGCAGTAATTTAAATGACTAAACCAGACAATATTTCAGCAGTAAAAGGGACTTTGTTGAACTGCATAGGTACACGTTCAAAATCCAAACAATTTTTACTTCAGTAAATGAATGCAGTTTTCTAATCAAGGACATATTTGAACACCAGTTTTTTAGCTCACATTTGGGCACGGTTTTGTTTTAGCAAAATACATCCTAACCACATACACACACAGAGTGGACACAGACAATACAGTTGAGTAGCTGAGTGGAAGAAAAGAGGAAAAGCCAGTCTAAATACAAGGACAAATGTTGCCGTGCTTATCTGTTTTGCACTATGAACCTGCTTTGAAGTCAACAGGCACCCACACACATTTACATTCACATAAGGGTCTCTCTCTCTGTGTGTGTGTGCATAAGAGTCATCACCCTCTTACTCCTCAGTTATGCTGTTCCCTTTACCAGGTACTGGTACATATCTATCCTGCATATTTTAAAAAAAAAATCCAGGTTATTACTCCAAAACTTACAGTAAATGACTATACTACAGTAAAATAATATCCTATATTATATACTAGTATGTTTAACCAAAAAACAATACAAAAAAAAACAAGCAACTGCCTATCTTCTCTGTAGTTATCAAGAAATAGCTCATGCAAAAAATGTTGTGAATTAAGATATTCTTATATAATAGTGCCTGTTTTCCATGTAAATTTATTTAAAAAGGCGAACTAAACCAGGAGATGGTTATAAATACATAAAAGTGGAATAAATCTTTATTTGCCGGCCCTGTTCTGGTTTATTTGCTGAGGCTGGTGTGCTTGTCAATGATGAAGCGAGGTGACATACGGCATATGCTGAGGGGCTCCAGCAAAGCCCAGAAATATTGTTTAATTACGCCTCCACGACGCTGCAATATATCAAAACCACTTCTTTTGCCTTTGTTTCTGCTTGTATCTCTCTTTCCTGTTCCTTTATTGACGCTAAATGTAAAAAAGAAAGACAAAAGAACAGGTGCTCAGCTTCCATTTACAATCACTTTCAATGCTTCTTTTGAACACTTATTGCTGATTAGAAACTTCTCATCTCGATTGATTTTTTTAAATAGGAAGCATTTATAAATAGTTTTCTCTCTTTTGAATGGGAGTCATTTTATGTATGTCTCTCGCTTTAAATGCAAATGAGCATCATCTCCCTTTTTAAAAGAGAGCAGTTAATTTACAGCTCATGCCTGAGTTACTCTGATAACAACAAACAAAACTTATAAATACACATTTTTACAGCCCTGTCAGTGTAAACTGCATTTAGACACAAGGAGCACAAACAGTAGGAAATCTGATTTTTAGACTTTTAGAGTGTTAAAAGAGTCTTATTTTGTTTTTAGACGTTCAGCTTCCTTTATGTTGCTGCTTGAGCATGAAAAAGATATGTACGGTTACAAAGCACATTTGCTACTACTGGGAGTTAATCTCTATATCAGTTAGTATTGTTTCTGAACTGCATCAGTTGTCTTCATTGTAGTGCATATTTTCTTCTGGGAATGTACACATATTATTAGATTGTAGGTTAAGTTTTTTCAGAAATAGGCTCATTTTACAACTCCCCTGAAGTTGAGTTTTACCATTTTTTAATCCATGCAGCTGATCTCTGGGCTCAGGGGCACTTTTAGCTTAGCTAAGCATAGACAAAGTCCCTTTAAGGCAAGTCATTTCACGCGGCGGCCAACTTGGAAACGCCTCTCAGGCAGTACAGTATTCTCAGGCATTCTGTTTGAATGGGGAAAACATCAAAATCGCTGTTTGCCAACTTACAAATAATGTTACATATTTGAATCACCAGTATAATTAAAGTCTTAAAGTTTAGTTTCTAAATGTTGGAAACAAATACATTTTTTCAGGTTGCCTGAGCACTCGAAAGAAACGAGATCATGACACCAACCTCATTTATGGCCATATTACTCATTATCATCCTCTGAAAAATGCTTAGTCAGATTGCGCTGGTCTTCTGAAGTAACTCACAATTTGGTCTTGATGGTGAGTCTCCTCCAGAAATGACATTGACTCTTTGTTTACAAGGTTGTGGGCGTTAGAGTAGCTGCTGCTGTCAAGTGGTGTGCGTTTGACAGGACGGACTGTACTTCGCATTCGTTTTATTCACTCAGAAATAAAGGTATGCGAGCTGTCACTGGGGTGGTACCTTCTCTTGAAGGGTCCATATTGGTACCTCAGAAGTATATATTAGTACCTACAAATTTTAAGAGAAACACTTTTGTACTTTTTAGTTACAAATATGTACCCTTGAGGTATTAATATGGACCTTTTAGGTACAAATTTGTACCTTTTCAAAAGGTACCACCCCAGTGACAACTCGGGTACCTTTATTTCTAAGAGTGTACAGATTAGTAAACCAAAAACTTTAGTTTTCAAGTGTAGTGGGTTCAGTTAAAAAAAAAACTGATTTCAAGCTTTATGTGGATATTTCTTATTTCTGTGAAGTAGATTCCTGTGTGTTTGTTGACCACAAAAACTGTTGTAGAAGAATATGTCTGGTCTGAGCTTCTCCCCCAGAGAAACGTCAGTTTCTAGCGATTGATGATTGGTTCCTGTAGTGTGGCTTCAATTGCCACATTGACCTTTGCACTTTTCCCCATTCAAAACTATATAAGTGATCTGTCTTGTGTGTTCTACACTCTCAGAAATAAAGGTACGCGATCTGTCACTGGGGTGGTACCTTTTCTAAAGGTACAAATTTGTACCTAAAAGATCCATATTAATACCTCAAGGGTACATATTAGTAACTTAAAAGTACAAAATTGATTTTAGGTACTAATATACACTTTTGAGGTACCAATATGGACCCTTCAAGTACAAATGTGTATCTTTTGAAAAGGTTCCACCCCAATGACAGCTCGCATACCTTTATTTCTGAGAGTGTATAGTCTTTGACATAGATCATTGAAATGGATTAGACCATTAGCATCTGTTTTAAAGAAGAGTTTTAATAAATTTAAAATTTGAAGCTTTACTATTCTGTAGGTACATGTTATATTAAAACCAATGGAAACAAAATAAAAAGTAGCTATTTTCTAGGTCAATGTTGCTAGGAACTATACTCTCATTCCAGCATAATAATCAAGAAGATTTGACTAAATTTGAAAAAAAAAAAAAAAAGAAAAACAATTGAATTTAGACTGCAATAGTCAAGCCTTCATACTACACCTTTAACGACTTGAATTAAATCACCAAGATGTTTAAATGTTCAATGTTAAAAATAAAGAAAAATGAACAGCTAATCCTAATCACTATTTAAACCATTAATTTGATGTCTTTTATTATAAAACATTATCAACGATATAAAAATAATAATGTCATGCACAATTAAGCCATTTGCAAAACAAACTGCATATTTCCACCAGTTGGCAAGTATTTTGACATCAGATGCAAAAAAAAATATACAAAATTTCACTAACGGCCCCCAACTTTAGACCCACTGTACTCATACAACTTTCATCATCCTGTGAGTCATTTCCAGGAGTAAGTCTCAATAATGAGAGGAAGAGATGTGGCAGAGGGAAAGCACACATCTCTTGGAAATTGCTATTCATTGGAGGAGGACCGGGAGCTATTTCCATTTCCCTGTGCAGGCGACCAGCTGACCCGTCGCCCTTCTTCACTTTCTCTCACCCCTCCACCTGTCTCTCAACCCATCTGAGAAAGACACCAGAGGAGGAGCAGCTTCAAATTGCCAATATTACATTACATTATACAGACTTGGCTGATATAATGTGTGTGCGGAATTGAATATGATAAAAAAAAATGGCAAGCTTTTTGAATATAAAAGCAGAGGAACTAAAATATCGGCGGTTTCTATCTAAAACAGACACTGAAGTACAGCAAATCTAATCATGGCGCGTGTATTATTCTGTATAAAGCGGGGAGATGGAAGCCTGGGGAATGCGAGAGGCAGTTTGTAATGACTGCATTTGTCAAATCCCGTCTGATTTCCTGCGCTCGCTCCAATCATAATTACATCTGAAGTGTTTACTGTCTGTCAGAGTCATTCGTTACAAGGGTCATCTCAGAGACAGTGAACAACTAGGCAACATGTGAACAGCTATAAAATCTCAATGAAAGTAGTGAGCGAATGAGAAAGGAGAGTGGAAGCAAAATACTCTGATTGAAAAACAGCATCCGAGTGGACAAATGATAACAGGAGTAATCAGAGAATCAAGCTACAACATGACAGAAGCCATCTAGAGAAGAGTGTGTCTTTAAATTGCTCAATGCTAGACGGAGTTAAAGTGAAAGCAGTTCTTCCGTATGTGGTAAAATGGGTAAATCTAGTGTGTATATATAATGGAACAGCATTCACACTAAATCATTTCACAATGGTCACAATAAAATGGCAAAAAACACTTCACATTGGTTAAACTTAAATCTCCTTTACACTTGTTATGATGTGGACGTGGAGGTGGAGTTTCAAAATTGAAGAGAAAATTTATTAAAGAGAATGGTAAGTAGGCAGGGATCAAAACAGGAGCTAAATTGTAACATACAAGGTAATCCACAAAAGTAATCCAATAATCAGGCAAAGGTCAGGGCAGGCGGCAAACAATCATAAAACAAGAAACAGTCCAAGAATCACAGGCAAAAAGTACTACATTACGTAAAAAACACAATGCAATATTCCACAATAAAGATGAGTGAATTTTGGTGCTTAAATAGTGTGTAATCTTTGATGATGACTTGGAGCTGTGTGAGAGAATTCAGATTAGTAAACAGTTTCAGCTGTGATATGTAACGCATGAAGGGAGGTGTAGTCCGGGTGAATGGCTGGTGGAGTGTACATATAGCTGAAGTACTCTAGTGTGTCTGGTGGGTAGTCCAGCTAATGACTTTCACAACACTAGTGTGCCTTTTGTTTTGTTACAGTTTTGCCTGACGTTCACACAAATCTGGCATGTTTTCATTTGAAAATGCTGGTGTTTTGTTTCAGTGAAGAAAAAGTGTGAAAAAAAGTTTATTAACATGGCTATATATATTAAAAACAACATATGTGCACCTACTCGTTCTGGCTAACTCACCTTCAACAGGGTGAAAATACACAGGCAAAACTGTAGTCGATTAAAACAATCAATATGTCACATGACACTATCACCTGATCCGATCGCCAAGCAGTAAAGTGAAAAAAATTATATATCTCGAACAATCATTTCAAAGGAATAACTATTAACAATGCTGTGAGCCCACTGCATTCCTTTTGGAAGGGCTCATCCCTATGCCCTAATCCCTTAGAAGGGTTTACCCTCCAGAGTGACATCATCAAAAGGATTAGATCATAGAGATGAGCCCTTTCAAATGAATGCTCAAAAAATCATGGGGCCCGAAGGGTCAATATTAAAATGAAAATGCACTAGTGTAAACAGCACATTTAAAAGGAAACTACATATTGCCTCCAAAATGTGTGTCAATTTAAGAGATATTCTTTGTTATTTAATGATTGTTCATTTATTTTTGTAACTTCAATCTTTGATTTAAAACAGATTACTAACATGATCAGTCCAAAAAATCTAAAATTAAGTAATTATAAATTAACTTGTCACTGGTCAACTTAACATATGAAAATTTTACTGAAACAAATTCAATGTTACAAATGGATAAAATTACATGGTTGACTTAAATTATTAAGTTGAATTAAACTATATACTACCTGAAAAAAGTCTTGTCATCAATCCCAGTTGTAAGAGCAACAAATAATAACTTGACTTCTAATTGATCATATGAAAAAGTGGTTCCAATTATGACAAATACTGCAGAAGACCTATTGAAACCCGCATTGACTTAAGATTCTCACAGTAATCAGTCAAGTTTGATGTAGTTACATTCAGTATGGGGTGTGTGAGAGATCTGCAGAGTGGATGGCAACATCAACAGCCTGAGGTATCAAGACATTTGTGCTGTCCTTTACATTACAAACCACAGGAGAGGGCAAATTCTTTAGCAGGATAGCGCTCCTTCTCATACTTCAGCCTCCACATCAAAGTTTGTGAAAGCAATAAGGTCAAGGTGCTCCAGGATTGGCCAAGCCAGTCACCAGTTCGAACATTATTGAGCATGTCTGAGGTAAGATGAAGGAGGAGGCATTGAAGATGAATGCAAAGAATCTTGATGAACTCTGGGAGTCCTGCAAGAACGCTTTCTTTGCCATTCCAGAAGACTTTATTAATAAGTTATTTAAGTCATTGCAGATGCATTAAGATGCAGTCCTCCAAGCTCAAGGGAGTCAAACACAATATTAATTCTTTTTCTAGTGCACCATGACTTTATATTCTATACTGTACATTATTTCTGTTAAGTGTCAAGACTTTTGTCTAAGCAAAGTCAGACCTTACTGTCCTAATTAAATAATTAGCAATCAAGGCATGATCATATTTTATTTTGATAAAATAAGCATAATCCAGAGGACTTTGCCTTTCATATAAGCCACTTCTGATACTAAACGATCAACTAGAAGTCAAGTTATTATTTGTTGTTTCTAAAACTTGGACTCTAAGACTTTTGCCAGGTAGTGTATATATACATACACATCTGTACTATGTGCATCGGTGTGATAAATTGAGACACAAAATGATTAAAGACGTAATCCTAGTATGTGTAGAGTACATTGGCATTAAAAATGTATAAAGTGCATTCATGAGCTAGTCTCTATCCCTTCATGTATGTTTTATGTGTGATTCGTTGGAGCTTGTATAAATTGCTCATATGCATCAATGTACGCGAGCAGCCAGTCATCTGAATAAGACTGAAGACTCTATGCATTGATAATTCAGTTTAAGATCTACTCGGGCACCAGGCATTTGTCTTAATGTCATAGGCCATCTATCTTCTTAATTGCTTTCACTTACCAGGTATCCATTCGCATCGTAACCCAAACAGCTCATTTATATTCAAAGGCAAGTGCTCATCTTTAAATCTACACACACTGTGGAAGCACAAAGTCTTAGAGCTGAAAGGTGGTTTAAAGCAAAGGTCAAAGAGTTTCATGATAAATGAAGAATAAAACCATTGTTTAGACTTATTTAAAAAAATAAAAGAAATCAAACGTGAGTAATTTTAATATGGTATTAACATAATTGTAAGTTATCTTAATATGTGGCCCTGGATGACAAAACCTTATCTTACATTACAACAGGAAAAATACATTGAGTCAAAATTATATATTTTTTCCTTTATCCCCAAAATAATTAGAATATTAAGAGAAGATCATAGTCCATGAAGACATTTGGTAAATGTCTAATTAATAAATATATCAAAACTCAATTCATGATTAGTAATGTGCATTGCCAAGCACGTAATTTGTTCAACTTTAAAAGCAATTATAGGTGTATAAAAACTTATCAGGCGACACGGTGGCTCAGTGGTTAGCACTGCCGCCTCACAGCAAGAAGGTAGCTGCATGGATCGAGTCCTGGTTGGGTCAGTTGGCATTTCTGTGTTGAGTTTGCATGTTCTCCCTGTGTTGGCGTGGGTTTCCTCCGGTTTCCGCCACAGTCCAAAGACATGCACTATAGGGGAGTTGAATAAACTAAATTGGCCCTAGTGTATGAGTGTGTGTATGGGTGTTTCCCAATACTGGAAAACAAATACTGGAACAGTTGGTGGTTCATTGCACTGTGGCAACCTCTGAAGTAGAGACTCAAATCTAAGCTCATATGTAGTCATGTTGAAAGCTTTATTTTCTGATAAAAAAATAAGGCAAAGCTTAATTATATTTCAGCTATATGTATATTTATTTAAACAAGAAAGGTTATTAATCAAAGTAAACAAACTGATCATGCTTACTGAATTAAGGATTTAATCATTAATAAGTCATTTAAATATAATTATAAACAATCTTTGATAAATTCAGACTATTTTATCTTTAAAAGTGACCTTGAAACCATTGGAACGAGAAACAGGGGAAGTTGTCTTTATTGTGTCAGAGATTTGTCACTTTGCTCTGATTGGTTGAACTTTGGTTTGTTATCTTCAAAATCAGGACCGCAGAGCAGTTTAGCTGTGCAGCATAAGTTACCATGACGACAAAGAATGAATAAAGTCGACATGAACTGGAAGCAGCGACTATTTAAATTTTTTTTTTTTATTGTGACAGTTCCTAGAGAAACTGAATATTTAATGAGAAAACAGTGGGCTTGGCTTAATTTTTTCTACTGCGAGATGATTGGATGTAGTAAAGTAGGGATTTCGTTCAGAATGACCGGGAAAAGGGTTTCGAAAGAGTTATTACAACCTAACAGACACCTCCTCCTCACTTTTTCTGGTTGTAGCCAAAACTGACAGTTGGAGGGTCGTGGTTAAGAACAGTGTGTTAACCACTCCAAAGTTACTTAAGGCTTACTTACACTATGCTATCCGAACTGTGCTCAGGCCCCTTTCCCGGATCGTTTGAGAAGTGTAAGTGCTCTGAATCGGGCTCAGACACAGTTCACTTGGGCGGCCCTGGCCCAGTTGGAAGAGGTGGGCCTGAGCACGGTTTACTTGGGCTCAGGCGCGGTACTCTTACAGTGTGAGTGCAAGCGTGCCTGAGCCCGAAACTGAAAGCGAGACGTGACTTTCATATGTTCATATGTGAGTTTCATATGGATTAATTAATCATTCATACTGTTCAATGAACGCAAACTGTTGTAGATTATTAAAGACGCTAATCCCTCACTGCACGTCAGCTGCGCCTTCAGCAAACTTCCTAATTCCTGCAGCACGAGGACTTTATGGTTGTTTATGAGCGTCAAAAGTGGCTGATCTGTTCGGCGAAATATTAGACCGTGTGTCACTGCATATCAAATGACTTAAACGATATAACTAAAGAAATCTCCACTGTGCTGAGTGAGAGAGCTTACTGAACAGCGCATCATCGATGACGTAAGCGTGTCCAGGCCCAATAATAAAATTTGACAACAACTGTATCTTTTGTTTAATTTCTAAACATTTGAATCACACAAAATCTGCAGAAATTTACGTCTGGTTCAAGCCCCTGTCCTGGAGACTCATCAGTCTATAGCCATTGATAATTGGCTCCTGTACTAAAAGATGGGGCTTCTTTCGCCATATTGACGTTACACTTTTCCCCATTCAAAACTATACCAGTGACACGTCTTGTGTATTCTATAGTCTTTGACCACAACCTGTACCTGACAAACGTAACCTGAGAATTGAACTGAAAACAAACAGGAAGTACATTTTCAGATTTCAATTTTAGATTACAAGGGCAAGTTCTTATTATTTTTCTTAATGACACGCACAGATCCACAAAACTAGCAATGTAAGCTAACAAAATTAAAATGGTTAGTTTTGATTTCATGTGTACCTTAAAGTCCGCATAAAATAATAATTTACAATGTTAATTTTGCCATCTCACAAAAAGAAATCCATGCAAGTTAATCCACCGGAACTTTTTTGGGTATGTTTTTTTGGTGATCTTTAATCAAAGACCACACACCTTTTACCATTGGTTTACTATAAAAGAATGATCTGCTAAAGAATGCCCTAACCCCTACTCAATATTTAGTTTCAGTTGGAAGCACATCAACATACTGAAAAAAAAATTCCAATTTCCAAACTTCCAATTCACACAGACTTTAAATCTGAACTACCTTCATGGTGTATCTAAAACTCAAACTAAAACAAACTAAACTCAAACTTAACTGTATAGCCAGCTAATCCAGCTTTAGGCCCCAGGATGTCTTAAATTATATATTAGTCTACAAAGGTTTAACTTAATTCTTCTGAAAGCTTCTGAAAGACCTGTTGTTACACTTCTGCAATCTCATCATGTCCAAACTGAACATTGATTTCCAAACAATAAGGCAGAGCGTTCCATGTGTGAGTGTGCACACGCGTGTGTGTGTGTTATGCTCTGTTGCTCATGCAGGTGGACTCACTACAGCAAATACAAGAGCAGGAATCACTGAGGTGTGATGATTGAATTAGAGCTGTCTGTCTGAGAATGAACATATGCTTTAAGATGACTAACTGACTCAAATCAAGCAAGACTCACTGTGAAACCCTGTTTAACCCCTGGTCTCAGTGTCAAGTGTGTGTGTGTGTGTGTGTGTGTGTGTGTGTGTGTGTGTGTTTACCTGTTTATGTGGTTTATGAGCAAATTGTATAATAACATGGTATATATTACACTGTAAAAAATATCCGGAAATGATTAGTTTTCCATATTTTGTGATCATGTTTTTATTTTTTGCTGTTTATTTATGCTTTTGAATTGCATTACGGAACCTTGATCTTTCTTCCAACAACTGTTAACCTTGAAAAGTTAGAAAAGGGGACTTTTATTAACATTTTTAAGAGTTTAAAGTGATATATTGTCTAGGTTGGTGTCTAAGACCCTTGTAAAAACTGTCAGTACATTTTCTGTTAGTTTACAGACTTATTTCTCTATATAATATTTTCATTCATTCATTCATTTTCATCTGCTTTTCTGGGGCAGCAGTCTCAGAAGAGAACCCCAGACTTTCCTCACCCCAGACACTCTACCTTCAGCTCCTCTAGGGGGTCCCGAGGCGTTACACATAGTCATAGACATAGACATAGACATAGTCCCTCCAGCGTGTCCTGGGTCTTCCCCAAGGCCTCCTCCCGGTTAGACATGCCTGGAACACCTCCCTAGGTAGGCATCCAGGAGGCATCCGAAACAGATGCCTGAGCCACCTCAGCTGACTTCTCTCGACGTGGAGGAGCAGCGGCTCTACTCTGAGCTCCTCCCGGTTGACAGAGCTCCTCACCCTATCTATAAGGGTGCACCCTGCCACTCTGCGAAGGAAACTCATTTCGGCCGCTTGTATCCGAGATCTTGTCATTTTGGTCATGACCCAAAGCTCATGACCATATGTGAGAGTAGGAACGTAGATTGACTGGTAAATTGAGAGCTTTGCCTTTCGGCTCAGCTCCTTCTTTACTACAACGGACCGATACTATGACCGCATTACTGCTGCCACTGCACCAATCCACCTGTCAATCTCACATTCCATCCTTCCCTATAAAATACATTACGCGGTGGCTCAGTGGTTAGCACTGTCGCCTCACAGCAAGAAGGTTGCTGGTTCGAGTCCTAACTGGGGCATTGGCAGTTGGAATTTCTGTGTAGAGTTTGCATGCTCTCCCCGTGTTCGTGTGGGTTTGCTCCGGGTCCTCGGGTTTCCCCCCACAGTCCAAAGTCATAAGCTATAGGTGAATTTAATAAACTAAATTGTCCGTAGTGTTTAAGTGTGTGTGTGAATCAGTGTGTATAGGTGTTTCCCAATACTGAGTTGCAGCTGGAGGGGCATTTGCTGCAAAAACATATGCTGAAATAGTTGGCGATTCATTCTGCTGTGGCGATCTCTGAAATAGACACTAAGCTGAAAGAAAATAAATGAATGAATGAAATACATTATGCCTATAGTAAGTCCTTAAAAAAAAAACCATACAGGCATGTGTGTGTGTGTGTGTGTGTGTGTGTGGTTGTGTGTGTGTGTGTGTGTGTGTGTGTGTGTGTGTGTGTGTGTGTGT
>CAIGQZ010032318.1:8408972-8423891 GCA_903798205.1 Danio tinwini
GTGTGTGTGTGTGTGTGTGTGTGTGTGTGTGTGTGTTTGAATGGTAATGAATTCCTTCAGGAGCAGACTGAGTTTGTGCTGTGATAAAGCAGGGGTCTGTCATGTCTCTGGCCCCGCTGGAATTAAGATGAGATAAAAAGCGTACCCATTCCCGCTTTAGGACCAGCAGGGGCCCGACAGGGCTGACAGCTGCCCGAATGACAGAGGCACGTGGGAGGTAAAGAGCAGCCAGACGGGTCATATCTGATAGATCTGTGTGTGATGTTACAGAGATTCCTCTCAAATCAGCATCTGCATTTTGCATGTGGGTCAATGACAATACAGTGAGGAAAAATATCCTGAAAATGTAGTTCAAAACATGTGTGGAGTACTTTAAAATGTAGTGTTTGTATTCATTACCATACCAATTGCAACAAAAGTTAATTCAAGAAAAAAAACTCAATATTGAAGCCTTAAATTCTTGTGAATATATATATATATATATTTTAAAATAAATTGTATATTTCAGGGCGGCATGGTGTCTCAGTGGTTGGCACTGTCACCTCACAGCAAGAAGGTTGCTGGTTCGAGTCCCGGCTGGGTCAGTTGGCATTTCTGTGCGGAGTTTGCATGTTCTCCCTATGTTTCCGTGGGTTTCCTCTGGGACATTCGCGATAGGTGAATTACTGAACTAAATTGGTTGTAGTGTATGAATGTGAGTATGAATGAGTGTGTATGGGTGTTTCCCAGTACTGGGTTGCGGCTGGAAGGGCTTCGCTGTGTAAAACATATGCTGGAATAGTTGGCGTTTCATTCCGCTGTGGCAACCTCTGAAATAGAGACTAAGGTAAAGGAAAATGAATGAATGAATGAATGAAATATCATATTTTGATGTATCTAAATAAATTAGATTAGAGATTAGAGTGGTCCCATCACTACTGCAGTGTTGATTGTTTAATCAGTTTTGCATTTAACTTTATTTTAATATGTTATATTTTAACTTTCCTGGCTCTGAAGCACTTTGGTCAGCCTCTATTATGTTCTATATAAATAAAGTCATTAGTCACTAGTGACAAATTAATCAAAGAATTAATTCTTTCAAATTAAATTACATTGAAACTGATCAAATTTAAATTGTACATTGATAAATATATGTATTTGTAAGAAATTTAATTACTGTGTATGTGGATTATTACTTCAATTAATCTGACTCACCCATGCCAGTCATAAAAGATCAAATATTTGAAGGAATGTTTTGACCTTGACCAAAAAATCATTAAAAAACATTATAAATATTATATCATTATAAAAAAAAACCTTAAATAATATTTATTTATATATAAAAGTATTTAGAAAATATTAAGGTATTCTATTGTGTATTAAATACGTTGCCAGGTATGCATAACAAAACCTGCACAAATGCCAATAAAAAAATAAACCAACTGCCAATTGCATTCTGGTGGGTTGGTGGCCTCATGCTCGCAGTGTAAAAGTAATTGATTTCTGCAATTATTACCACATTATATCGTATATCGACCTTATTATATCATGATATTGTTGGCTTCTGTGATTTCCTGAAGACAAATACCAATTTTTGTTTTACCGATTTCTTAGGGGAAAAATTCTGAAGCCCTTTCTCTTCACACTCAAGGGCCAAGGGGAAGGGGTATAAAAATAGAATTGGGATTGGGCCTTAATTCCTTCATAATAAAAAAATGTAAAAAAAAAAATAATAAAACAAATTTCACTAGTTACTCTCAGACCCAACCGTGTTGGAGGAGAATATTTTCACAAAGCACAGATTCAGTCAGCCATCACAGCACTCCCAACACAGCCTCTAAAGCCAAGCAGAACACAGCCTGATTCAGTTCAGTGCTGATCCTCTGCTTGGCCACTTTTAACTGTTCAGACACTGTGGTATCGAATCACCACGGCTCAATGCATGGACACACATAAACACACGCTATAGTGACAACTTCGGTCAAGCTAAGCAAAGTAACAAAGAGAGCTTATTTATATGCTCTGATTTGGAAACACGTGAAAAGACCAGCTACAAGTTGAATTTACATGCTGGTTACTGCTGATTTGTAGATGGTCCCATAACACGTCTTTGTAAACTTGTTCTCTCCAAAAGGTTTTTCACTATAGGTTGAAGTTACATACATTGAAGGCCACATTTCTTATGTCATTTCAATTGTTTTTATTTGAAGAAATATACATTATTTTGAAATATTACTTTGAATTGTCAGTTGCTATATTACCACCCACCTATTTTGTGCACATTTTAGGATATTGCATTTAAAAAATAAATAAATCACAAAAGAAAACACCAAGATGCACATAAATTAAATAGAAATAACACCCAAATGAGTTGGATACATTTTTAATCCAATAAAAGTCAGAAACACATTTAGTGATTAAATTCCTTGATATGCGTCAAAAAGTCATGTGATAGTTTCTCAACAGAGTATGTGATTGAATAACAAGCTAATTTAACCTTAATCTTATTCGCTTTATCTCATCAGGAATATGCGTTCTAATGATTTCATTTTTCTAAATTTTCTAATAAATAAAGATGTGCTGCTATCAGCAGTTGGAGATTAGCAAACTTCCCACATAGCAAAATTTCTCTGGTCCAGATCTGGCCCACACAATCAGCTTTTGCTTGGCCCACATGCCGCAGTGAATTACGATACATGACTGGACCAAGTCTGGCATCCATACAAGGGCCAAACATGGACTATATCTGGACCAAGTCTCAGCCAAGGTAATAACCTATAACTGGGTCTGAACTGGGCCAGATTTGTTGGTGTGTCATGACTGCAATGAATTTGAAAAACCCATGAAGCATTTCGTTTAATGGCCATGCTTTTTTCTCGAAGCGACACAATTGTTATACTCAAACATTATTTAAATGTATTTTAAAAGTGGGTCAGGATAGACCAAACTTAGCTGGCCCACATATACATTTTTAACATCTGGTCCAAATCATACATTTGGCCCAAGTCTTGTGTGCCGCCTTAAAGACGGTGCCACCTCTGCCAAACCCGGCCAATGTTTGGCCCACATTCTGTATGCCAGAGCCGGACAAACGCCTGCTGTGCCAGCTTTATGTCAAATCTGGGCCAGAATTATTCTTTGCTACCTGGGTTTTTGAATGGCCTTGCATGTATTCAGGCCTATTTACATATCACATTCCCTAAAACCTGGCTGGAAATAATAGGGAAATTAAAAAACAAAACATTATGTAAAACAATAATAATACTCAAATATATTGAATTTGTAATACTATAACTTTAACATATTTGTTGCCTTAACATTCATTTTCTTTTCGGCTTAGTCCCTTTATTAATCTGGGGTTGCCACAGCGGAATGAACTGCCAACTTATCCAGCATTTGTTTTACGCAGCGGATGCCCTTCCAGCCGCAACCCATTTCTGGGAAACATCCATGCACACTCATTCACACTCATACACTACGGACAATTTAGCCTACCCAATTTACCTGTACCGCATGTCTTTGGACTGTGGGGGAAACCGGAGCACCCGGAGGAAACCCACGCGAACACAGGAAGAACATGCAAACTCCACACAGAAAAGCCAACCAAGGCTCGAACCAGCAACCTTCTTGCTGTGAGGCGACAGCACTACCTACTGCGCCACTGCATTGCCACCTTAAACAACAGTTTATATTAATTTTAATAAAGAAGTAATGGATTTATAGCTGTGTATTTTAACTTGTGCATGAGATATATATTTTCACAAAAATGTTGATGCATGTTGATGACTTCTATCATTTGCAGTTTCCAAATTGCATCGCCAATATTTTCTCTTAATTTCTTTGCTCATTTAATATTTTGTTCTCTGTAAAGCTGCTATACGGTCTATGCATGTCGACACTAAACAGTTATAAAATATATGCTTAATGGATTCTATAAAATAACCTTATTCTCTTAGGTTAGGATGTGTAGTTACCACTTAAGGTGTCATACTTAGGAAGAAAATGTGCTTTATGCACTCAAAAGAATAATCTCTGCTGCTTGTTCAAACTACTTAAAATGAGCTGAAACAACACTATGCTTGAGAATTTTGGGGGGACCACTTAATTGATTTATGTTCAGTATACTTAAATTTGTAAAAACAATTAAGTCTTAACTCAATCTATTTGTGTTGGGATAACATGAAGGATGAATTTTGTGGAACCCTGCATTTTTTACAGTGTGCAATGGCACAGTTATATAAAGTTTGAAGCATCAGAATTGGAACTCAGTATTGGCCGATCAACATGACAAGAAATTTGTACTTGGTATCAGCTGTGAAAATCCTGATCAGAGCATCACTAATACGTAGATATTCGTCATCTCTTTGTGAGAAGCAATCCTTAATGTCCATTGTTCACTATACCAGCACCTGTTGTTCTCCACCTGTCTGCCAACACCCAATTCCCTGAGCTGCTCCTGTCTTTGTCTGTTCCCCAGTTAACCTTTCCTGCTAATGAACTTCAGGACGACAGCATGGCCCTGCTAAGCCCAAACCACAGGTATATAGCTTCAAAACAAAGACCAAAATGTAGCATAACAATACTATAAAAACATTTATGACACCTGTATACTAAAAATTGAATGTTAGAAAGCCACATAATAGCTTTATGTGAGGAACTGAAAGAAACTCGACCCATTATTTACTGATTATTTATTAAGTTATTCATTTTTTTTTGGCTTAGTCCCTTTATTCATCAGATTCGGAATGAATCGCCAACTTATCCAGCATATGTTTTACACAGAGTTTGCGCTTTCATCCGCAACCCAGCAACTGGGTATATATTAATCTCTATATTCCCAGCGACTGATGATGGTGATGAGACAACACAGGATCAGGAGACACACAACCGGAGGGGATGCACACTAGGACGAGACACTGAGAATACTAAGAGACAAGGAGCAGACATGGTAAGTAGAACTCATAGGAACTGGAATAGACTGAGCATTATTGTCCTTTTCGATGGGACGAGGCCGGACACTGAGTGAAGGAGCATGCAGTGCAGGTATTTATGGAGTAGAATAATGAGCATGAGATGACGTGCAGCGCAGCGCAGGTGATTAGTATTCGGGTGATGGCGATCTTGCTGATTGTGGTGCCGGTAAACGAGGTGAATCATGTGCCTGTGAGTGGGGAGAACCTGGCCTGACTGTGACAATAGTCCATTGAGTGACATCACAAATATGCAAATGAGTAGGGTATTGAATTGTATTATGAATCAGCAGTATACCTGGTTATTAAACACATCTAAAGTATATGTGATGTGAAACACTGAAGCAAGATAACCCAGGATTTTGTTTATCTGGGGTTTAATAACCAAGGTTAACTATTTCAATTGTGAAAAGCCTTTTGTGTGCAAACGACCAAACTTCTAGTGTAAGTAGGGCATCAACCTCTCCCACAACAGCCTGAGAATTCTGCCTATTATTGGATCTCACGCATCCATCCCTGGTGTAATGCAAAAACATGAGATGATCGGCTTGAAAAGATCAAAAACCTTTTTCTTTAAAAATGTAATCATAGCACAAACACAAACGAAAATAACTCCAGTAAGTGGTTTTCCATGTTATTTTTCCTTGTTTCTTTGCCATTAATGTCATATGAGCATGTTTCAAGTAAAAAAATATAAGAAAACTTTTTTGTATAGAACTTGCAAATGGGGCTGCATGGTGGCGCAGTGGGTAGCACAATCGCCTCACAGCAAGAAGGTCACTGGTTCGAGCCTCGGATGGGTCAGTTGGCGTTTCTGTGTGGAATTTGCATGTTCTCCCCGTGTTCGCATGGGTTTTCTCCGAGTACTCCGGGTTTCCCCACAAGTCCAAAGACATGCGGTACAGGTGAATTGGGTAAGCTAAATTGTCCATAGTGTATGTGTGTGGATGGATGTTTCCCAGTGATGGGTTGCAGCTGGAAGGGCATCCGCTGTGTAAAACATATGCTGGATAAGTTGGCGGTTCATTCCGCTGTGGCAACCCCAGATTAATAAAGGGACTAAGTCGAAAATGAATGAATGAATGAACTTGCAAATGCAGGCTGTTACTCACTAGACTTTAAACTCTGGAACACCCTACCAATTCACATTAGACTTCCCCCTCCCTCCATTTCTGTGTTTAAGTCTGTTTTAAAGACCTATCTATTTTTTTTTGCTTTTAATACTCCTTGATTACTTGTTTATTTGTTAAATGTTTCTTTTATATTCTGCTTCACTGTTTTTAGTACTCCTATGTACAGCACTTTTGTCAACCTTGGTTGTTTTTAAATGTGCTTTATAAATAAATATTGTATTGTATTGTATTTAAAATCCACATTTTGTCTAATATTGTGTGTGTGTGTGTTCTTGTTTATGCGGTTACGAGGACACAAAGTTGTTTAATAATATTGGTATGACCAAATTGTACTCTTTTGCTAAGCGTCTTCTAAATGCATAAATGTATTAAAGCTGTTTTATGGGGGCATGTTTTGTGTCCTTGTAATTCAAAACACTTAAAAATCATATGGGGTCTTTTGACATTTAAATTTTGCCATAGGTTTTCTGTAAGGGTTGGGTTTATAGGTAGGGTAAAGCTGGTTTTTACAGTTTAATTTATATTACACCTATAGAGAGTCCTCATAAACCATATATACTTGTGTGTGTGTGTGTATCAGAGGTCGACAGAGTGTAATTCCCTGTCATTCCATGGCTATGATGTTAAGATGAGGTATTTTCACCTATAATGAAACACAAGACATGAAATTATGTGTCTGTCTGTTGATAGGGGTCATGGAGGTGTTTTTCAGAGCCAGAGTAGAGGTGACGACATGGTCTAACACATGTGCAACACACTCTTTAATCACTTAGTTTCTGTGGTTTGGCCATAAGCCACAATGTATAGGATTGATCCAGACAAAAAGCGTTGGTGATGGTGGTGTTCAAAACCCAATCCCCCTGATGAATTGAAGATCCCTTTTACCTTGCTGGTAATGTCTGATTGAAAATTTAGATAACTATTATACAGTATATTTATTATAGATTATGTAACCCTGGACCACAAAAACAGTCTTATGTTGCATGGGTATATTTCTGGCAATAGCCAAAAATCCATTGTATGAGTCAAAATGAGCCAAAGTCATTATAATATGAAGTAAAGATCATGTTTCATGAAGGAGTTTTGTCAATTTTCAACCGTAAATATATCAAAATGAATTTTTTGATTGGATATGTGCATTGCAAAACACTTTATTTTACAACTTTGATTTTTTGTGCACTTCCAGCCTCCGGATTTTTAAATAAGTTCAGGAAAATGTATCCTTATGATGGGTTTTGGGGTCTATGGCGACATACAGTAAATGGAATACAATGAATAATCTTTTTTTAAGAATAATAATATATAAAATCAATAGTTCTGGTGATGTATGCAGATGCAGTGTGCCTGGTTTTATTGAATATTTACTTGTAGTATACTTCAAACATAAAAGTATCATTAGAAAACATATATTTAAAAAAGTGAATAAAAAAATCTTACCATACTGAATTTATTTACCATTTTATTTCAGCTGAAAGAAACATGCACTGGCTGATCTTAAAATACATCAGTGTCTTTGTTTTGTCTCAAGATGGACACCAGCAGCACAGCATAAAAATCAGTGTACATTTAGCTCAATTTGAGTTTAACTTAACCCTCCTTGGGTGTATATATGACTCCCTCTATTTTGGAGTTAAAATAACACTTTCTAAAGTGTGAAATTTGTACATTACTCTCAGAGTTCATTTTAACACAGTAAGAGTTTATTTTTACATCAAACTGGAGTGCGTGTTAGTGTTAATACAGTATATCACCTTTTTCCCTATATTACTAATTGGTGTGTGACAGATAACAGTGATCAAACATGAAGAAAATAATAAATAATTAATAATATTAAAAGGATAATATATAAAAGAAAATAATAAATTAAATAGTTTTTATTTATTAAATGTTCATTAATCTTTTCAGAAAGAGGTTCAATACATTGAACTCTTTGCATTTTAAAATGCAACAAGACATGTTTCAAGTTTAACATACTTCAAGTAAAACATTCTGGTTTGATCACTGTTTGTCTGAAAAAACCGGTTTGAGTTTCCATCACTAGTGGGAAATACACTGAATATTGGGTTAAAAGTTTAACACTGAAAAAAACTCTTAAATATACACTATTTTACACTCGTGGATTAAAATGCACTCCGGTTTTAACACTGAACATCACCAAAAAAAATCACACTGTATATATAACACTGGAATCTTTGCTGTGAGGGATGGGCGGTATGTATGATACAATACATATAGAAAGGGGGAACTATGATGTCAATTTGTATGCAAAAACCTGAAAGCGAGCTAGCATTTTAGCAGTTCCGGTTCCCTCGTCCCAAAGTCAATGTTTTTTTTTTTGTTTTTTTTTATGGGATTTCAGTTAAATTGTTTAAATAAGGTCCGTGGCTAACACAAATACTGTATACTTTATCAAGAATATCAAGATACTTTTTTAAATCAGTTACGTTTCTTTAAAAAGACGGTTGCTATCAAGTTGCTAATCGGGACTACAGGCGGTTTCGGAGACATTATATGTCATGGAGCTGAACTGGTCAGGAGCGCACCTCGCTTGCGTTGGGCATTTGAATTTGTCGGCGATAAAGTATTTTTATGAGTAGTTTTTTATAGTTTGAAGTATTTTTTTTATTATTGGGAATTCATAGTGTGTGTATAGACAATGCCTTTACTTGTAAAGACTGCCAAGACAGATTCATTTGTTGATTATTTATTTTAATTAAATAATATTATGAAGATATTTTTACCAGTGCAGCCTATCTCTTTCCTGCTCTCAGTAATGCAAATGTGTGAATAAATGTGTAAAAAATACACACGTTAACTGTTATTTTATCGTGATAAATAGATTTTTCGTCGTTTTTTTCTTCATCTGAACACATCAAACTCTGTCATAACTGCAATATTTACACTCCTTAAAATTGATAGCATATGTGACTGTATGGGCTGCTTTTCGCTGTACTCTGTGACAAAAAAGAATATTAAATGTTGTTCTCTATCCATTATGAAACTTGCAGGCATATAACATTAGACTTGTCCCTAAAGCCTCATCTCCTCATTTTTGCTGTCTGTTACTAAGGTAAGCGGGCTGTATGCACGCGAGCGATACTCTTATTTAAACATGTGTTATGATAATACTATGTAGGCACATTTATACATATAGTTTTAAAACTTTTACAACAACCATAAAGCAAAACAAAATGTATTTCCCCCATAAAAACTATCCAAAAGCTACATAGGTCTATGTGCTTTTGCGTATTTATTTGTTTATAATATTATAGCGTGGATTATAATATAATAAACTAAGAGAGTAAATCTTTGTCATGGACCATATTTCTAAAAATAAGCTTGAAGAGTTGTCTGTAGCAGGGTGGTGCTGACGTCACAGGCAAGCGCCCCTTAGGCACTGTAGTCCGTTTATAGCCTAATGTTAGCTTCTTAGTTCTTGATTTGCATTTAAGATCCAAAAGTGCTAAAAGTTCTATTTTCGTGTGAGAAATATCAGGTTGGACAAAACGTGTAAGTGTAATGAACTGTGTTTGAACACAGAGCTTATTATTTGCAATCTTCGAAAAGCCTATGGGAAAATCCTATAGGGAATTTATCGAGGGAACCAGTTTTATGCTCACAGCCGATTAGCCTACAAAGTGACGTCATAGTTCCTCCACTCAATTTCAAATATAAAATATTTGTAATTTGTATTTGATAGGGTTGATGAAAATGGCTTGATATTTTGTATCAAAATACTTTAGTGTCTCGTATTTTTAAAATATTGTAAAATACTTTGTAAGAAGTCTACATAATGACATCATGACATTCACCCTCAGATTGACGCTTTCTCAGTTATTTGTCTAGCCTTGAGATCAGAACAGAAAATTGATCAAGAAGGTGGTCAATGCTTGGATGGAAACTATGGAACACACAAAAAGAAAATAACAGACAAATGGCAGGGATATATTTGAGAGCAAATCAACAATCATTGAAAATAGTGTCCCAGCAAACATTTGAACATTGTTGTGGCTGCTGTATATTGTAGTTTATTTTAATACACGTTAAAATTGAGGTATTTGGTATTTTATTTTGAAATAGATTTCAATGTATTTTTGCCCATCCCTGGACACCAGAAAGGATTATTTTTTTCTAAAACAAAGTCTTCAGCAATATCAAAACGCTATGCTTTCGTGGGTCAAAGATGCTGAAGTAGTGTGAATGCCAGGCGTAACTGTAACAAAAAATGTCCATGAGTTCACACTTATAAATGTTTGAAAAATAAAGCATATTTGGTATGCTGTCTAGGGGGAGGGGTCTGAGCTCAGAAAAAACACTCCAACTTGTGTTATTCCCCTTGTCACGAAAGTAGGAGACGTTGGGGTCCGAGTGAAGCGTCTAGCCCTGCCCCAGAACGCTCCCCCTAGGTAGATAGTGTTTAAGAGGGGAGGTGTCGGGGTGCTAAAGTTGTAAGATAATATAGGACGAGTTTGGTATTAATGGGGGTTTAGTCTGATGCTGGTTGGATAATAGAATGATTGTCAATGATGTGTTAGAATTGTTGAAACATCTGCTCATGCTCCTCCCAAAATGTGTTTATAAAACATCTCTTTAAAATGAAAACGGTTCAAAATTCATTGGGAAAAAAGTGACCTACATTTTATCAGAGTGAGTAAATTAACAGCTCATTTTTTTTATTTTGGGGGTAAACTATCCCAATCTTAAGGTTTTTCTACTATAGATTTTCACATTTAAAGTCAGAATGAAATCAAAATTTAGTCTTCAAATTTTTATATGTATATCAGTATTTCCCAACCATGTTCCCGAAGACACACCAACAGTACACATTTTCAACCTCTTCCTAATCAAACACACTTCAACTTATTAGAACATTAGAAGAAACTCCAAACCCTAAAGTTAATGGGTCAGATAAGGGAGACATCCAAAATATGTTCTGTTGGTGTGCCTGCAGGAACAGGGTTGGGAAACCCTGCTGTATATATACATTTAATTCATTAATTTGCCCTCATAATGTTTATCCAAATAACTTTTCCTCCCCCCTCAAACTGACTTCTCATCAATTCTGGTCACATGAAAGTCCTTTAGGGTGGGACTATCAGGGCATGTCTTGTTTAAGCTCTACCTTCATCCACTCGTCAACAATCCAATTGGTTCCCAAAGGACTAAACCATTCACCAGCCTTCATTTTTTTCTTATTTTAGGACTGTTACAATTGGATGTACGTCACAAAATGGAAAAAAGTTCAATCTTAGCTTCTATTACATGGCAACTTTAATCCAATGCATAACCTGTCAATTTGTAGCCTAAGCAGGACTTGACATTAACTTTTTTGATCACCAGCCACTGTGGCTAGTAGTTTTCCGTTACTAGTCACTCACCATTTTCACTAGCCACAATTTTGTTGTTGGGAAAATATATTTTATATGCATAAATTTGATTTTGCCACGCTAAAATTACTTCATTTAGATTGTGTTTTTATGGCGACCCGAGTTAGATTCTTTCTTTGCTGATCCTTTCCCTCTCTGCTCCCCATGCTTTGCTGTCAATTGTCTCTAATAAAGGTGAAAAAAATAAATAAATAAAATTATTGTGTTTTTTCCACTTGCCTCCTCGTTCATTTAACTGTTTTTTGTTTATGAGCTTACTCAATGAGCAAAAGCAAATGGGTTATGCTTTCATAAAAAAATAGTGTCGCATTGCAATTAGTTTTCTTTCACAGGACTTTTAAAGGCTCAACACAATAAGGATTTACCTTTTTTTCTCTGGCCACACCAAACTAATAATTTCCTTGCCGCAAATTTTAAATAACGAGTCAAAACAAGCAAAATACTGCCGTATACATACACCTTTTATTCAACAAAACAGTTGACATTTAAAAAAATATACATTCTCACGCATCTAAAACTATGCACAGTGGTCTATTCTGGCTCCCAGATCACCAGTTAACTATGCATACAACAACATATTAAAGCAATATTATTGTAAAGGATGATTATTAAACTATATTAACAAAAATAACAGCAAGCAAAAGAAAGTGGGCAAGAAACATTCCGTGCGCGATAATGAAAGGATGATGCCGCACACACGGTTAATGTTAGACCAATAATAATCTGTTTAAAGAATGGTTAAAGCAAGAGCGACAACAACTGCTTACAAAGAATCTTGCGCCCTTGAAGGACTGTGGGAACACAAGCATCGCACTAGTTTCGTTTCCAGGCACAGTTGCTTCATGTGAGGAAACGGCACAGGAGCTTTTAAACAAAAGGCATCAAAAGGCATCGCGGGCATCAAATCATCTGTGCGCGCAACACTAAAGCCCTTGTCAGTGAGTGAGGAAAGCCTGTCTCAGCGTGCGCGTGATCCTCTCATCCGTTATTCTCCTGCTTTCTTTTGCGCACTAGCAAAGCTGTTTTTGTCAGTCGTGCTGCTTCTCGATTCTAAGATCACATGACGCATATGGACAAACGGTCATAAACTAACAGTCTAATCTGTATTGACAAAAATTAGATTGATTGATTCATTTGATTAAAATGATTGATTGATTTAAAAATGAGTTTCAGCAAGCCAAAGTGGCTAGTGGGAGTGGCTGTCTAACCCACCACAACCGAAATCTACCCGCATTTGGCAGGTTGGCAGGTGTTGATGTAAAGCCCTGAGCCTAAGGTAGTCACCTTCTGGTGTGTTAGCTTGTTTAAACCGGGTTTGGGAAATCTGGAAACCTGATAGCTGACAGGATAAACTACTTAGCGAGGCTGCAAGACAACTTAGAACAACAGACCTGGAAATGGATGTGATTTGATAGGAGAAATGTGGAATATGGTAATTATTATTCTGTGAAAACTCTTGAGCAAGCACATTTTCTGTACCAAGCTATAATACAACAAGTGCCGCCTCATACTTATAGCATCCAAATTAGCAAGATTCCCTCAACATGATCTTTCCAGACCTTAAGCCGCGGTCACACTGGACTTTTCTCCCCATAGACTTCCATTCATACGCACGCAAATGCGTCAGACCAGAAACGCAGGGTCATCCGTCGGAGTTTTGCAGGTTGCTGCGGTGCAAAGTTCAAGCTTGGTGAACTCTAACCTGCGAAATCGCATCACTTGACTGCATGAGACCAATCCAGGATTAAAACATGACCTCTCTGAACAGAAATTTAAAACATGGAGCAATTGCTTACTTTTTTTTTTATGTCTATTCATCTTGTTTAATCCGGCCCCTTTTCGCAGTGCCGTACGACAGAATTTTGCAAGCTCAAACTCTAGTGTGACTTTGGCTTTATTTAGTATGTATGTGCTTGCAAGTGTGTGTGATCGACAGCTGTGCCTGCTGGCCTGTATTGAAGTCACGCTCTCTGTGGCCTGATGCCATTAGCAGCTATCAGCACAGAGCGGCAGGGCAAACCTAATGGAGCTGTTATCTGTCAGCCAGGTGTATGTGCATAAAGTGGGCTCTTGGGAGAGACACTGCTGGAGAAACTGTAGCACTCATTGAGAAAAATTACAAAACACACACAGAATGACTTATATCGGTGTTTCTCAAAGTATGGAAGTAAAGAGGTCTTGACAAACTGCTGACACACTGATAGGAACACTGGGGGAAAAAAGTCATTTTGTACCATTAAAGTCCCCATGGAGTCAATTTTTTGCTTTTATTTTAAAGCCTTAAAGTTATCTGTTAGCAAAATTCACATTTAAGAGATTAATGCATTCAAAGCTTACAATCTCTAACTTCTGCCAATATGGATCAGAAATTTTGATCAGAAATTCTCATCAGATTTTCAGTACAATCACAAGCTAAAGCTGTGGCTGAACACTTTACCTGTACACTTTAATGTTTCAGATCATCAAACAAATAGACATATTAGTCAAAGATAACACAAATAAACACATCAGGCCTTGATGCCAAACTAAATCCAAAACTACATAGTCTTGTTTAAAAAGGTGTTTGCTTCCCTGTTATAACATAACTCTGGTTTATCACACCTGAGTTCAATTTCTACCACTCAGGCCTGATTACTGTCACACCTGTTCGCAATTAAGAAATCCCTTAAATAGGACCTGCCTGAAAAACTGAAGTAGACCATAATATTCTTAAAAGCTAGATATCATGCCGAGATCCAAAGAAATTCTAAAACAAATTAGAAAGAAAATAATTGAGATCTATTGAGATCTAAAAGGTTATAAAACTATTTATAAAGCGTTAGGACTGCAGCAAATTGCAGTGAGAGCCATTATCTACAAATGGCAAAAACATGGGATAATGGAGAACCTTTTTTCTAATCATAATTACCCCAAGAGCGCAGCAACAACTCATCCAAGCAGTCACAAAATACCTCACAACAACATTCAAAGAGAGGAGGCCTTATTTGCCTGGTGAGTGTTCATGACTCCACCATATTAAAGGTGAGTGTTTATAACTCCACCATAAGAAAGGTGAGTGTTCATGACTCCACCATAAGAAAGGTCTGTTCATGACTCCACCATAAAAAAGGTAGGTGCTCATGACTCCACCATAAGAAAGGTGAGTGTTCATGACTCCACCATAATAAAGGTGAGTGTTCATAACTCCACCATGGTGGTGGAAGTGTGATGGTCTGTTTTGCTGCTTCAGGACCTGGAAGAATTTCTATAATAAATGTAACCACAAATTCTGCTGTGTACCAAAATATCCTGTCAAAAATAATGTTACACATTTTGAATGTCGGCAACAAAAAATAACCACTGACTTATTTAACACACATAGGCAAAATCATAAGATTTCTTCAACCTACAGCTTTCTCTCTCACACGCACGCACGCACGCACGCACGCACGCACGCACGCACGCACGCAC
>CAIGQZ010032318.1:8450389-8468455 GCA_903798205.1 Danio tinwini
CACACACACACACACACACACACACACACACACACACACACACACACAGTCACAGTCACAGTAGGGTTAGGTGAAAAAGGAGCAAAGACCCAAGTGCAGAGTTTGGATATTTATTTATAATAAAATAAAACAAAATGGGAGAAAAGCAAACAAACGAGAGGGGAAAAATAATAGACTGACGAGCACATGACGAAACAGACATAAAAACACGCGTCGCATGTAAACATGTGTCACGTGCTAAACATAACACCAACAGAAGACTGAACGCGAGACACGAGCACACAATGAATGAAGACACTCAGCGTGTACTCACACACGCAGCGTGCATGCTTCATCCCAGCGCTGTCCGAAACGAAACCCAACTAGACAGAGACGCTGGGACTGAAACACTACGCTGCAGACAGACAAACAGGAACACCCGGACGAGAGTGCACAATCGTAAACACGGTCAAACCCTACGCACCCATTGTATAGACCATTTCAATGTGGTGATGTCACTGGCCCATGAACATTTCCTACTTGTTGTCAAACTCTTTCATAATAATATTAAGATGCAATTTGATCATAACTTAACATTAAAACAGCTGTCGTAATATTATTTATCAATAAGCAGACCTTTTTAGATTCTCAGAAGATATGGAAATGAAAAATGTAAAACAGGAAATACGTTAGGACCATTGTTATTGTTTACATCCCTCAAAATGGTCTATATACCATGGATCTGGATTGCCCGTATACATCTGTTTGCTCCTGTGTTGACTGTTGTTTGCCTGACCATTCTGTTTAATAAACCTGCATTTGGATACTTTTGTCAGCATCCCCTTTACATTACAATATTACCTATCCCTACTAAAACCAGACCAAATTATTACCAAACCTGACCTGTTTCGAAGCTCATATCAAAGTTTCAGACCCAAACCTCTTTCAGATCTCAGGTTGGAGTTGGGTTTTCAGATCCAAATAGACTTGTGAAGACCTACGCATTCAATAATACACACACTAAGCATTCAATATGAAAATAAAGCAAAACCAAAGCATTCATTGTGCTTTATACAGTGTTGAGTTGAATGGCACTTCATTGGTAGTCTAGAGAGAATGATTTTAGTGTGGTTTCGGACTCTGATAGGGTGAGGTTTGGCGTGTTCAGTCATCTGAGTGAATTATGCTTGATGAGTTTGGTAGTATGACAGAGGTTTATTGTGTTTGGAGGTAAATAGAGTGAGGCGTGATATGTTTAGCAGTCTAACGGTGGTTTGGAGTACTTGGTCGTGATGGCACTGGAACGCACTGCTGAATACTGATGAAGTACAGGCATGCCATTTCAATTCAGGGGCTGTCTGCTATCAAAACAAAGCCTTTTAACACAGCTTGGGCAGATGTGTCCATGTTTGACACATCAATAAATGTATGGATTCTTAACTGTGCTCTTTTGTCTTTGTCCTAAGATGTTTTAAAATTAAACAGGGGTGTTTTGTCTTTTCCTGGACATCTTTAACAATACTGGTAATCCTTCGGGATGGGAGGCAGACAATCATCTTGAAATAGAAAAGTAATTATGGCACATCTCATTTGGCCTGATGATATAGGATAATTGCTTTTCTTTATTCTCTCGCATAGACAAAAAAAATGCATGTGTGCGTAACCTTTGGCAAATACTGTTTGATTGAGGAGGCGACTCATTTTCCTGTTTAAAATGATTACCGATCACAATCTGAGGCTAGAACCTCTCAGACTCTGGGTTGTTCATTTGCCTGACTGAATTTGGTGTCAAAACCATGGCCACGGAAAGGAAGGGAGGAGAGTGGGGGGTTATATTTTGTAAAAATTGTCATTACTTCAGCATTAGATACTTGTGTCTCAAGTGGACGCCACTCATTTACAGAGCTGAGCTTTTATCTCTGGCAATGAACGAGACTTGTGTTCAGCATACACGCATCTGATTGTACAATCAGGACAATAGTCGGGACAATTTATCTGTTGTCAGCTGAGAGGAGCTTCTGCTTGCTTAATGACAGTGATGAATACATTCACATCAGCCATTTGATATATTTGTCCTGACTTCCAGTTCTGAGGACATGGAAAAACATGCCATCTGAATTTAATATAGTGTGTGTGTGTGTGTGTGTGTGTGCACACATGTAAAGGCTGCAGAGAAATGGATAAAACTAAATACCATAGAATAGACAAAACATATCACTATACACTGCCTGACAAAAGTCTTGTTGTCGATCCCGTTTGTGAGAGCAACAAATAATAACTTGACATCTAGTTGATCGTTTAAAAAAATGTCAGAAGGTAGATTCTTCAGATGAATCATCTGTTGAGCTGCATCCCTATCATTAAAAAAAACCTAATGAAACCCGCATGGACCCAAGATTCTCAGAGAAATCAGTCAAATTTGGTAAAGGAAAAATCATGGTTTGGGGTTACATTTAGTATGGGGGTGTGAAAGAGATCTGCAAAGGCAAAGAATCAAAAAGAAGTTCAAGGTGCTCCAGGATTGGCCAGCCTAGTCACTAGACATGAACATTATTGAGCATGTCTGGGGTAAGATGAAGGAGGAGACATTGAAGATGAATCAAAAGAATCTTGATGAACTCTGGGAGATGTATGGATGCAGTCCTCCAAGCTCATGCGAGTCATACACAATATTAACGCTTTTTCCACTGCAGCATGACTTTATATTCTATACTGTACATTATTTCTGTTAAGTGACAAGACTTTTGTCAAAGACAGACCTTACTGTCCTAATTTAATAGTAAAAAAATCAAGGCATGATCATATTTTAATTTGGTTATGCCTAAAAAGTTTGAAAAAGTGATTTTTATTAACACTTTAAATAGTTTAAAGTGACAATGTCTGGGTTGCTGCTGTATATTACAGTACAAAAACATAATATACTGTAATATAATATACTGCCAGTACATTTTCTGTTATTTTACAGACTTATTTCTTTATATATTGTATTTTATATATTATATTACCAGTTTTGTTACTGTCCACTCTGTAAGCCTTTTAAAAAGTTAAACAACAATCAACAACAACAGAATCTAATGTCCCCTATAATCACATTTATTGTAAATTTGACATTTGTTGTATATCATTAAATATGTGCCCAACACATTAAAATGCTTTACAGCGGGGAAAATAAGTATTGATCACGTCACCATTTTTCTCAGAAAACATATTTCTAAAAGAGCTGTTGACTTCAAATGTTCTCTGGATGTTGATAACAAATAAAGAAATCAATAAATGAAAAGAAAACAAATCTAATTAGTTTACAAATTAAGTTATGTGTAATAAAATGAAATGACGCAGGAAAAAGCTAGCCGGCAGCTAGCTCTCTGCAACTCTCACATGGTCGCCCACTGAAGCTAAGCAGGGCTGCGCCCAATCAGTACCTGGATGGGAGACCACATGGAAAAGCTAGGTTGCTGCCAGAAGTGGTGTTAGTGAGGCCAGCAGGGGGCTTCCAACCTGCGGTCTGTGTGGGACCTAATGCCCCAGTATAGTGACGGGGACTCTATACTGCTCAGTGAACGCCGTCTTTCGGATGAGACGTTAAACCGAGGTGGTTGTTAAAAATCCCAGGATGTCCTTTGAAATATCCTAACTGGCTAAATGACTGCCGTTGCGTCATCGTAGAAAGACATGGAAAGCTCAGACAGCAGCTGAAATCTCCCAGTAGTTATTTAGCATCCCTCAACTCTTTGTCATTGTAAATTAATATTAGCTGCTTTAGTCCAGCATCTACATTAGCAGGATGATAAAGATGAAACCAGGGTGGACATTTCAGCAATAATACAGCCAAGGAAACTCTTAAATGCTTTCAGAGAAAGAAAATCAAGCTGTAGAATGGCCCAGCCAATCACCTGACTTGAATCCGATACAAAATCCGAAATAAAGATCAGATTTGATAGACGAGACCCACAGAACCATTAAGATGTTTACACTCTGTTAAAGGGTGTGAAAAATCACACCTGAGCAATGCATGTGACTTCATTCTCCATATGAGAGGCGTCTTTAAGCTGTCATCACCAAAATAGCCTTTATATAAAGTATTAAATACATTTCAGTAGTTCGGTACTTTCTCTTTTGTCATTCCATTGTTTTTACACATAACAAATTTTGCAGATTTTTTTGTTTTGATTTATTTTTAAGTTTGTATTGTTTAGGTTTTTGCCAAAATCAATTCAATTCTATGTCAACAACTCCTTTAGATATATTATTCCCAGTAAAAAAATGACATGTTCAATACTTACTTAATCCCCACTGTATGTGTGTGTATCAAATATACTCTCAAAAAAAAGATTTTTGCTGCTTGTTCAAACTACTTATTTAAAATGAGCTGAAACAACACATTTCTTGAGATTTTCTTTGGGACAACTGAATTGTTTTATGTTCAATCCACCTAAATTTGTTAGGTGAACATAATCGATTTGTGTTGAGACAACATAAATGACACAGGTTAAGATATATCTGTGCAAATTAAACGTTAAAGATTTGTTTAAAAAAATTCAAACATTTAACAAACACTCTTATGTTTTTTGCCACAACTGAATTGTTTTATTTTCAATCCATTTAAATTTATAAAAATTATTAAGTTAACAATCAATTTGTGTTGGGACAACATGAAGGAATTGTATGGAACCCTGCATTTGTTTACAGTAAATGACATTTTTGTGTTACTTGAGATTCATGTAATGTGAAGTTGACCTGTATCAGCAAATTTCACCTGGGCAAAAAGAAAAAAAGAAAATCGAAGGAATCCATGAAGAACTAAATTACCTACATTATTCTGTCCAGCCCTCTGATATACGGAAGTGCAAGATCCTCTGCATCCACGGCTACATATCCAGCGTCCCATCTGACAGCTGATAAATGTGTGTCTGCATTCTTCACCTTGTTACTCACGGCTCCTCCAATGATGGTGGCTTTTGGCTGTTTAATACCTCTGAAATACAATTATTTCTTTATTGCCGCATTCTGGGAGCGGCAGAGATGGATTGCGGCACTAGACTCGTCGAGGAAAGACACGTTTAAAAGCAAAGCCAGGACATAAAGAATACCTCCACGCTGCTGTATGCTGACACCAGAGGTCAAGAAGCCACAGATGAGAGACTGAGAGATGCACGATGGGAATTGTAGAAGAGGCAAAGCGTTCTGGGACATAATCATTCCGGGACATGCGTATCCTCATGCATCAAATCCTAATATGAAATCACTTCAACCTACAAACCCACAGGTCAGTGTTGAGAATGAAATGTATGAACAGCCCAAATTTCGAATCATTCTTTTTGGAAGCGTTTCATAAAATGCATCTTGAGGCCTGTGTTTTTATCTTAAAGGGAGAGTTCACACAAAAATGCACATGTACACAGTCATCCACAAGTGGGTTCAAACCTTTTTTTTCTGTTAAACACACAAGAAGATATTTTTGAAAAAGCTGAAAACTGGTAACCATTGACATCCATAGTAGAAAAAACTAATTCTCAGGTCAATAGTTACAGGTTTGAAGCATTCCTCAAAACATCTTTTGTGTTCAGGCCTATACTTCTATCTTAAAGGGATAGTTTGCACAAAAAATGTTAGTTTGCACACTATTTAATCAACCTCAAGGGTTTTTGTGTTAAACGCAAAAGAATATATTTTTAAAAGAAAGCTGAAAATTGATAACCATTGACATCCATCTTCTGCAAAGAAGGTCAATGTGCTCCAGGATTAGCCGGCCCAGTCACAAGACATGAACATTATTGAGCATGTCTGGGGTAAGATAAAGGAGGAAGCATTGAAGATGAATCCAAAGAATCTTGATGAACTCTGGGTGTCCTGCAAGAACGCTTTCTTTACCATTGCAGATGACTTTATTAATAAGTTAATTGAGATGGATGCAGTCGTCCAAGCTCATGGGAGTCATTTGCCTTTCATATAAGCCACTTCTGATACCGAATGATCAACTAGAAGTCAAGTTATTATTTGCGGTTCCTAAAACTTGGATAGGTGACAAGACTTTAGTCAGGTAGTGTACTATGGAAGTCAAATGGTTAGAGGCTTCCAGCTTTCTTCAAAATATCTTCTGTTGTGTTCAACAGAAGAAAGAACCTCAAAAAGGTTTGTGACAAGTGAATGATAACTACAAATAATGACAGAATTTTCAGTTTTGTGAGAACTATAACAGTTACAGTAGATTCAGATCGAATAACTTTCAAAAATGTCACCTTTTACTGTATTTTTTTGTTCAGAGAGCGTGTGAATACATGAATAACAAAGCAAGTGATACAGAGACTATTAATTAACTAAATAATTGCAATAATAGCACTTTTACAACAACGCTGCCACGTTTGCAAACATCCCCTGTTGGTGAGGCTGAAGCTGCATAAAGGACCGTTGTGGGAACCCTAATTTGTACAGGGTCACAGAACAAAGCCTCAATAGAAGTATTTTGGCTGAATGTTTGGCAATGCAAAGCACCCCTCTAAGAAGGAAAGAGTGAAAAAATAAAAGACCCTCCTCCCTTCACTTTTTCTTGGTCTCTGAATCCCCCATTCAGATGGCGCTCTGCCCTGCACTAAATGGCTGGCGAGTTCAGCCTGTGAATTTGAATAGCGGAGAAAAGCCCGGCTTCTGCATTCTCCTTCAAACACAATTAGCCATGGAGGGCTGGAGTCTGTCCTCCCTACATTTAGGCTGTGTTTGATGGGTCGCCAGAGCCATGACTTCATCCAGCCTGGATACCGCTAGTAGCTATTGCAATGCAAAAGAGGAGACGCTTCTCCCAAACAGTCCAGCGCAGCCTTTAACCACACCGTCAACATCATGTGTCAAATTTGCACAGGGCCAAATTTGGAGTATATACAATTCTTTGGGAATTCTCTACCTCATGATGGGATCGCTGAATGGTTCACTGGATACTGGGAAAGCTGGAGGAGTTTTCAAAAGGCGCAGAAAGATAGGGATAAAAGAGTAAAGAATTAAAGGAGAATACAAGTTTGGAGCTGAAGTTTCACACTGAGGAACTAAAAGAAGGAATAACTGCAACTATCCAAACTGTTACGCCCGAGATGCTACAGAGAGTGTATCGGGTTGATGTCCCTCGAGTCTGGAGGGGGTCATATTGAACATCTATGAACTTGTTTTCTACTGAAAAAAAACTTTTAGTGCTCTTCACATTGATTAATTACCTAAGGTTGCATCATGTTCCATCATGTTTTTTTATTATTATTAAATACAGATTTTCAAAATACAAAGGGGACCTATTACGCAAAAATCAAGAGTTTGTGAATACAGTATATCCAGCTTCTAATAGTAAACATTTTTTTGTTTTATTTTTTTATAATCACACTTGTCTGCAGAAACACTTTGATCATCAGATGGGGAAAGCCCCACCCATTAGTGACAAACTCTCCCTCATTAGCAAAGGACGTAAAGTGGCGGTCACATTTCACTTTTTGCCCCATAGACTTCCATTTATGTGTATGCGAATGTGGCAGACCAGAAATGCAAGCTCCATGCAAAGTTCAAGCTTGGTGAACTCTGACCTGTGAAATCTCATAACGTGACCGCATGAGACCGATCAAAAATCAAAACATGACCTCTCTGGACAGAAATTGAAAATATGGAGCAAATGATACCATTTCGCAGTGCAGCATGACAGAATTTTGCATACTCAACCTCTAGTGTGACAGCGGCTTTAGTCTTGTTTTTGAATCTGCCACTATGCTGACACATAGGCATTTGTAGCTCCGCCCTCTTTTGAAAAGAGTGCTGGGAGCACAATCTCATTTGAATTTAAAGCAACAGTCGCCAAAGTGGCACAATTACTATCAAAGCCTAAAAGGAACAGTTTTAAACTGTTATAAAACATTATTTGTGGGGTATTTTGAGCTGAAACTTCATATACACACTCTAGAAATATCAGAGACTTTTTTTACATCTTGTTAAAAGGGGCATAATAGGTTGATAGTACACATATAGTACAATAAATTGATCAAAAGTGAAGTTGTGATGTTATCTTTTCCCCCCTCAAAATAAGATATTATGCCCCTCCCCTCCCTCAAAAAACCTTTAGGGACTATGCATACTGTATTGTGTTGATGTGAATGAATTTTTTGTAATGAGTATTTATTTTACAGGTGTTTTTACACTTATTTTAAATTGCACATAGGATGCTGTGTTTTAGGGTTAAAGGAAATAAGTCTATGAACTTAACTGACAATGTTGTCAAAATATACTGTAAACAGGATTTTTTTTCTGTTTTTCTATTTATTTATCTTTTCTAAATGTTCAGGACCACTTTCTTGAAAAATGCAGGGACAGAAGAAATTGCACCGTTCACCTTCAAAAGATTAAAAACTATGAAGGAAATTTCTATGTTGAATAAAATTTCAAAGTGAAGCCGCTGGATTCAAAATAATAATAATTAATAATAATCATTAATAAAATAAAATTATGGCGGCTCAGTGGTTAGTACTGTCGCCTCACAGTAAGAAGATCTCTGGTTCGAGTCCCAGCTGGGTCAGTTGACATTTCTGTTTGGAGTTTGCATGTTCTCCCTGTGAATAAACTAAATTGGCCATAGTGTATATGTGTGAATGAGTGTGTATGGATGTTTCCCAGTACTGGGTTGCAGCTGAAAGAGCATCCGCTGTGTAAAACATATGCTGGATAAGTTGGCGGTTCATTCTGCTGTGGTGACCCCTGATGAATAAAGGGACTAAGCAGAAAGAAAGTGAGTGACTGAATGAAAATACAATTATGATGTAGAATAAAAATCCGAGAAGCACGTTTGCGATTGTAAACTCTCTAAAATGTCTATCAACATACACAACACTTATAAATGTGTGTCAGATACATTCCTGCTTTAAATATTCCAGTATGTAAATCCAAACCAATTTATGAAGGGCCTTCCATCTAAATGATGAAATGAAAGTGTGGCTAAAAAAGGGACATGTGTCTTTTTGTTGCCATCAGTGATATAGTCACAGTACTGTGCAAAAAGTCTTAGGTCACTATTATTAGCCAGAAGGAAAAACAGTGACACACATTCAGAATTAATCCACACAGGGGCAAAAGCTGAACTATTTTAAAACGTGACTGCCGCATGTGTGTAGGAACAGCTGACGGTGGCCATATCAACGTCAAATGGCAGTGGATCGCGAGCTCACAAACATATTTAAATTCTTAAACAAAGCGGCACGCATCGCATTTTTAACGTGGTTTTATACGCGATATGAAAATATAAAGAGTTAACCAGATATAGTACAAGTGGTTCTTTTTGAATATGATGCCACAAGCTTGGCAAACCAGTCTTTGGGAATTTTTTGCCCATTCCTCTTTGCAGTACCTCTCAAGCTCTATCAGGTTGGACGGGAAGCGACGGTGCACAGCCATTTTCAGATCTCTTCAGAGATGTTCAGTAGGATTTAGGTCTGGGCTGTGGCTGGGCCACACAAGGACATTCACAGAGTTGTTGTGAAGCCACTCCATTGATATTTTGGCAGTATGCTTTGGGTCATTGTCCTGCTGGAAGATGAACCGTCATCCCAGTTTGAAGTCAAGAGTAAACTGAAGCAGGTTTTCTTTCAGGATGTCTCTGTACATTGCTGCATTCATTTTCTCTCTATTCTGACTAGTCTTCCAGTTCCTGCTGCTGAAAAACATCCCCACAGCATGATGCTGCCACCACCATGCTTCACTGTAGGGATGGTATTAGCCTGGTGATGAGCGGTGCCTGGCTTTCTCCAAACGTAACGCCTGGCGTCCACTCCAAAGAGTTAAATTTTAGTCAGACCAGAGAATTGTTGTTTGTTCAGAGTCCTTCAGATGTCTTTTGGCAAATTCTAGGTGGGGTGTGGCTTCCGTCTGGCCACTCTACCATACAGGCCTGATTGGTGGATTGCTGCACAGATGGTTGTCCTTTTGTAAGGTTCTTCTCTCTCCACAGAAGAACGCTAGAGCTCAAACAGAGTGACCATCGGGTTATGATCACCCCTGATCACTCAGCTTAGATGGCCGGCCAGCTCTAGGAAGAGTCCTGGTGTTTCCAAACATCTTCCACTTACGGATGACTGTGGTCATTGGAACTTTCAGAGCAGCAGAGATTTTTCTGTAACCTTCCCCAGTCTTTTGTCTTGAGACAATCCTGTCTCGGAGGTATACAGACAATTCTTTTGTCTTCATGCTTGGTTTGTGCTTTGACATGCACTGTCAACCCTGGGACCTTATATAGACATTTTCAAATCATGACCAATCAACTGAATTTACCACAGGTAAACTCCAATTAAGCTGCTGAAACATCTCAAGAATGATCAGTGGAAACAGAATGTACCTGAGCTCAATTTAGAGCTTCACAGCAAAGGCTGTGAATACTTATGTACATGTGATTTTTCAGGTTTTTTATTGTAATAAATTTGCAACAATTTCAAAAAATCTTTTTTTCACACTGTCATTATGGGGTATTGTGTGTAGAATTTTAAGGAAATAAATTAACTTAATTCATTTTGGAATAAGGCTGTAACATAAAAAAAATGTGGAAAAAGTGAAGTGCTATGAAGCCCAGTTTGTCAACCTCCCAAATCTATTACCCGTCAAACACCCATAAGACACAAACCTGGCCTCAAAATAGCTCTTGAAGGGCCCAGATCAATAACAACAATGCGCAGAGAGATATATAAAATACAGTGGAACCCAGAGAGCAGCTGACATTTATATGATTAACATTGACTGGATCCGTGGCATCTACACCTCACTGTAACAAAGCACTGAGGGCTCTCGTGGGAGGCTGCATTGGTAAATGAGATGCGGTGAAATAGCAACTTGTCTTGCCGATATTTACTTTATGCAAGTGTGGGTGTGTGTTTACTTCAGCCCCAATTACAACACTCCTTGCAGACTCATCTGATATAGCAGAGCTGGTGAATAAATAAATATTTAGCACTCTTATAAAACAGGAGAAGATGACAATGATGGCAGAGAGAAAGAGAGAGACTGCATATCTCTCTAAAGGCAGTCTCATATAGGATGAGAACAAAGGGTAGAGGAAAAAAAAAGAGTAGGCAATGAGAGTTCAACAATTGAGGGTGGAAGAATAAAAAAAGCAATCAAGACGATCCAAAAAGTCAAAAGAATAAAAATGTTTCATTGCTGATGAGTGAAAACCAAGCAGCAACCTCCCGCTCTCTCTCTGCAGTAACTGAAACTGCAATTCATCGGAATTCCGCTAGGCCTGGCTCCAAAATAGAGCAGATTTCTATTGACCCCAATGTTAAAACGACCAACTTTACAGCAGAAAAAATGGTGTTTACAGCCTGGTACAAAACACGATTTTGGTGTATATACTGTAGCTAATATTACCCTTCATGACAACTGAGAGGTTGATTTTTTACTACTCATTTGTTTAGTTTATATTGAGTTATATTAAGTCTGCATAATTAAGGGCATGGCCACTTGAGTGACAGCTAGGTCTCACTGCTCACTGTCTAGTCAGCTGATTCTGGCTGATTAGCTCCTGAACTACAAGTATATACATTAGAGATGTGCGGATCAGATGAAATGTTACCCTAATCTGATCCTTCATTCTAATCATCCACCAGCCACCCGCCCGCACATATTATTTTATCTGATATATATATATCCGCACCCGATTGACACTTTAATAATACTAATTCTTTGTTTTAAGCATGATAGGTCATTGTGGATTGTTCGTTATTAACAGCAGATTCAGCTTTTACATATACAGGAAAAAGATAACAAAAATGGTGCCCCTTCAGCCTAAACGGCAGCTATGATATGTTTACTTGCTCTTTTTCTTTGCACTGTGCAATAGCAGAATAGCATCTACTGTGCCTGGATTCGAACTCGCTCGTTCGCTCGCACTGCTTGTTGCAGGAATGCACAAGCTTCTCCTTGCAAGGCGCTGCAGACATGTAAATAAGCTATCTTGTTTTCCCAGAACAATAGCAGATTTTCCTCTGATGACTCCTCTAATTGAAGGTTTGCACAGAACTCTTGCACTTCATCCATTATTTTGGGCATCTCATCTTCACGTACTGTAAAGTCCACTCTCTGCTTTTTTGCTGGTCAACTGCTATGACCCGCGACCCACCGGCAATTAATCATAATGTATTTTTTTATTACCCGCCCGACTATCGCAGATTATCCACATTGCATATAACCACCATCCGCGCATCACTAATATACATGGTATTTTTGTTTTGTTTTATGTGGCTTTACACAGTCAATTGCCTTTTGGAATTATTCCCTACAATTATCAGATAATATGGCATGCTGTGCACTTAATTGTGCTCACAAACCATTCAAGTGGCCTGAGTGAAATTCTTACATACTTATATATCATATCTATAAATGTATCTGTTTTGTTTAAGATAATTTATCATTTATAATTTCTTTAGACCTGTAATGCACTCCTGAATCTGACAGATTGATTAGCTGTAGGCTCTAGAACAGTCATCTGAAACATACAGTTTTATGCCTGGATTTCATAAATAGCCCTGCATTTACTAACACAGACTATATTTGAAGTATTTGGAAGTAATTCACGTTTTCCTCCTGTAGAAAAACATCATAAGAACAATGCTTAGTGACTCAATGTATTACAACAGTGTTTTTAAAAGAGTAAACTTTATTGATATAGTGTACAACCAAGCACATGTGGTCAGAACATAAACGAGTCACAGGTAATGAAGTATTAAGTGTTTCTCCCAAAGAAAAGCCTGTCTAAGCAAAATGCTGGCAGGCGTCTGTAGCTCTGCTCATGCTCCGCCTCTTTGCCCTGTTTTGGTAACCACTGGTTGGCGCAATGACGCGTGAACAAAATGGTGATTAATCTGCGCTTAATCTGCGCTCTTCAGAATCTTATGGGTGACGTCATGGATACTACATCCATATCTTTTAGTCAATGGTGAAAACTTTTTAATACTTCAAAAGTACTTAGTAAAAGTCAAAAAGTAAAAAAAAATACTTTAAAAAAAGTATTTTTAATAAACACTGTTTTTTTTCGATACTGATCTAAGAGCCAATCACACAGTAGAAATGTGCAACAACAGGAATCTGTAATTGTCTTGATATTGGAGATATGCTACGCCACCCAGTAGTTTAGCGAGCTTGATTTGCTTTTCCACCAGCGGTATTAGCGGTGTTAAACTGTTTATTTAAATGATGAATTTTTTTTACCATTTTTAATTAAGTAAAACATTTGTTTAAAAATATTTTTGTAATTATTTATTTTTAGAAAATGCAATGAATATATATTTTGCTTGTGCACTGTATAAATGCTGCAGGTCACAATGAAATAGAATATTTTTAGAATTTTATATTGTATATCATAAATATATTACAAAAAAACTGAATCTCCAAAAATCTGAGTAATGTGTAAACTGTTTTTGTTAATAAACAACACTTTAAAATGTTATTCAATGAAGCGTCTAATCTTTGTGGCTTCAGTCATTGTTGGGATACTCTTTTAAAGCTAGAAGATTTAACAACTTATATTGAAATATATGTTGTGATCGTTCAATATGGAAAAGAATTATCGAGATTGCATTTTTGTCATATCGCCTAGCCCTATTTGTTGTCAAAGTTGATATTACTCACTTACATGTTATTATATTATTAACATAATTACATTAAAATTAATACTTTCTAAGTTAAAATGTTTTTACCTGTAAATGTTGAACATGTATTATGCATTTGTTTCATCAGCTAACAGGTCACTCTCTTTAAAATGAGGTTCAAAAGAAAGATTTTGCTGTCATTTTTGTTTCAGAACCCTTTATTTCGTTGTGATTTTAGTGAACTAAAGAACTTGCGACACTAAAAAAATCCAACTTACAAATAGTTAACTCAGTTTAAAATTGTAAGTTAGATGGACATACTGTATTTTTGAGGTCAGAGTGGAATTTACTCATAAAAATGATTCAGCTGCATGTTTGGTACTGTTTGTTCAATGAAAGTAAAATATTCAGTTGAGGAGACTTTACATTTTTATTTCTCGATATTTTCAAAAAATAAAAAGTTGAGTTACTTAACATTTTAAAGCAACCGGCTGCAAAGACATTTTTAGTTTATTAAGCTTCAGCGTTTGAAGTTGTGCCAAATTATTCCATAAAGTACACTTGACTAAAACCAGCCTTTTCGGTCAATTAAAAAAAATAATTTGGCACAACTTCAACCACTAAATTTTTATAAACTCAAAATTTCTTTGCAGCTGGTTGCTTTAAAATTTTGAGTTAACTCAACTTTTTTTTTACAGTGTACAAAGCTTCCATACATGCAGATGTTGAAGTTTCTTAATGGAATAAAAATATGGAAATAAAGAAACTTACATATTTAACCCTTCTATTGTCTAAGAATTCTGTATACAAAAATGACACATTTTCACTAAATCTCCAAAATAAAGCAGCTAAATTTAATTTTAAACCTCAAATCTATTTTGCATGAATAAACTACTTTGTCTTCATCACAAACTCTGTGAACATTTGGGTTTGTAACATTTAGTGTGGAGTTTTTCATCAATGTTTAATCAGAGGGCATCTATGTCTGTCTATCTGTCTGTCTGTCTGTGCCAGTAGTTTTTTTTTGATGTAAAAATGGTTTTATAGGTGGTGTGACAAAATTGACCCACAGGACAAACAGTGTACCCTAAATGTGTACAGCCTCCATGAAAAATTTTAAATGGTTTAAGTTTTTTATTATTATTATTGGGATTCATTTTAGAAAATTCACAAACCTTTTTTAGTATGAAAAGTTAAAATATTAGTAAAATACCCCAGTAATTGTGTTTGCCTTTCTTTTCACCCAAAACTGTGTTAAAATAACCTAGCATTTTTTGTGTATTTTTTTAATTACACTTTTTTTGTATCATCATGCACAAACATAGTGTCATTATAAATAAGTTTTCATATGTTTTTCAACTTAATGCTGGTCCCACACTGCAATTTAAACCCAAATTTGATAGAACATGGACAAGCCCAAACATTGATTTCAATTTGGGCATATACATTTAAAATACATAATTAAAGGGATAGTTCACCCAAACATGAGACTGTTGCCATTGTTTACTTACCTTTCGCTTGTTCTAAACCTATTTGAAGTTTCTTCCTTCTGTTGAACAAAAAGGAAGATGTACCAAAGAAATTTAAAAACCTGTAACCATTAAAATCCATAGTATTTGTTTTTCCCAATATGATGGGACTGGATGTCAATGGTTACACACTGAAAAAATGATGTCTGCAAAATCGTTGCAAACAATTTGTGTTGAATTTAAACCATTAAAATATAGTACTGTTTAAATGAATTTGTTTAAATTCAGCCCGAATAAATTGTTTGCAGTCACTTGACTTTAATTTTATTAAATCCAAGGAATCTCCTTTGAATAAATTTTTTCAGTGCAGGTTTCCAGCTTTCTTGCAAATATATTTTTAGGCTTAACATGAACAAAACAGAAATCTCTATAACCCAACGGTAAATTTTGGATTGAAATAACCAAATTTTTTTTTTTTAACTGACTGATGAATGACACTGAATGTTTACTAAATATTTGCCTTCTGGCAGAAATGTCAGCGTTCTTTTAAGATTTGTCACCAAGACAAAAACAGCAATTATGGGAGACATTATCACAGTGGGTTTCTCCAGTTCTAAACACATTATGACTGAGCACTGCACATGAGCCACAAATTTTGTCTGACATATCTGACCCTGAACCACAGAGCCAATCATAACGTGTCAGTTTTTTTAAAATTGCAATTTATGCATCACCTAAAAGCTGAATAAATAATATTTCAATTGATGTATGGTTTTCTAAGAAAAGATCATATTTGATTGAGATACAACTATTTGAAATAGAATCTGAGCGTTCCAAAAAATCTAAATATTGTGAAAATATTGCAAGACTTTAAAGTTGAGCAAATTAAATTCCTAGTGATGCATATGAACCAATTATATAATTACATTTTGATAGATTTACAATAGTAAATGTACAAAGTTTCCTTAATATTTGAATGATTTTTGGCATTAAAGCTAAATCTATAATTCCAACATAGGCTCATTCTGAAAACGTAGCCCTATATACTGTACATTTCTGGAGATTGTGAATTACGTAGCCAGAGGTACGTATGGCTGCATTTCATCTTTAAAACCAACATTAGGGGGGCAGTAGCCGTTCATTTTCACGCTTCCCAGCTTACCGCTTACCTCGGTTTGGACAGATTTTCCTCTGTTACCAGATTGTCCTGTGGGTCACCGCATACATCGACGCATACATAGAGACGCAGAAAGGAGTTCAAGTCAAGAATGGTCAGAGAAAGCATGTAAGCCAAAAACAAAATAAACAACTAGTTAACAGGATGAATGTGGTAAAATTTGAAAACATGGTAAAAATCAGACTGCCGTGAGGGTTTTTCTTTTTCTGGATTGCCTTTGAAAACACTGTCAGTTGGCTATAGGGTAGTGGGTGGGCTGGTCAATCTGTGCTTTTGAAAACACTATCGGTTGGGTTTAGGGAAGGAGAAGGGTGGGTCAGTCGATCGGTCAGTCAGTCGACAGAGGCCTCTGGGGGATTTGCACGAGAACAGCAGGTGTGAATGGCACTTGTGGGAGAAATTAGAGATCTGCAAAAGTGTACTCAACAGCCTCTGGTGGATTTGCAAAAAAAAAATAGCTCCTCAGATGTATTTGGCGCTCTCCAGAAATGTATATAAGGGTATGTTTTCAGAATGAGCCTGGTCTAAATTTATACAAACAAATTAAATATAGTAATGTTCAAATTTATTTGTTTGTTAAATTTGTTCCATATGAATTGTTTGCAACCACTTACCTTAAAAAATTTGAAAATCCAATGAATCAATTAATTTTTCAGTCCATACTACACATTTTTGGTAAAAATATTTCAGTTTTGTGGTCCATAGTTACACTAAATATACTATATATTATTATATTAATATACTATACTATATAATATACTTTTCAGAATTTGAAATGAGAATGGATTCATGTGAGTTTGGGATTCTCAGACTGAAA
Organism: Danio tinwini; assembly: GCA_903798205.1. NCBI lineage: Eukaryota > Metazoa > Chordata > Actinopteri > Cypriniformes > Danionidae > Danio > Danio tinwini. The sequence goes on from CAIGQZ010032318.1 coordinate 8,467,424, forward strand.
CATAAATATCATAAAGGGAACATGTAAATACTCATTGTAGTGTCTAATAAACAGCAGTGCGTTACCTTGGACTGAGCAGTTGTGAGAGCATGAACATGTGAAATGTCACAGATGGAGGTAAAACAAGGAAACAAAGAGAAGTGGGGTATTAACGGTGTTACACAAACAATCCTGACCACACACAAGGAGCCTTTATATGAGGGCTTACACTATAGCAGAATCACTGACAGTTGCTCCAGTGACTCATCTATGTGTGTGTCAATACATAATCTTAACCTCCATTATCCACGCTGACCTTTAACTACATATTTTATGCTTAGATGGCATGCTATTTGCCATGACAAGTTGTTTAACACAAGCTTTTCCTCTTTGTCTTTTTCTCAGTGTGTGTACCTACTGTATATATTCCTTGGGTTAGGGGGACCAAATGCTGTTGTTTTTTTTAGTCCCCATAAGAATAATGGCTCGTAAATTACACTGAATTAAGTATTTTGAAAATGTGAAAATGCTTATTTGTTGTGGGACAGAATCTAAAGTTTGAACAGTATAACAAACATTATGTCTGTGGGATGTTCCAATAAAGATAGTTGTGTGTGTGTGTGTGTGTGTGTGTGCGTGCGTGTAACATAAATACAGTGCTTAACATAATTAAGTACACCCCAATATTGCCCCACCTGAAAATATTTGCCAGAAATAATGATCTGGATTCATTTACTCCTATATTTTTCCCTGAGGATTTTTGTCAGTAATCGTTGCAAGTTTGATTTTAATTATATCTTTGCAGTTGTTTGTTCATGCTGCATAGAATATAAAGCATAAGATGAATGTGTGAAAGGTGCATGTTGACAAAAAACAAAAAACTTTGTATACTTATTATATAACAAGGATAATTTGAAATATATTTGAAATAAAAGGCGGAGTGGGTGGCAAAGTGCAATATATATGCAATACATAAAGTTATTTTATAAAAAAGTTACATTACATTAGAAAGAAAGAAAGAAAGAAAGAAAGAAAGAAAGAAAGAAAGAAAGA
>CAIGQZ010032318.1:8484942-8497084 GCA_903798205.1 Danio tinwini
CCAGGTTGGGTGCAGTAGGACTGGTGGATTACATATGGGGGCTCGTCTGGGATGGTAGTGAGGTTTAGGGGGGTGAGTGTAAAAGAGGCTAGCTAGAGAAGTGCTATGCATTTAAACCTCACTCCTCTGTCCCCTAAAGGTGCTCTAGCTACACACGCTAGAGGCCATGGTCTTTAGCCACCTTGTAAGAGCAACGGACTGCCACACAAGGAATCACCAGTTCAATCCCAGCTCAAAATAGGTTGGGTGAAGTAGGACTCGTGGGTTACATTATATAAAAAAAAAATCAGCTTTTCCCACCAGGGTTGCATTTATTTAATCAAGTAAAAAAAAAAACTTTTATTCACCAAGGACACATTACAATAATTACATTAAAAAGGTGAAATTCAAGACATTTAATAATGTAAAAAAAAAAAAATTTTTTCCCTCCACAAAAATAATTTAATGAATCATACATACTACACTTCTACGTGCGTTTCTGACTGATGGCTTCATCTTTATTTCTCTTACGGTCACACGAGAGTTAATATTGACATACGACACTGCTAATCTTCTACCACTCGTTTCTGTCTCTCTCTGTCCAAGCCTGGCTGCTTATAAGAGAAAATGCGTGTTGCATTTCTCAATCTTCTGTGCAGCAATATCCACAGAGTCCCTGTCTCTCCTCTATCTCTCAGACACACACATATACACACACACACACACACACACACACACACAAAACCTGTGCTCAATGAATTCAGCCTGAAACATGGGCGAGCGAGACTATCACCACAGTCCAGATGTGCTGGAGCCTTTGTTTCGCCCACACACAAGCACTATATAACCACACCTGACTCCATCACTTCACTCAATGATGGTGTTATTAAAAATTAAAGCCTGCTGCTTTTTTTCCGCTCCTTTATCTTTTTCTCGCACTCTGCTCTCAGAGACGAGCGCTGTGATATAAAGAAAGCTGATGTACCAATCGCAGACACTACGATAACATCAGAGGCTGTGAGGTGAACACACACACAGATAAACACACACACACAGATAAACACACACACAGATAAACACACACACACACACACACACACACACACACACACACACACAGAGAGAGAGACTGTAGGTAAAATGTACTGTTGCGGTGAAATCAATTACATCTCTTTCTTTTTCAATATTCAGTGTTCACAGCAGCTTCACTGGCATGATAAATAGGTTTTGCCATGCCAAAGCTTTCGTAAACATTACACACGCATACATAAAAGACACAGTAAAGGGGAAAAACAACATCAGACCCTTAACCAATCTCTCATTTAACTGAATCACACAGCATTAAAATGTTATCTGGGGTTGTTTTTTTATGTTGCAAAAACTCTCCGAGCTGCTTTTATGTGGTTTACTTCTAAATTTTAAGCCTTTACCATATGAAAAATAAATATTCAGATCATTCAAACCTTTAAAGTTGCATGGAGCGACACGGGGGCTAAGTGGTTAGCACTGCCGCCTCACAGCAAAAAGGTCACTGGTTCGAGTCCTTGGCATTTGGCATTTCTGTGTGGATTTTGCATGTTCTCGCCGTGTTGACATGGGTTTCCTCCTGGTGCTCCGGTTTTCCCCACAATCCAAAGACATGCGCTATAGGTGAATTAAATAAACTAAATTGGCCATAGTGTATGTGTGTGAATGAGTGTGTATGGATATTGTGCTGGGTTGTGGCTGGAAGGGCATTCGCTGTGTAAAACATATGCTGGATAAGTTGGTGGTTCCAACCCCTGATGAATAATGGGACTAAGCCGAAGAAAAATAAATGAATGAATAGAGCTGCAGGATATAGAAAAAAACTGACATTGCAATATAATTTTTTTCTGTGATATAAAAAGAATGAATAATTTTGGGACAATTTTGGATGATAATAGGATGCTTTTCTAGTGGATAAACCAAATTACAAGCAACGATCAATACAGTAAAGCTAAGTTACAATTTAAATAAATGCTTTATGCTTTTTCTGGGAGTCTAAAGGCTGGCTCACACTGTGAGGTTTTTATAATCCTGAACGATTGTAGCATGTCAGATTGCACGAACATGGCTCTCATGTCACACTGTATGATCTCAGCCATCATAAAGTCAGACTGGACCACAATGAAGATGCACCAAACATGGAAGAAAACGCTCCCGGAGTTTGACGTCATCCACCTGCGACACTTTCACTATCCTGCATTCTGAAATGATTCCTTACAGCAAATGTGAACAAACTGTAGCAGCAATTTTGCACACAGCATGCCTCAATAATAAAACCAGAATGAAAAAAACTGCTTTGACATTTCCCTGCGGTCATTTGAATTGACGAATGAATCGCGTCATCAAATTCGAAGCTCCTATTGGTTCTTGGATTGACACTCAACGCAGCTGTTGTCACACTGCAGGAAAGTGTCTGAAATCTTCTGACACTGCCAGAACTTCATCTGAGAGAAAATCTGATCACAACGGGCACAAAGTGGCTGTTTGTGAACATGTCAAACCAACAATCAAGATCACAGAGTTTAGCCCAGGATTTCAGGAATCTTTCAGGATTTCCGAAATTTGTCTCAGATGACAAAATCGCGGCTGAAATCTCACAGTGTGAACCAGCCTTAACAGTATTCAGGCAAACAAATTGAATAGTTCAATGTAAAATAAATGTAAAACACTGTACAATCTTCATTGTATATATACTGCACTTAAATAGAATTAATGTCTCTTAAAGTTACTATAACGTAAATTTCCTGTGCTTGAAGTTTTACAAACTAATTTTCGAGAGGAGCACATGATATGATTGATCGTGGCTGGTCTCTCATCTATAATCAGCAATAATCCAATCAGATTGATCCACCCTACTGCCTTATCTTTGTTCTTTTACCAGGGGGACCTCTCGAGTCCTACCTGATCTCAGAACCACTAACATGCTAATTGACTAGGTGGGAGCCCTGGGCTCAATTATCTCTGAGCTCAGGGTTCTCTCAGACTGCCAAACCTTCTAATAGGCAACCCAGGTTCATTCTGAAAATGTACCTCTATATACATTTCTGGAAATAGCGAAAAACATCCCAGGAGGTACGTTTTTTTTTTGGAGTTTTTGTTTTCACGAATCCACCTGGGACCATTGTGTACGCTTTTTGAGATCTCAAATTTCTCTCGCTAGTGCCATTTGCGCCTGCAGTTCTCACGTAAAAACACCAGAGGCTGCTGTCGACTGACTGATCGACTGACCCACCCTCCTTCTTCCCTAAACCCAACCAATAGTGTTTTCAAAAACACAGATTGACCCGCCCACACCCTTCTATTAACCCAACTAACAGTGTTTTTAAAAGCACTGATTTACAAATGCCCATCCACTTCCCTAAACCCAAACAACAGTTTTAAAAAGCAATCCAGAAAAAGAAAAGCCCTCGCCTGACCATGGTTTTAAATTTTACCACATTCTCACCCTGTTATTCACTTGTTAATTTTATTATATATTTTTGTCTTACCCGCTTTCTGAAATCGTTCTTCACCGGACTCGAACCCATCGTCGTGGTCAACATCCGCGTCTCAAGTCCATCGACGTACATGGCGAGCTACTGCACAAACGGATAGCAGTGGGAAAGCCGTCCATAAGCGTAAGCGGTCAGCTGGTAAGCGAGAATAGAACGTTGTCATACCGCCCCATAGCGTTCGTTATAAAGACGAAATGCAGCCATATGTACTTCAGGCTACATAATTTGCAATCTCTAGAAATGTATATAGGGCTACGTTTTCAGAATGAGCCTGTGTTGCAAATAGCATCAGGCAATAGCAAAGCGTGAACTCTTGAAACTGGCTTTAAAACACATGTAAATGATAACACTCATTGGTAACTTTACGGTTAAACTTTGCATTTTTTCCACAATAATGTGTGTTTTTATTGTTTATTCAACCATATTCCTGATTCAACATTGCAGATCCTGCGATGTCACTATTGTGGATGTGCACATTGATAAATTGTGCAGCCCTAGTCCTTTATAACATAATATCATCCATTCCTTCAATGCTTAACAACTGTACTATATATTCTCTTGTGATTACAAACTATACTTCTGTAACCAGAGGATGTGACACTGACAACAGAGGTGCGGATCCACATGCAGGTTTAATAGCAAGGTCAGGAAAGCAGTGGTCAATACAGGAGCAAACAGATGTATGAGAGCAATCCAGAGTCGTAGTCCAATAACAGGCCAGAGGTCGGAAAGCAGGCGGCAGACAGGGATAACTAGATAAACAAGGCGAGGGTAAAAAAACACGGCAAAACAAAGGAAACGCTTTGTAATGTCACTTACAGTAAACAAGACTCAGCAACAGTGTTTGTTCTTGAGAAGTACTTATAGTCCATGTAATCAGTATGTGAGCAGCTTCAGCTGTGTGTTTGCAATCCCTGGTGGCTTGCATCAGGTGTGTGTGTGGGGCATGACTGAATATGTAGTCCATGAACATGGCCAATTTGTAGTTCATATGAATGTAAGTGTGTTTTCCAGCGATCTCTGGTAGTAGATCGCTGGTAATCGTGACAAATACACTCTCAGAAATAAAGATACAAGAGCTGTCTCTGGGGTGGTATCTTTTCAAAAGGTACACATTTGTACTTGAAGGGTCCATATTGGTACCTCAAAAGTATATACAGTTTTAGTACCTACAAATTTTAAGAGGAACACTTTAGCACTTTTTAGGTACTAATATGTACCCTTGAGGTACAAATATAGACCTTTTAGGTACAAATTTGTAGCTTTTGAAAAGATACCACCCCAGTGACAGATCGCGTACCTTTATTTCTGAGAGTGTACACACACACACACAAAAAAAGACTTTTGCTGCTTGTTTAAGCTACTTATTTAAAATGAGTTGAAACGACAATTGTTGAGGTTTTTGGGACAACTTAATTGTTTTATGTTCAATCCACTTAAATTTGTAAAAATGATCAAGTTAACTTAAATGATTTGTGTTGGGACAACATGAAGGAATTTTGTGGAACCAGGAATTTTGTACAGCATAAGAGAGTAAGAGTAGAGTGTACAATGGACTCTTCAAAAAGTCACATGAGTAAATTTTATGGTCAAGCAGAAACAAAAAAAGCAGGTCACTTCTACAGACATAGATTTAGTATCCCATAAAGGCTCCAGCACAGTAGTTAGCCAATATGAGTTATTAGTAGAGTCAGAATGGGACACCAGCGCCTCCCAGTTCCGCATCAAGCCATTACTTACAGTAACCTGTGATCAAATCTCCAGTACACAACGCGCTATTAAAACTATTCCCAGCCAGACGTGCTAACATTAAAGCCATTTTTCTTTGGAAGGGTTATTTCACCCTTGTTTGGAGTAATTGTGCTGAAAAAGGGCCCAGGCTGTGTAGTTACAGGCTAGATCAGCGATCATATGTTTGCAGAGAAAAAGAGCAGCCAGTTAACTGCTCATAACAAGTTTTCAATGGGTTAAAATGATCCGTTTCTGAGAAAACAATAGAAGATTGGTAGTTTATTATTTTAGTGTAGAAAAAAATAAAACAAAAATCAAATACAAAAAAAATTTAAAATAAATAAATAATTTTTTAAAAATAAATTAAACTAAATTAAATTAAAAAAAATTATAAATTACTTAAGCAAAATCAAGATTTTTTTTTAAAGAAAAACAATAAAATTATTAAAATAATAAAGAAATAATAATAAAATTTAATAAAAATTAAATTAAGCAAAATCAAAAAAGTGTGAAACATAGGAGGAAAAAATACAACTTAAGAAAATTTAAGTAAATTAAATCAATTTAAATTTTGCTAAATCAAAAAGTGTGAAAGTTATTGCAATTAAATCAAATAAAAAGCGTTTTTAAAATAGATCAGACAAACCTGTCACTTTTTTCAATATGCAGGTAAATAAAATACCATTTTAATATAAAACTAATTAAATTAATTATCTTTTCACTTTCATGTTCTTAAATTATTTTAAAATGCACTTTTATGCACTTTTTATAAAAAATGTAATGCACCTTAATAACCATTGTACATGAAATGATTTCCTTCCAATTGTTAAAAAAGCATGTTTTGATTTAACCAGATTCTCACGCTGTTATTTGCTTGTTTATTCTATTTTTTGGCTTCAGTTTTTGACTTACTCGCCTCTGGAACCGTTCTTCGCCAGACTCGAACCCCGTCATCGAGGTCAGATCCTTTCTGTGTCTCAAGTCCACCGACGTACATGGCGAGCTACCAGTCAAACTGGTAACAGCGGGAAAGCCGTCCATATGAAGGTAAGCGTTCAGCTGGTAAACGGGAAAAGGAACGGCGTCATACCGCCTCATATCATTCGTTTTAAAGACGAAATGCAGCCATGTACGATCTCCAGAAATGTTTATAGGGCTACGTTTTCAGAATGAGCCTATTTTGAATAAATAAGTAAACAGATAAATAAATACATAAATAAATCAGTAAATAAATAAATAATGTAGAGATACAAACTTGATCGTCTGAAATCTGATGTTTAAAAAAAAATTCTACCTATTGTGAAAATCTCCTTTAAAGCAACATTATTAATAATAAAATGTTCAAAAGAGTTTTGATGTATTTACAGGAAACAATCTTTACTTATTATTCAAATGATTTTTGGCATGAAAGAAAAATCGATAATTTAAACAGAAGGTTTTGTTGTCCTTAGTCATATTTTAAAAAAATGTTCCAATTTACAAATATATTGTATGTTAAATGTCTCTAAAGTACAGTATTTTATAGTAACATCACCCAGTAACATCAACAGCCTGAGGTATCAATTTGTGCTGCCCATTACATTACAAACCACAGGAGAGGGCAATTTTTTCAGCAGGATAGCCCTCCTTCTCATACTTCAGCCTCCACATCAAAGTTCCTGAAAGATAAAAGAAGCTCAAGGTGCTCCAGGACTGGCCAGCCCAGTCACCAGACATGAACATTATTGAGCATGTCTGTGGTAAGATGATGAACGAGGCATTGAAGATGAATCCAAAGAATCTTGATGAACTCTGGGAGTCCTGCAAGAACACTTTCTTTGACATTCCAGACTTTATTAATGAGTTATTTGAGTCATTGCAGAGATGTATGGATGCAGTCCTCCAAGCTCATGGGAGTCATACACAATATTAATTATTTGTCTACTGCACCATGACTTTATATTCTATACTGTACATTATTTCTGTTAAGTGACAAGACTTTTGTCTAAGCAAAGTCAGACTTTACTGTCCTAATTTAATCATTAAAAATCAAGCCATGATTATTTTTTATTTTGGTAAAATAAGCACAATCTCCAGGCTAGTTATTATGTTTTGATCTTAAAACTTGTGTAGGCGACAAAACGTTTGTCAGGTAGTGTTAAATAAGTGTTAAATAGTGAGATTTAAACACTTAAATCTCGATCCATACAAAACACAGAATCACTCAATGGAACAAAAAAGTGCAAATGCCAGTTGATCCCAGATCAGGAGGAAATCCACTGAGAGCCGCTCATCCAGAGTAAAGTCTTGTGTGTGTAACACCATGTGTGTTTTAACACTGTAATCTGCCACATGCACAGTTACAGACAGAGGCAACACAAACACCCTGATTTTTTTGTTAGCATGAAACAGAAATGAGTATTAGCCAGTGTGCACGCGGCTCTTTGTGTGTAACTCCCGTACAAGTATGTGCATGTCGATTGCGCATGCTTTTCCATTTGAATCATTTGAAAAAGCTTCTCCTTGATGAATTATTGATATCACAAAAAACCTAAACCCACAAGGCAACACATTATAATTGGTGAAGCAGCAGTGGATGGTGTGATTTACTGCAGGGTTAGCTGTGCATGTGTGTGTGTGTGGGGGGGGGGGGAAAGGATGAACGGTGCACATTTGAATTGATTTATTACATGTCAGTGTTCAATGCATGGCGACATTGTTAGCTTTACCTTTTTATTCAGTCTTGTTTTTCCCGTTCCCATATTCCTCACCTTTCAGAATCGCTTTACTCTATTGGTTGGCCTCCAGCTCTTTTCTACTTGATATCACACCCTCATATTAGCCATTGCAAAATGAACTCTGGAGTCAAGACGTGCCATGCAGGGAAAAAAATGATAAGAATCGAGCGACTGTCATTAGAAAGACAATGATGGAGGCGAGTGGGGTGAGAGTAAAAAGCGGGGTGTTTTTTGTGTTATGAGACAGTCTAGACCTCCGTGTGTTTGTTTACCGGAGTTACAGACTCTTTCTCTGCCGTCACTGTAAGCTGTGAGGATGTGTGGAGATCAGTGAGATCTGTCCTAATGGAAAACGAGAGAGAAAGGAGATCTGGAGGACTTTACAGGGACTGTAAACAATAGCAAAAAAACAAAGAACGAAACACTGGAGGTCCATCGAGACTGTCTGAGCATTCAGGTCTTGTCTGACATTCTTCTAAGATGATATATATTTATATACAGGTGAAGTCAGAATTATTAGCCCCCCTGTATACTGTATATTCTGTCCTCTAATTTCTGTTTAATGGAGAGATTTTTTTTAACACATTTCTAAACATAATAGTTTTAAAAACTAATTTCTAATGACTGATTTCTTTTATCTTTGCCATGATGACAGAACATAATATTTTACTAGATTTTCAAGATACTATAGTATTAAGCTTAAAGTGACATTTAAAGGCTTAACTACAATAAATAGATTAATTAGGCAAGTAAAGCAAATTAGGCAAATCATTGTAAAACGATGGTTTGTTTAGTAGATCAGTGGTCCCAAAGCCCCGCGAACCGGTACCGCACAATAAATCATTAATTCTTTCAGTTTTATTTATTATCTAATATATAAGTCTGAAGGATCTTTTATTTTGAAAAATCTTTTATTTTAAAAACTGACCATATTCTCTCGGTTTCTAGCGAAAATGTTGGTTTCTAGCGAAAATGAGTAAGAAACAGACCTCTTTCGAAAGTTACTTTGCAAATGGTAAAAAGGCCCAGTGAAGGACCCACGAACTGCCAAGGAATGGATCTGCAACCCATTTGTCAACAAATCAATTAAATCCACCATGTCTGTGCAAGAAGATCAACAGCTAGTGATCACCAATGATAGCGGCCGTTCACATATTGCGTCGTTTCAGTGCACAAGTTCATTATTTCCAATGGAGAAGTGCAGCTTGTGCACACATATTGGGAGCGGTGAGACATGCTCGTGCTTTCCAGGGGCACCCAGGTAAGGGGCTGATCACAATAAACATGCTTTTCTGTTCTAAAAATGTGATGCGCACCACACTGCCTTCTTTTTTGTAGCTAGACAATGACTGAATCAGCTGCATAATGTGTGCAAGTGTTGCTGTTGATATTTATATAATTTTAAAATGTAATAATATTTATTTGTAAAGTCATACAGCTCTGGATAGCACCGGATAACTTAAAACAGCAACCACAAGTCTCTCCTCTATTTTTTTTTTCACCTCAACCTCGCCTCTGCTTTCATTTGTTTGGAGAAAGTAAGACGCTTTTTCTGCTCAAAGTTGACTTTTTTCAACTGCAAGCGCACATCGCGCAATGGCAAAAATGGGAGGCACAGCAGGCAGTTAAAACATGAGGTGCGCAGGGCACAGCGCACAAAATGCTTGCAGCTGTTAGTTAATCATTCAAAAAGGCACCTCTCAACACAAAAAGTGTGTTGGGTATGATTGGCCTAAAACATCTTCAGAAAGCCGCAAGTGCACAGTGAGTCATGTGACAAGAACTGACTGAACACCTTAATATTTTGTACGAAATATACACATTTCGGTAGACTAATTACCTCAGACAAACACTGCAGTGCTAATTTTCTTCATAGTTAAAACTTGTATCAGAGTTGCAGCAATGTTTTGTCACCTTGTCATCCTCTGAGAAAATGGTTAATGGTCGCCTAGCAGAGTCCTCCCCCACCAGCCCCCTGGGGCGCGATAAAATTGTCAAGCGTTGACCGGTCCACAGTGATAAAAAGGTTGGGCACCACTGCTGTAGACAGATATATATTGCTTAAGAGGCTAATAATATTGACCTTAAAATATCTTTTTTTTTATTAAATCTGCTTTTATTCTAGTCGAAATAAAACAAATAAAACTTTCTCAAGAAGAAAAAATATTATAGCAACTACTGTGAAAAATGCCTTGCTCTGTTAAACATCATTTAGGAAATATTGGAAAATGAAAACAAAAATTCACAGGGAGCTAATAATTTTGACTTAAAATATACTTATACTTATATACTTAAAAAATGAATGTTCAGGTGATACTGGCATGATCATCCTGCCATAGCAAGATGTGTTTAACCCCATCAGATATTAAATAATTATTTTCTCTTTTTGATAATCTTATGTGGATTAAAATATAAGCAACAATAGGCATGTTGAGTCTCATGACATCCCCACTCATCCCCATCTACAGATTCACAAAGAATTTTTAAATCATCAGATCACATTAGAAGGATTTCTGAAGGATCATAACATATAACATAATGCTGAAAATTATACCTCCCGAGCAGCTGGAGAACATTCTCTGCCATCTCCTGGACTACAACTCCTATGAGGCATTGCGCCAATCAATCCCGTCCACAGCTGTTGTCAATCTGGACTCGTTCTTACACACACTCGGCTGAGGATCATCAGCACTGATCACACACGCTCACGCACACGCACACAAATATATATATACATCCTATAGCAGGATTTTATCAACTTTATAAACTACTGTCACAGTCACCAGCGATCTAGCCCATTCAGATCGCTGAAAAACTACAAATCTGCCAGCTACATATCCAGTCATGCATCACTCACACACACCTGGCCTAGATCTCCATGATTGCAAACAGACACAGCTGAAGCTGTTCAGGACTAATTACACAGACAGTTTTTATAACTCTCAAACACACACTTGCTTTGTTTTGTTTGTTTATTAACGTTGTCTGCTGCCTGCCTTTTTACCATCTGCCTGTTTACTGACCATGACTCTGGATTTTTCTGTGTACATCCGTTTGCCCCTGTGTTGACCATTGCTTGCCTGACCATTCTATGTTGAATAAACCCTGCATTTGGATCCGCACCTCTGTTGTCAGCGTCCCTTCACTTTACAATTACACAGCATGCCAATAATCACTGATTAAATTCAGGCAAACTTTAGCATACTGATAAAAAATGTAATTTTTAATACTTTCTAAGGGCCTTTAATTTCTCTAAATTGATTTATCAACTTTTATTCATCTATAAGACCCTGTGGACACCCTGATCTCTACTCGTGCATAAGTGTGAACACGATCAATAAGATGACGGCTACAGTTCACTTACTAGCCACCGGTGTCGCTAATAACAAGTGTTTCTGTATTCTACATACCGACCCTTTAACATTCGCTAACGGCGACCTTATCGTAAAGTAGAGTTGCTCGATTATAGGAAAAATCATTATCACAATTATTTTGGTCATAATTGTAATCATGATCATTTCAAATTATTATCATATGACCAAACATTTTGGAGATATATAGTTCCCCATGTAAATAAGTTGGTATTACAACTATACCGTACATTTAAAGAAGTTGTTTTCTACATATTATTTGTTTTGGGGCGTCACAGTGTATTTTTTATGCTCACTGTTATATGCTGATCGTCTATGTCACATTTTCTGGTAATTCAAAATAAATTTGATGGAAAGAAAAAAAACATGAATGAATCAAATACACATCAATAAATAAAGCAAGTCTGAAAGTCATGAACATGCTTTCACTAATTTCCATGTGAAACTGAGCTTTGCAGAGGAATGAATGCGAACTGTTGAAAGAGGGTTGGAATATGATGAATAATATAATAATAATTGCATAAACCTAATAATAAACAGCCAAAATCAAAATAAAATTTCAATTAATTACACAACCTCATTGTAAAAACGCCTGTACAAAGTGTTCTGTCCTCTGGAGGACAGTGAGGGGGTGGCAGTGCCCGTCTTGTTCCCTCCTAGGCTCAGTTTTAGTTTCCAGCACACTGGCATGATCTGATTCAGAAATCTGATAAGATCAGTGTGCTTACTGTAGGAGATGACAATGGAGAGGTAATGATATATGCTTTTGTGGAGAAACACACACACACACACACACACACACACACACACACACACACACACA
>CAIGQZ010032318.1:8497094-8520688 GCA_903798205.1 Danio tinwini
CACACACACACACACACACACACACACACACACACACACACACACACGCAGAGACCTTGAGAGACCAATATCAGCCTCTTTGGGCCATTCAGTACACTGTCCCACATCGTCTGCCCGGCAGCAATGTGGGACATCTGATACAAAACCCAATTTATCATTGGAAAAATGACTGAGAATGAGGGTGGTGACAATAACCACCAATAACAGCCATTTGTTCACCAGGGCCAGTCGCTTTTCATTGTCACTTCCGCATCTTAATCGGGTCTTATTAGGGTTTCCTATGGTGGCCAAGAGAGCTTAACAAACAGCTATAAAAAAAATCAAATGCAATTACCTGTTTATCTAATCAACGTTCTGTCTCGCAACAATCCAACTCTCTCTTTAAGATCTGAAAACTCAGGGCTTCTGGTAGTACCCTGAATAGCAAAGTCTACTAAAGGAGGTAGAGTCTTCTCATGTATGGCTCCTAAACTCTGGAATAGCCTTCCTGATAATGTCCATGGCTCAGACACACTCTCTCAGTTCAAAACTAGATTAAAGACCTATCTTTTTAGTAAAGCATACACACAATGCATCACACAATGGTATGATGCATGAGTGTGCTCCAAGCAGGTGAGTGTAGGACACACTGCTCCTGTCTTAAGTGTGTTTCTTTTTGTGAAATAATGATAAATAACTGTTTGTTTGAAGTGTACTACTGACACAAAGGAATAAATGAAGTGTCTAGGAATGTCAATGCTGGAGCGCAAGTTAGAAGTCCAAAAATGTGCATATATAGAGTATAAATTATATATGTTTTGCTTTATAGATTTCCTTTATTGCTGTATGATGCCGTTCAAAACAGGTAATGCCGCTAATGATGACTTTATAATAGTAATTTACTTTTGTTGTATTAACACTGTCATATAACCATACCTGGTTTCTAAACCATTTTGAGTTTAAAATCATATAATATTAGGATTATTTTTATTATAATTAAAAGGATCGGTTCACTAATTGCCTTTACTTTGTCCGGACACACTTAACATTTTAATTATTTCCACATTAGGAGAGGTGCTGTGGCATTAACTAGGATATAGCCACTTGTTAAGCAATTAAGACCTGAATGGTTATTTTGCGCAGGCTCTGGTGCTGTGGAGACACTAATTAAAGACAGTCTGTGTCCGTGAGGTTTTACAAAGCTCATTATTGTAAAACAGCATTACATCAAAGAGATTAATGACAGAGCGGGATATGAATTGGCACAATTAGATGGCATGTAAACAGTGCGAAGAACTTGAGGATTGGCTCTCTATCAGGGGATTTCATCTTTAATGAGCTGCACTGGACACATAAGAGATACAGAGAGCTGAAAGACAAAATAGAAATGCAGCTACCCAAGTTTGTGTGTGGTAATTGCAAACGTGTTCAAACTAAATACACATTTTATATTTAAAAATTCTAAATGCAGCGTTGGCATCTTATACAATTAATTACATTTACTCAAATAAAAAATGAAATCTAAAATACTACTACAATAGTATAAAATCATACTAATACACTCACCGGCGACTTTATTAGGTACCATCTGTCCAACTGCTCATTAACAAAAATTTCTAATCAGCCAATCACATGGCATCAACTCAATGCATTTAGGCATGTAGACATGGTCAAGACAATCTGCTGCAGTTTAAACCAAGCATCAGAATGGGAAAGAAAGGTGATTTAAGTGACTTTGAACGTGGCTTGCTTGTTGGTGCCAGAAGGGCTGGTCTGAGTATTTCAGAAACTGCTGATCTACTGGAATTTCTTGCACAATCATCTCTAGGGTTTACAGAGAATGATCCGAAAAAGAGAAAATATCCAGTGAGCGGCAATTCTGTGAGCACAAATGCCTTGTTTATGCCAGAGGTCAGAGGAGAATGGCCAGAATGGTTCAAGCTGATAAATGCGACAGTAATTCAAATGATCACTCGTTACAACCGAGGTATGGAGAAGAGCATCTCTGAACGCACAACACATCCAACCTTGAGACGAATGGGCATCATAAATGTGCAGCCATCAAATCTGCAGCAACTACGTGATGCTATCATGCCAATATGGACCAAAATCTCTGAGGAATATTTCCAGCACCTTGTTGAATCTATGCCATGAAGGATTAAATGGTGATTTACAGCCTGAGGTGTGTGTCAGCATCAGCATTAGCCACATCGAGGGCTATGCAACCGCGCGAATGCTGCACCAGAACATACGCAGGATTCCAACCCGGTACTAGTAAGGTGTACCTAATAATGTGGCCGGTGAGTGTAGAAAAGCACTATATAAATGTACAGAATTATTATTTTTATTAACTTCATAATTAACTTCTAAAATTACATTTATAATTACACCGTTGACCCATCCCTTCCACCTTACCCCACCCATACCACCCAACCAACCCCTATAACCTACCTCAGTAACATCATAAGTGTTGTGTGATGTTGTGTTTTTTTGTATTTATTTAAGTTCCAAATTGTTAAGAGCCCTTAAAATAAGTTGCACTTAAAAGTGTTTTTATCTAGTGTTGCAGTGTTTTATATGTTGAATTTACAATAAGGATTGACATTTTATCTTGGAGGGTGAGTTAGAACATTTTAAGTCATATTTTGCTGTAGCTGCTGGTTAAACAAGTAAGCACAATACTGATTTACATATAAACAACAGTACGAAGAGGTACATTTTAACTAAAAGCTTGAACTCAGAACAAGGATGTTCGTCAATAAAATGACACATTTGTGAAAGCTGTCACATTTTATAGCATGTCTAAGTCATCTAAACACCAGTGGACATGGCATGAAACATCCAGAGAGACCGAAAAATAAAAGCAGCATTAGAGTAGTCTGATGGACCAAAATTAAACGCTTTGTGGCAATTTCCCCACTGACCTCTGTCCTCAGCAGCCGTACACATATGATTGTGGTGGTAATTGCAGTGTCTGTCCTCAGACATGACAGCGAAGTAAGAGGACGGCTTGCTGCTACAGAGCTTTCAGACTGAACGACTCCTCCCGGCCTCCCACTTTCACCCAGACAGACACTGTGACAGCTTCAGCTCTTGAAAGCCTGACCGCCATTGTGAAAAAAAGAATCTCCAACAGTGCTGACAACTCAAAAGCTGTGGCGCGCATGGCAGAGCCCAAACAGGTAAAACGCTAGAGGATAAATACTCGCCCGGCTAGGTCACATCGATTTACTACTGTGAAACACATGATTTTACAGTTACATCGAACAAGGCTCTTGAAATGTTCAGCAGTCAGCATGCTAGAAGAATATCTGTGCTAGAAATTTATTTGCATAATGATTTGTCATTATCATTTCAAATGATGTTTGCCTTTCAATACACTCAAAAGTTGACTTTAAAAACGACTAATTTAAAATGAGTTGGGGGGGAGGGGGGGTTGTACCACATGACGAAATTATGTGGAACCCCGCATTTTTTAGTGTACAAAACACTGATGAAAAGAAAAACAATAGAAACCACCAGTTCAAATAATATTAATGGTGCCATATAATATAAATACAAATACCAAGGCATGACTGAATAATAATGTTATGATCTCCAGCTATCCATTCCTGATAGATCGCTGGTGAACTACAGATGTGTTCAGTAGGGATGGCTGACGAGAAACTAATGTTTCGACAGAGTGTCGAGATCCTGAAGCACAAGTGGTTCAAAACACTGCACCAAAGCATGATCCGAATTACCCAGGTCTGGTGTCTAAGGTGATTCGAAACACCCAGGTCACATGACTAAAGTGTTTTGAAACATCTGGTTACGTGACTAAAGCGATTCAAAGCATCGATCATTTCAAAAGTGTTTCGAGACCTGGCGAATCTGCATTAGACTGACAGGGTCAGAATAAAATATATATAAATAATATATAATATAATATTAATAAAGTATAACCTTATTTAATTTTAATTAATAGGGATTTGACAAGATCTCAAGATCTCACACACAAAAACACAGTGAACTCCTGGAGACACATACACCCGTCGTCGCAGTCATCATGACCGAACACATGTTATATGCTGTCCGGAAAAAAACTGAAGATTAATAACCAAAAATTACATGATTACATACTTTTTAACAAAAATTAAGCTCAAATTGAAGAAAGGAGTCCAATTCTCTAATGAAATTGTTCAGGGTAGAAGCCAGTCAGTAGAGTTTATAGGTATATATTCAGTGTTTGCATATCCTTTATGGCACAATTCATTAAAATAAATGTAAAAAAACATTGATTACAAGTTGATTGAAAAAAGCACTGAATAGTTTTACATTTTGTGATTTTCCTTCAGTTGAATAAAAATCTATTTTCCATTCATATATTAGCAAATATTTTGCAGTGTTTGCATGTCCTTTACTGCATATAATTGATAAAAAAATAGAAGTGAAATAACATTCATTACAAGTTGATTTAAAAAAAGCACCTAAATAGTTTTGCAATTTGTGATTTTTTTTCAATTGAATAAAATATTTTCCATTCATGTATTTCATCACTGAAGATTTCTTAAAAATACTGTAAAAATCTCATCTTGTTCGCGTGAACCCAATCTTGTGTCTCATCTTGTGGAGTAAGCGTCTCATCACACCCCTATTAATTAAAATATTACATTTGTATTTGTAGTGAAATATGACTAAACAATAAATAAATTGCATAATACAATAGCACTGGCTCTCTATATCAGAAAAACACAAAGAAAAAATAACGTTACATTCCTAATTTAGAGCCGAGCTAGTCTCGGTCTCTAAAAAGCAAACGTTCAACCATTTGCTTAAGGCTTTTTAACCTTTAACTAATTGGCTGACACGGTAAAGTGGTGAATGACCAGCTGACAGTCACAGCAGAGGATTAGTCAGCAGATGCTCCAAACACACATTACACTAACAAGGATTTGTCAAGATTAAAGCAGCAGATTTCAGTCGATCGGCCTGAGTCAGAAGTATTAAATCCCTTTATTGGTTAGTGAAGACTGACACATGAGGAGTTTGACGTTACTGTACTTCAAAATGTTTGGCTTATTAATAAATACAGCTTTGTGAAAGTGTAGCTTGTCATGTTACAGGCAGTACTTAAACTACTACAGTTACACCTGCTTAAGATGCTGTCTCTGTTCAGCTACATCTCTGGATGTGGTCAAAATCACAAAATGTTTCACACTCTGTTTACACCTGTACTCGTCCATTTTTGATTATTAAATGTGCTAGTTTACATGCTATAAGGCTACTGTGGCTAAAGTTACATAAAGGAACATGTACAAAAACTTTGTTTTTTTGCTTACAATTAAAAAGCTATAATACATGGACTATCGGATATTTGAGCTGAAATGGTATTGGGGGGAAAAATAATAATAATAATAATTCAGAGGTTACCACAGCAGAATGAACTGCCAACTATTCCAGCATATGTTTTACACAGCAGATGCCCTTCCGGCCGCAACCTAGTACTGGGAAACACCCACACACAGAGACACACACTCATACACTAAGGCCAATCTTATGAAAGGTGGCATAATATGTATGGGGGAAAAAATAAAATAAAATAAATAAATAAATAAATAAATAAATAAATAAATAAATAAATAAATAAACAAGGATGGATGGATAAATAAGTAAGTAAGTAAATAAATAAGGATGGATGGATGGATGGATGGATGGATGGATGGATGGATGGATGGATGGATGGATGGATGGATGGATGGATGGATGGATGGATGGATGGATGGATGGATGGATAGATGGATGGATGGATGGATGGATGGATGGATGGATGGATGGATGGATAGACAAATAAATAAATAAATAAATAAAATAAAAAAATTAAAAAATAAATAAATAAAGGATGGATGGATAAATAAATAAATAAACAAACAATTAAAATAAAAAATAAGGATAGATGGACTAATATATGACAAATATATTTTATTTTTAAATTCAATTGAATTTTATTTAATCTAAATTATTTTAATAATTATTTTGTCCTTTTATTCTTTTATTAATTTATTAATTTTCTATATACATACATATATATATATACATACATATACATATATATATATATATATATATATATATATATATGTCACACACACAGTATAAGTGTTTCTTGAGATGTGTTTCGTTCAATAGGTCTGTTGTGACACATTCAACAGATGTTGGGACGCTCTGGACGTTCTTGCTGTCCGCAAAGAGACATGCTTACACTGCCGAAGTGGGAGGATTGATTTCATTATCAAAGTGCGCAAATGAGAACAGCCGCAGGCAGATACAGCAGACAAAAGAGGAGTTTAAAAATATCACACATGCACAATGAACACGCTCATGCTTTCATCTTACTGCTAAACAGCACACACACACACACAAATAAATATCTTGGAGAGGTTTCCAAACAGTCTGGACCTGCTCAATTAAACTGCAAGTGAAAACATGAGAAGTCAAAATAGAAAGCATGATAAAAAGCTGGAGAAAAACTGTTATATGATAATGTTACAGTTTCAGATTAAAATCAGATTAAAATCTATTTCTTAAAGGGGGCCTATTGTGCAAAAATAATTTTTATAAGGGGTTTAAACAGTTCTGTGGCAACAGTGTGTATATATAATAAAAATTTTTAGAATCACACTTGATAAAAACAATCTGCAGAAACACTTTGTCACGGTTGTGGATCTATCTGTTCTTCTTGCATGTGTATGTGTGGGAAGTGGGTTTGTTTGTTCGGGTTTATCTTCACCGCATGGTGTGTGTGTGTGTTTACATTCATCAGCTGGGTTGTCACGTGTCTTGTTACCATTTGTCTCACTCAGCTGTTTTCTATTAGTCATAGCTGTTGCGCATTACCGTGCGGCTTTATATGTTCAGAGTTTGCAGATAGCGTTTGTCAGTCCGTTGTTTGTTTACTCCTGTGTCTGCTTCCTGTTAGGTGCTCTCGCTCAATCTGTTGGTGGTGTTTTGCCAAAAGTCTGTTATATTTGGACCTTATGCTTGTCTCCGTTTTATTGATGTTGTTGCAACTGCCTGCACTGATGACAACTATATCAGTGAGAGACTTCATCCCGAATCCGCTACTCTGACGAACTATTACCGCTGGTAAGCGTGTCGATTTCCTTGAGAGTTGCGCCATAGCGCTAACCTCCCCTTCCCTCGATATCTGGTGAGATATCAGTGAGACTTCACTTCGGATCTGTTTCTCGGATGAACTATTACCGCTGTTTAGCGTGTTGAATTCCTGTTGAGCACCCTTCCTCCACACTATATCTGGTGAGATCTATACCATTTGTGACTCTTGTTATTCCTTTTAATAAATCATTGTGCATTCACTTGCATTTGGGTCTCCTGTGTATATCATTGTGACACACTTTGATTGACATTCTCCCTTTCTACATGTCATCAAAGGGGAAAATTCCGGCCATTAGGGATGCTCTCTCCCTCATTAGCATAGACAGACCTGAGTGAGAAGCAGCCGTCTGCCATTAGAGATTTCATGCCATATCTGCTGAAGAAAATGCAACGCATAATGCAACGTTTTAGGATACATAAATGAACAGTGTTGTCTCCTGAGCAACCTCTTTTGATATTTTCAGTTTTTCACAGAGATAACATTAGTCCTGTCTTGAATCTATTCCTATGATGGCGCATAGGTATTTGTAGCTCTGCCCTTGTCTGAAAAAAATCACAATCTCATTTGAATTTAAAGCGACAGTCATCAAAACAACACAATTTGAATGCAAGCCTCAAAATGGGAGATTCAAGGAGTTATAAAAAAAATGTTCGTGGGACATTTTGAGGTGAAATTTTATCATAACCACTTTATTGTTGATTTGCAGGGAGGAAAAATCCAATAGCTTAGCTCTTATGTGTCTTGGGGCTCTATTTTAATGATCTATGAGAAAAGTCTAAAGCTCATGGTGCAAAAGCATTAAAGACGTGTCAGAATCCACTATTGCTATTTTAAGGATGGAAAAATAAGGTTTTCACCCCGGCGCATGGTCTAACAGGGTTGTGCTTATTCTCTTTATGGGTTATAGGTGTGTTTTAAGTATAACGTGCATTAAACAAATCAGAGTCTCATCTCCCATTGCCTTTAAGAGTCAGGTGCATCGCGCCATGTTGCTATTTGCATGGCTGATTTTGTAAGTGGACAAAACTGAATGCTTCACAAGTGAGAAAACAGACCATCTGCAGCGAGAGGATAAAGAACAAGCCTCCTCCTCTGCCTCTTTACTTTACTTTTTCTCTTTACTTTATTTTTACTTTCACTTTACTCCTTTGCTTTCATGGAGGAGGAAACGGTGTTGTACACACTCCACTGAAGACATCCATTAGCCCACATATTTAATTTAGTTTAATTTAGTTATAGTTTCGCCTTATTGCTCTGGGTGTATGATATGGCCCTTAATGTCTTTATTGTATGTTACAGTAGTCATTTTTTATATGAGACTAAATGGCAAAAACATGTATGCAAAACAAACATTATGAATGGATGTAAATGTGAAGAATAGGGATGAAAGAGAAGCACAGCTATTTCATTGAGAGAAGTAACACTGGCAACATAGCAAAACATGTCCTACATCTCAGATACACAGTAACTGAATAATTCAGTGTAAAATTGTGTTGCTTTAGCTGATTTAATTAAGTAAATAACAAATCAACAAACAGTGTCTTGTCAGTTTTCCAAAATATGAACATCTCACCATTTATGAAACTTCAGTTTTTTTCTCGGAAATGACTGGAAAACAATTCTTTAAACCCACAAGCTCAAATCCTCAAGAATCTCAAACACACACACACACACACACACATGCGCACACACAAACACCATTATCTCTACCTCTCTGACAGCACCTGTTTGTGTGTGCATGCGAGTAAGTGCTGATGAAGGGATTTCCAGACAAGATGAAAGAGCTTTACAAAAGCTGTGAAAACATTTCACCATGTGCACAGACACACAAACATGTGATTTGAGTGCGTTGGATAAGTGAGGTAAGTGCAGGTCGAGAGTGTGTTGCCATTCAGTGTGTGTGAGAGTGTGGACATAAATTGAGGTCCCCACAAGCACAAATGCTTATAAATCATATACAGTACAATAAAATATTTTGAAAATATAACAATGCAGATTGTTTCACAAGAGGGTTGGGTTTGGGATAACGGGTGGGGTAGGGCCACATGATAAGTAGTTGTATTCTATAAAATACATTAAGTCTATGGAGAGTCCCAGTAAACCACCAATGTGTGTGTTTGTGTGTTTAATGAGAGCCCTTTCTAAAGTGGGACTATGTGATATTTTGATGGTGGTGTTTACCTCTGAGCCATGATGCTGATGACAGGAGGGGCTCAACGGCCACTTTATTAGGTACGCTTTACTAGTACCGGGTTGGACTCCCTTTTGCCTTCAGAACTGCCTTAATCCTTTGTTGCACAGATTCAACAAGGTACTGGAAATATTCCTCAGGGATTTTGGTCCATATTGACATGATAGCATCACACAGTTGCTGCAGATTTGTCAGCTGCACATCCGTGATGCGAATCTCCTGTTCCACCACATCATAAAGGTGCTCTATTGGATTGAGATCTGGTGATTGTGAAGGCCATTTGAGTACAGTGAACTCATTGTCATTTTCAGGAAATCAGTCTGAGATGATTCACGCTTTATGACATGGCGTGTTAGTCTGCTGGAAGTGAGATGGGTACACTGTGGTCATAAAGGGATGAACATGGTCAGCAACAATACTCAGGTAGGCTGTGGCATTGACATGATGCTCAATTGGTACTAATGGGCCTAAAGTGGGCTAAGAATATCCCCCACACCATTACACCACCACTACCAGTCTGAACCGGTGATACAAGGCAGGATGGATCCATGATGTGTGTGTGTGTGGAGTTTGCAATGCATTCCTGCATTGGACTCACACATATACTCTGTGCTTCATATACTCTGTGAGTACTCATAAGCCGTGCTGGGTGTTTTTCTCCATCTCGCACTGAATGCAGTCGACCAATCACAACAGACTGGGTCATCAAACCAATCAGCGCAGATTAGCCTCACGCAAAGAAGAGGTTTGGGAAAAAAATAAATCGCTGAACAAATCATATGGGAGTCACTGGGATAATTAGGTAAAAATAAATACATATTATAAGACAATGAAAGTATTTTTTGACCTTGCATTCATATCAGCCTGTTGTTGGAGACCCCAAAAAACTAAATATGACCTTTTATAATGCATAATATAAATATGAGCTTTTTAAAAAATACCCCATACATGTATAAAATCTTATTCCTTATCTGTTTTTAAAAATGTCTGCAACTACTTCTAGATACTACATCTACTTTTAAATACACCTAAAAAGCTCTTCTCCATCTCACTGACCTTTTCAAATCTCAAATCCAGCCTGTTTCTGCAATAATATTCCTCACACAACTCCACATCCGTGTCAAGCTCAGTTTGTGAATACATCTATAGTCATATTTGTGAATATGTGAATACTCTCTCCTTTCCTGAACCCTCTGAACTATTGAAATGTGTGCCGATTTTAGTGAAAGCCAAAAAGAATGTTATGATGCCGTAACCATGGCATCCCTGTCAATCACAGCAGTCCCAGCGGTAGCCACACATTGACCCTTGCCGATCCTTTCTCTTGAAACTGACAGAATGTATGAGAGAGAAGAGGGAACGAGGCCACGGGGAAGGATGGTGCGTAGGAAGTACCTTTCATTTCAATCGCTTTCATTGAATGGATCTCACTCTCCCTCACTCGGTTTAGAGTTCCTTCGGCAGTGAAGTTAATAAGAGGTGGCATGTGGATTATGGGATGTGTCCTTCAAACAAATCAGTTAAAAATGAAAAGTGCTGTCCCTCTCAGATGCGGGTGAATCAGCTCTAGTCTCGCACACTACAGATGAGGAGTGTTGAGCTGTGTGTGTGCAGGACTGTATGTAGGTCAGCTGTGTTGCAGATGTATTTAATTCACAGCAATGAGTCGTTGAATTCTTCACTGTCTTCCTTAGTCTTAATGCACAGTTGAGCGGGTTTGAATGACTCTCAATTAGTGTTTGTAACGGGGGAATAAAGAGTCTGAGGTAGGATCCAATTTGCAAGTAAAAACAGTTTATTAGACACAGTCAAATAAACTATATGGGTGCAGTGAAAGTCACAAAAAAACTGGTGTGGGAGGACAGGAAACAGAGAGGCAAAACGGGGTCCAGCAGAGCAGTCACTCCTCACAGTCCTGAGTGCAGACAGAGACACATAAACGATCACAACGAACTGACATGGAAACATAGAAGCGTTGCCCAGATATAGACACAAAAATGAGTCTCAGCTGTCTAGCTAATCAAAGCAGCTGAGTACCACAAACACGTGATCAACCATAACAAAAACACGTGGACGACCAAAACAAAACAAACCCACGTGACCAAACAGACTATCCGGATTTATTCAGTCTTTGCACAACACCAAATAAATACCACAAAACAGCTTAACGGTGTCTATGATTTGTAATCGAATGCATTTGCCTGACATATATATAAACTTTTTTGGCATGGTCAGTTTGCTCAGTAGTTCACTTTGTACAGTGTTGTACTTGTGATGCAGAGTGCTCAGGTTTGAGTCTGGTGGAAAAGTGCCACAAAACAGATAAAACAATGTAAAACAAAGGTAAAACAATGTGGCTGAAATGTAATATACTCTCTTGTTTGCTTTTGAAAACACTATTGATTGAGTTTACTATTGGAAGGGTTTAGATCAGTGGTTCGCTGGGTGATCTGTACAACAAGCATAGTCTTTTCATAGATGTGTACCTGTTTCTAAAACATACTGTACAACAAAATGTACCCTAAGTAGCGTATTTCCAACGCAATCTAACTGCAATTCGTAACTTTTTGATTTAGTGGCTAATTTGTATAAATTCATACAATCTAATTCGTACAATTTAGTACAATTTGCTCATCACCCAATGACTGTTGGGTTTAGGGGCGGGGTTGGGTGCCACGCCTCCTTTTTAAAATCATACATTTTTGTATGACTGAACGAACAAATTCAGTTTGTACGAATGAATTCGTACGAATTAGCCACTAAACTGACAAAACGTAAAATACTTACGATTTCTCATGAGATCAGGCTGGTATTTCAGATTCATAAAAATGTAGATAACATCCTCAAGATTATTTGTAATCTAAAATGAGCAATACTATGCAAAAATGTAGCCTGAGGTACTTATTACTAATGATCCTGTGTTGATATATTGTCTGAGTATAGTGAAGTGTTCATGAAACCTACACTTTAGGAATTAGCAGGCCATCCAAGTACTTCTTGCTGTTTTTCAAATTCTATGAATTTAGAAATGCTACTCAGCTCACATACTGTTTTTATATACTATACACTGGTGAAATGTGCAGATGCGTACACACCAACTGACTAAAAAATGGTGTTGGAAACAAAAAAAAAAAGAAAAAAATTGTACAGGTCCAAATATCAGAATAAACTAAGAAATGTATGCAACAACCTGTTAACAATGGACCCTTTTTTAACATTTTTGGGTTTCTGAGTAGCAGAAGTTGGCATAGCTGGATAAACTTAGAGCGCAGTGTGTAGGAGAGTACAACAAATACTTTTTTTACAATCCTAATTGCTGAAATTATAAAAGAAAACCTCCACGATCGTGTTATCAAGACTTTTAGAAAAAGAAAATAAATAGTGTGAGACCGATAAGGGCAGCCAGAAGAGAGAACAATGTCAAATATACTGTCCTGTTCATACACTTTGCATTACAAAAGACTCACATTAGCTGTAATAATTTTTTTTTGTAATTTGATGCAAAGAGTAAATAATACATACACTACCTGACAAAAGTCTTGCCGTCGATCCAAGTTGTAAGAGCAACACACAATAACTTGACTTCTAGTTGATCATTTGGAAAAGTGTCAGAAGGTAGATTTTTCCCATGAATCATTTGTTGAACTGCATCCCAATCATCCCAAATACTGCAGAAGACCTATTTAAACTCGCAAGGACCCATGATTCTCACAGAAATCAGTCAAGTTTGGTGCTCCAGGATTGGCCAGCCCAGTCACCATTATTGAGCATGTCTGGGGTAAGATGAAGGAGGAGGCATTGAAGATGAATTCAAAGAATCTTGATGAACTCTTTCTTTACAATTCCAGATGACTTTATTAAGTTTTTTGAGTCATAGCAGAGATGTATGGATGCAGTCGTCCAAGCTCATGCGAGTCATACACAATATTGATTCTTTTTCCACTGCACTATGACTTTATATTCTATACATTATTTCTAATAAGTGACAAGACTTTTGTCTAAGCATAGTCAGACCTTACTGTCCTAATTTAATATTTAAAAATCAAGGCATGATCATATTTTATTTTGGTAAAATAAGCTGAAAAAAGTAATAACATTCAGGTCGCTGCCTCAAATGACTGGCTGTTTTTGGTGAACTAAATTTCTGCAATAAATCATGACACCTTCCAACAAGCGCCGCCATAAAGAACAAACAATATCGATCTCTGCTTCCAGAATAGCTCAGACTAAACAATCCCTTTATCCCAAGACCAAACATGATTCAACTGCCTGAAAGATCTCCAGAAGACCCAGCCACATAAAATGTTCCCTCTACCATAATTGAAAGAAAAGTGCCGATAAAATCAGCTCCAAACCAAAAAACAACAACAACAACATGCAATCCTTTTGTACCATTTTCTTCTTGTGTGTGCATGTTTTAGAGATAAAATCACTTTACACCTTGTTGCACACTCTAATAAAATCATCTCTCGGCTTTACAAATCACCTGCTGGTCCAACTCAGTCAGCTCCAGACACACACGCTCACCCGCTTCACCTGTGTGTGTTGTGTACAGGCTTTTAAATAGCGCAAATTACCAAGATACACGCTTCCTTAGTGGCTCCACGCTGGGTTACTGCGCAGAGAGCTGAAAACACAAATGAGGAGCAGTAGCAGAGCTTTTAACACCAATAATATCAAAACACAGACACACACCAACACAAATGCTCTTATCATCTCTGTAAGCTCCATTAGCCACCTCTCAGACTTCCCTCTGAAGCGTATTACAGTCTCCGGAGAGTCTGTCTTTGCTTTCAGACACCAAAAACTAAATTAATGTTATTTCAGCTGCTCGGAGTAGACTCTTTTTTTTATCTATTGCAGCTCCAAACTGTCTAAATCTATGAACTATCATGATGAACACTCTCAGACTGCTTGATCAAAGGCAAAACGGTAAGTTCAGCTGAAAAACGGAAGTTTAGAAGTTCACTATTGTCCTCTGGGTGAAACTGAGTGCATGGTGTTGTATATTAATGTAAAAAAACAATTGGGCTGTAAATCCATGTACGGGCTAACAATTGGATTACACCGTATGCTGAATAATTAGTACAAAATGATTACAATATATTATAGGGCAGGGGGGGACTTGGAAAGCATTTTCAACCGGGCAAAAGTAACTGTCAGTCAGGCCACATCTGATGAGATTTAGAAAGTGAAGAGCAGGGAGGGGGCACGGAGGGGTGCTCTAGGATGCGCGGCAGGCCGAGTCCCAGTGGCAGGCCACATTCGATGCGATAAAATAAACACATCTGACAAAAGTCTTGCCGTCGATCCCAGTTGTAAGTGCAACAAATAATAACTTGACTTTTAATTGATTGTATGGAAAAGTGGCAGAAGGTAGATTTTACCCATGAATCATCTGTTGAACTGCATCCAAATCATCACAAATACGCAGAAGGCCTATTGGAACCCGCATGGACCCAAGATTCTCACAAAAATCTGTCAAGTTTGGTGAAGGAAAAAAATCATGGTTTGGGGTTATATTCAGTATGGGGGCATGCAAGAGATCTGCAGAGTGGATGGTAACATCAACAGCCTGAGGTATCAAGATATTTGTGCTGTCCATTACATTACAAACCACAGGAGAGGGCAAATTCTTCAGCAGGATAGCGCTCCTTCTCATACTTCAGGCTCTGTATCAAAGCTCCTGAAAGCAAAGGTAAAGGTGCTCCAGGATTGGACAGTCCAGTCACCAGACATAAACATTATTGAGCATGTCTGGGGTAAGATGAAGGCATTGAAAATGAATCCAAAGAATCTTGATGAACTCTGGGAGTCCTGCAAGAATGCTTTCTTTACCGTTTCAGACTTTAATAATAAGTTATTTGAGGTACTGCAGAGATTTATGGATGCAGTAATCTAAGCTCATGGGAGTCGAACACAATATTAATTCTTTTTCCACTGCACCATGACTTTATATTCTATACTGTACATTATTTCTGTTATGTGACAAGACTTTGTCGAAGCAAAGTCAGACCTTACTGTCCTAAATAATAAATAAATTAATGGTTGCTGATACCCATTGACTTTCATAGCAAAATATCTTCTTTTGTGATTAAAGGTACATACAGTACTAATAACTAAAAAGTATAAATGTATTTCTCATAATACCTTAAAAGTACAAAAGTGTACCCTAAATGTACAAAATTGTACTTTTAA
The DNA here is from genome assembly GCA_903798205.1 of Danio tinwini. Lineage (NCBI taxonomy): Eukaryota > Metazoa > Chordata > Actinopteri > Cypriniformes > Danionidae > Danio > Danio tinwini. The sequence continues at coordinate 8,512,619 of CAIGQZ010032318.1, forward strand.
GGTACCAAGCATCTGTAAGGTACACATTGTACCTTTTGAAATCCGCCACAGTGACGAGTTTTGTATCTTTATTTCTGAAAGTGCATGACACTTAAGTCATTAGCAAGTAAAATTAATATCGTAAATAGCCTTTTACACATGTATGTCTTAATATATTGTTTTACAAATATGTTTACCATAAATGTTTTGTCAGTAAACATTTGGAGGTATACATACAATTAAAGTCAAAATTATTAGCCTCCCTTTTAATTTTATTTTCTTTTTTAAATATTTCCCAAATGATGTTTAACAGAGCAAGGAAATTTTCACAGTATATCTGATAATATTTTTTCTTCTGGAGAAAGTCTTATTTGTTTTATTTCGACTAGAGTAAAAGCAGTTTAAAATGTTTTAAACACCATTTTAAGGACAAAATTATTAGCCCCTTTAGGCTGTTTTTTTTTTCAATAGTCTACAGAAAAAACCATCGTTATACAATAACTTGCTTAATTACCCTAACCTGCCTAGTTAACCCAATTAACCTAGTTAAACCTTTAAATGTCACTTTAAGCTGTATAGAAGTGTCTTGAAAAATAACTAGTAAAATATTTACTGTCATCACAGCAAAAATAAAATAAATCAGTTATTAGAGATGAGTTATTAAAACTATTATGTTTTGAAATGTGTTGAAAAAATCTGCTCTTTGTTAAGCAGAAAACATAGAAAAAATAAACAGGGGGGCTAATAATTCAGAGGGGGCTAATAATTCTGACTTCAACGGTATATTTGACTAAATAACCATTTCCTTAGGGTTCATAAGGTAAGATCTGTATACAAGTTAACATCTGTCTGTCCTTAATAGATCTCTGTTTCTGTTTGACAGATGTGGTCATTAAGACAGCAGAATAACATCTGGTCTCTAGTGTGCAGATGAGACAGAGATGACAGCACTAGTACAAACATGATGGCTGACAGTGTGAGTTTACACCAGAGAGGAGGTCTGAGCAACTCATCCATGGATTTTGAGTGACGGTGAGGTTTTCCAGTTCCCCTGCCGTATGGGACGTTCTACAGCTTTTATACAGGGACCCTTCAAAGTAATACTTTGGTAAGACACATCTTACTAGCATAGCTAACTAAAACTATGAGCCTTAAAGGTAACTTTTTCTTCAGTTTTAGCTTATTTACATGATTATAGTAAGGATGTAACGATTCACTGAATTCACGGTTCAATTCTCCATTTTGATTTCATGATAAAATTGTTTTTTGTTTGTGTTGATTTTTTCTTTGTGGTTTTTATAAGGATGCACCGAATTGGCGTTACTGAAAATAATCAGAATTATTATTATTTGACCGAAAGTATGAGCCAAAAAAAACTTGTGCCAAAGTTCAGAAGAGCTCAATATTATGCTCTGTGGATATTCTGCTCATACACATATACTTACCTATACATCAATGAAAAAACAAAGGCCACTCAAACAATGCACCAACAGTAAATTTCTATGTAGTATACTGTACTTGTTCCTATACTGCTTGCTTAAAATCCTTCACTATCAATAAAACATTAGTGTCAATAAATGTGCTTATGTTATTGCTGTTACAGTCACCAGCAATCAAACTACTGTGAATTGTTGGAGAACTATACACACACTCCACATTTGCAAACTACAACTCCCAGCATGCACCTCGCACACACCGGTTCCTGTTTCACATTGATTACACAAACACAGCTGGAGGATCATGATGATCTGATTACATGAACTTTAAAAACAGCACAGACACAAACATCAGGGCTGAGTTTAACTATTAGTGGACATTACGATGTGTTTTCCTTGCCTTGCCGTGTTTGACCCCTTGCTTTACTCCACTCTTTTGCTTTACTCATATGTACCCATTTGCTCCAGTTATCGACCTTTGCCTGTACGACTACTCTTTAATAAAACTGCACCTAGATCCTCAACTCCGTTGTCCATTCATGACAATTGCCTTGTATTATTTTTAAAATCAGTATAATTAAATTTAAGTTGACTTAAATGTAAAAACTCTTACAAAATCACTTTATATTACTTAATAAAACTATTAATAATTATTACAAAGTATTTTCTGTTTCCGTTTTTGTCCAAGTGCATCCCGAATTTTCGTTTCCAGCCAGATCTTTATCATTTTGGTGCATCCATACTTCGAAACTTTTAATTCAATTTGGATAGATACTCTCTTGCAAAAATTACTTGATTAAAGGAGTAAATGGCGATCTTATTTGGTGGATTAAAGATTTCCTTTTAAATTATCCTCAAAGAGTAGTTGTTAACGATATGGTGTCACAATTATTGTAAATAAAGGAGTTCCACAAGGAAGCATCTTATCACCCTTACTTTTTTCTTATTACACAAATGAACTTAAGATCCAAGGTTTAGGTTTTAAGTTCTTTAAATATGCAGAAGATATGGCACTTGTTGGCTGGTTGACTAAAACAGAAACAGAAGGAGATGCCTTGTACTACAGTTATATAAATTTGCCAAAATTGGTGTAAAAGGAGTTCACTGGAGATAAATTTGAATAAAACCAAGGAGATGATAATTAGTAGAAATAAACGACTTCTTAGTTAAGGGTTGAAACCTCTGATCCTTGAGGGACATGAAATAGAGACAGTTGGACGTTGGATTGACATTTGCTGCAAATGTAGAGTGCATTTCTAAAAAGCAATGCAGAGATTATATCTCATTAGGACGTTACAACAATTTGGTGTGAGTCAAGATATTCTGGAGATGGTATACAAGAACTTGGTTGAAATTGTTGTGAGTTTTAACATGATTGCATGGTATGGGGCAAAAACTGAGTCGAGTAGTAAAAATTGCCAGTGCAATTGTAGATAAAGCACAAAGACAACCTAATTAAATGTATTCAATGGGAATTAAACAGAAAGCACATGTCATTATTAAAGATTGTTCCCATCCTTTAAAATATAATTTCAAAAAGACATTTTAGGCAACCTCAAGTAAAGGAAAATGTGTATCAAATGTCCTTTGTGCCGACTGCCATTAGAATTTAAAATACTGGTTTCTAAACATGTATAGCAGGGGTCTCAAACTACCGGCCCTCCACCTCACTCTGTCCCGCAACTGACGTCAAAAATTTAATGTGATTAAATTTAATGTGATAATTTAATTTGATTATTATCAGTTTTATACCACCTGTATTTTTCCACCACTTTATGCTGGTGGTGTAACAAATATGATAATTCTGCTAATATTTGATTCAAATGGTCTCCTTTAATAGATTTTCCCCATATGCTTATTAGGATTTGTATAAAAACTATGTATATTAGTAAAATTGTACTGCTAGTTAAATTTAACTTGTTAAAGTAAATGTGAATATGTAAATACTTTTCCCTTCGTTGTTGTAGTTTTACAAAAAAAAGAAAGATATTGAGAAAAACAATTAAGTCACTTAAGTTACCCAAACTGCTTTCTGCTGTTCTTACGCTACTGGGACCATACAATTGGTAGGGAAAGAATAATAATAATTATGCCTATTATTTGTACTGTAGTATTTTCATAGCAATTTAAGCTACCCCTTCAATATGTACAACAAGAAACAAAAAGCTAGAGTTTTGACTATATGTGGAAAAATGACTGACTGTGTGTCCAACACTCGGCCATACACACAACAACCACAGATATATTTCAGCAGCTGATGTGAGACACGATAAACATGCTGATTTGCATTATCACTGGGGACAGGTAATGCTTGAAATATAAATGTCATGTCTGTTTTCCTAACATTGTTCTTGTGCTTGAATGTTAAAACGGCCCTCCTATGAATTGTCAGTCACTGAAACCCCCTTAAATTGAGTTTTTTTATGTGATTTATGTGATGGCATTGAATGTATTTGTGTTGCCTGTTTTTTCTGTGATATGTGTAATGTGAATGCTGATTGTGTGGGGAAGACAAAGATACATTTTCACTTGTTGACAATAAAGTAAGTTTTAAGAGTCACACTTAGCTGATGATTGATTATAAAGCTTGTTTGGCATGCTGTCACGGGAGAAAGCACTAAGGTCAAAAGATCCTCGAGCCCGGGACTCCCTCCCATTGCTGGGCGAGAGGGGAGTTTGAGCTCAGGTAGAACTCGAGAACTCCCCTGCCGTAGAAGCTAATGAACAGATAGAGATTGCTCTTAAGAGACAGCTACTTGCTAAGTGCATGTCTATGGTGCTGATTTGGATTAGTCAATTAACTTAAGTTGCATGTTTTTGGACGGTTGGAGGAAACCGGGGGATCCAGGGGACACCCCTGCGAGCACGAGGAGATTGTGCAAACTCCGCACAGAAAAGCCCACTGGTTTTGTTAATGACCAGAACCAAAGATTTTCTTTCTGAGAGGCAACAGTGCTAATCACTGGGCCACCGTGCCACCCATAAACAAAGGGGAGAGGAGTAGGAATGGAAGGGGGGGAATCTTCAAAATAAAGATGTCTGTAGTATGGAATCTAGGGCACTTATAGTGGCCTAGGAATTAATTGTCTGATTGGTGAATAATAAATTGGATAATGCGGGGCAGCTGCAAGCAATCATAAGCACATGATCCTCTCGAAATTAGTTTATAAATAAACTTAAAGTAAAAAGTAAAATATCTTTTTTGTGTGTGTGTGTGGAACAACAACAAAAAGAAACAGCATCAGGTTGAAACAAAATTCTAATTCTGCAATGAATTCTCTTTTCAAATCTGCAAAGAGAGAAGCAGAAGAGGAGCATGACCAGTGCAAATGGCTTCTCTTCCCTGTCATGTGGCAGCCATAAAACAACCGGTGCAGAAATGAGGAAAAAAAAAAGACAAGCTGCAGCATCCGAGGTGTGGAAATTTCTGCTGAGTCCCTCTGAGCATGAAAGATTTAGAGGCACGCAATGGTGGAGGACCGACAGTCTGTTATTTATAGAGCTGCGCACCGATACAACACGGTCAGCCCTTGCAAACCTCATATCACTTCCAGCACACGGAATCAAGAGTTAACACGTTCACTGCACAGGTTACAAAACAAAAAACAGCACATAAAGCAACAACTCTAAGCAGAACAGAATAAATGGCAGTTTACAAAACGAAAAGTGCATTACTAAACAAGTCATCGTCTTGGAATTATAAGGTTCTATCTGCGTTCTAAGTTAGAGTTAGTTTTTGAGTTTCAAAGATTTTGAAATTATTGAGCTTCAAAGATTTTGTGTTCCATATAGCAAACAATATGTGCAACAGTTCTCTTTCATACATTACCATGACAGAAACCCTAGATGTACTCTAAATGTAAATGATCAAAATTCTCTTATATTTGCAAATTGGGGTAAAATAAACAAGACAAATGCAGACAGAAGCCTCTAATTCTAAACAGTCATTTTCCACTTGGAATTATAAGGTTTTATATGGCAGATCATTAGTTAAAGCATTAATATTCAAGAAATACAATCGTTCTGCTTATTAATTTAATACAAAATTAATAAATTGGTGTTGTAACATTATGTTGATGTTTGAAAGTTAAATTTTTTTTTTTTTTAAACATTTATTTAATGTTTTAAGATTAATATTTTTTTCTTGTTCAAATTAAGCATACAAGGCTGTGCTAAATATGTTGACCAGTGCAGATGTTTTTGTAATTATTATGGTAATATTTATTGAATTATATCCTTTATAAGAATGATTGAATGATATGTATTAAATTATAATGAATTAAATTAATAAAAAAAAACAGAATTGAAAACGGACAATGAGCAAATAAAAAATGTTTCACTGACTATATATACACAAATAAAAATATTTCACATTTCATATAACAATGTAAAATTGAACATTTCATCTCAATTTCAAAAAAATGCTTCTAAATCATCACATTTACACACATCTTTTTAGCTTCAGGTTTCTTCTTTTTTGAATTTTGTGTGGCGTAGCATGATTTAATCGACTCTGATTTTGGGTTTCTTTCTGTTCTTTCCTGCTGTCAACAAAGCAGTTTGGCGAAATGACAAAGAAAGCTGACCCTGATTGGTCCTTGTACGTGCATTCGAAATGTTGATTGGCTCACAGAAAGAACCTTATAGAGCCAAGAGTTTGACTTTGTAGATGAAACCTTTTTTATTTTTTTAAATAAAAAGTTTTAAAATGTAAACAACTTAGAGAAGAAAAAAAATCACCTAATGTAAACAAGCTGTTATTTAATAAGAATATGTGAATAACTCAATTTTGACAAAAATGTCAGATAGAAGCTTGTAATTATAAGGGGACGAAGTGTTAAAATCCAGCTCATTCATTTATTCATTCATTTTACTTTGGCTTATTCCCCTATTTATCAGGTGTCGCCGCAGCAGAATGAACCGCCAACTATTCCAGCATATGTTTTACACAGTGGATGCCCTTCCAGCACTCATACACTATGGCCAATCTAGTTTATCCAATTCAATTATACCACATGTATTTGGACTGTGAGGGAAACCAGAGCACCTGGAGAAAACCCACACGACACAGGGAGAACATCCAAACTCCAAAACTTCCAACTGGCCCTGCTGTGACTCAAACCAGCGACCTTCTTGCTGTGAGGAGACAGCGCTACCCACTGAACCAGCTTGTCGCTAAAATCTAAATCAAGTATTTAAGTTTTGTGTGCATACCTTTAGAAACTGACTGGGCAGCATTCAATTCCAGTGTAAATACACTTGAATGTGATCTGTGACAAATTCCTCCTCTCTTAAATGAAGAGTGTTGATTACTCAAATACAAATACATTGTAGACAGTGCACAAAATGCACATTTCACAAAACCCGCAGGGAATTGGTGTGCCATCTGGGCACTTTTCACACACTGTTTCCAACATGCTATGATTTCAGATGGGCCGATCGCGGTCCAGTTCTAATTTCGTGCACTATCTAGAACAGATTGCAGGGGAATTGAGATGTAACCCATGTTACTCTAAAACAGACGGCACATGAACACACTGCTGTTGTTGTATTTAAAGCTGCCCTATAGACACTGCCCTTTATTTTTTAAAAGAGTATATAATATTAATTATAAATAAATAAATATAATAGGCAGGTAGTGTATCCGGCCTGATTAATTGGTTGATATTCACACATTTTTAAAAAGATTAGCATTAGATAAATGCTTGATGACAAATATATTGTATCCATACGCCCTTTTTTGTTAAAGCAATGTAAAGCTTCAGATTATTTCCCCCCAACCTTATCATATGCACCATTACTCCACATAATAAAAAAATGTGGTTCATAACAGCTTTGAAAATGTATTCAAATGTAAAAAATAAATAACTTCATACTTAACTCAGTACTTGTTGAAGCATATTGATTACAGCCTTGTTAGTTTTTGTTTGTTTGTTTATTTTTGTCAGTTAATCTGTGTTAATAATAATAAATCAATTATTTAAATGAAGATGAATGAATGCTGCAATATTATGGCAAAAAATAATTATTGTCAATTATTGCTCTTGATGTAGCAATAATTATTATTGATTAATTATTGATTAATGCCAAGTTATGCAAAACACTTTCTGATTTATGATGAGAGAATTTGAGACTGTGTTGTTTATAAGCAGCGTGTGAATTGTACATTCATTGTACACCAACAGTAATCTCTAATGGGCTATTTTAACAGACATAAGATTCTCAAAACCAACCAATTTTTGATATAAAAAGGCAATTTTTGATGACATGTTTGCATCCCTGCATCGATTTGGCTGATCATAAAAGATCTTTATGATTCAGATATTGAGAAAGATCTTGAAGATTTCACTGTTTAACTTCCATGTGGGAGCATATATGTCTATTCAAAACACACATTAGACACAGTCTAATTTGACTTTACTTTTAGGTACTGTATGTGGAGCTATGTATTTTTTGAGTATGTCTTTTTAATTAACAGAAATGTCTAGGTCTGCTGGATTCATTCCACTGACTGAATAATTTCCTTAATAGCTCGCTGGATGTGACCCTGATTTAACAATGGTATGAACCATTATAGGGGCAGTCAAAAAAAAAAAATTAATAAATAAATAAATAAAATTTATTGGATGAATCCAGCAGACCGAGACAGTTCTGT
>CAIGQZ010032318.1:8535115-8553431 GCA_903798205.1 Danio tinwini
TGATTTCAAAGTGCACTACAAATGAAACACAATTGTCGATATGAACTGTAAAACTGAACTGTAAAAAAATACTTGGAAAGCAAATAACACCTAAGAAAGATGACTTTAATGTTTTTTTATTTTTTATTATTATTCCAAGTTTAAACGTTGGAATGTTCCAAATGAATAAGGCATAGGGGGAAAACTGAAAATAGAACACAGCCAGGAACTATGTTTCTAACTACAGCTCAAGAGGTGTAGTTGCAAGCATACAAGTTTGCAACAGAGTTTGCAAATGTTCATTGGAACTGCAGATTAGGGAAACGCCAATTCAACAAACTATGTTTGTAACGATGGAACTTGTGACCATAGTTGGCTAATGATGGTTTTTGGAAACACACCCCTGGTTGGCTGAAGTGTATATTGGCCCTCTGGTTGATTTAAGGAAGAGGACACGCAAGAGAACATTGAGATCAACAAAAAGCCTATACAGTGGCCTCTGGCAAATTTGCAAAAACTGCAAGCAGACGTGTACTTCCGGTTACGTATTTAGCTGTCCCCAGAAATGTAGACCTAGGTACATATCCGCAATGAGCCTGGGTGAAATAATGCCATAATGATATTACGCAGTGATGTTAGTTAACTGAGGACTATTTTCAGGTCTTGTGTATTATCATTGCAGCAGCTGTAGTCATGGTACAGCAGCAAAGTTCCTTGATTATTATGCTGGAATGAGAGTTCCAAGCCATATTGGCCTATAATCCATCAACTTTTATTTGTTCATGAATCCTAGTACATAATATAGTTACAGAATGTCAAACTTTAAATAGAAAATCATCAAAATCATCATTTTAATTATTAGTAAGATGCTAATGGTCTAATCCGATTCAATGATTTATGCTAAGCTAAGCTAAAAATGCTCCTTGCAGACCCGGAGACCAGCTGAATGGATTAAAACAAATGGTAAAACTCTTCTGATTTGCAAAAATAACCTATTTCCAAAAAAAAAAAAAAGTGGAGTGTTCTTTTTAGTTTAGTCTAGTTTGCTTCAAAGCAAATTACCTCCGCAAAGCATGCATATATCATCGCACTAACAACTGCACACACAGAGGAATCATTGAGCGCCATAAGAGACTCTTGTTTGTTGTGAATAACTGTGAAGTTGCCATCATCACATTAAATGCAGCTCCGCCATCATTTCCTCTGCATAATACCTTCATTGTTCTCACAGGGCCATTATGCTTCAGTTCCCTCATATAACATCAGCAAACAAACACCCTCTCTCCTGTGATCTTCGCTTCCATATTTAAGTTATAAAATAGCCCATGCTTATGAAGATGCAGAGAACAAAGTAAGCACAAGAGAGTGTAAGATTTCTTATTATGTGCACTGCCATAAAATTACACTCAGTTTGCAAAGCAGAGTGAGTTGTTTTTCTCACTCTCGAGCAAGAAATGATGTAGACAAAGTGGCAGACTCCCTGATGCTTATAAGATGGTTCATATTGCATCCGTGCGAAAGGGATTTAATCTGGTAGGCAGGTTTACTGTGATTTACACAGTAATTAATCTGGAGGCAAGAAACACTGGTTCGGGGGAAAGACAATATGACACATCAGCAGCAAACCAACAACAATCAGCACAGAAGACACACTTTTTATGAAGAGTGTTTGGAAGTTTCTTAAGTCTTAAAATTTGCTGACAGCTAACTTGTGCTCCAGACTGTCATGAAAGTGATCGTCTGGATCTGTTTTCCTGGAAATGAAGATTTTGTTCTCTTGAACATATGGCATGGAAATGGTGCTTTATTCTCAAATTATTTATGCAATATGACTGACAACATTTATTCTCACTCAATTGGTTCTAATCTTTTATAAAAAAAAATCTGATTAACACTGGGAAAAAGCAGCCACTGACAAAAATAGCAGAAACTAAAAAATACTATCAATGGAAAAGCTGCTTTTACCAACATTCTTCAGTATATCTTCCAACAGAGGAACCAGAAACATTAAACTCTAATAGGTATTGAATTAGTGGAAGGTGAATAAGTCATGGCAGAATTTATGTCATTTTTAGGTACACCTGTCCAACTGCTTGTTAATGCAAATTTCTAATTAGTCAATCACATGACAGCACCTCAATGCATTTAGGCATGTAGACATGGTCAAGACAATCTGCTGCAGTTCAATCCGAGAATCAGAATGGGGAAGAAAGATGATTTCAGTGACTTTGAACGAGGCATGGTTGCTGATACCAGACGGGCTGGTCTGAGTATTTCAGAAACTGCTGATCTCCGGGGATTTTCACGCACAGCCATTTCTAGGGTTTACACAGTATGGTCAGAAAAAGAGATAATATCCAGTGAGCGGCAGCTCTGTGGGTGCAAATGTGTTGTTGATGGTGTAATGGTGTGGGGGATATTTTCTTGGCACACTTAGTACAAATTGAGCATCGTGTCAACGCCACAGCCTACCTGAGTATTGTTGCTGACCATGTTCATCCCTTTATGACCACAGTGTACCCATCTTCTGATGGCTACTTCCAGAAGGATAACATGCCATGTCATAAAGCGCGAATCATCATAGACTGTTTTCTTGAACATGACAATGAGTTCACTGTATTTAAATGGCCTCCACAGTCACTAGAACTCAATCCAATAGAGCACCTTTAGGATGTGGTGGAACGGGAGATTCACATCACGGATGTGCAACTGACAAATTTGCAGCAACTGTGTGATGCTATCATGTCAATATGTCAAAAATCTCTGAGGAATATTTCAAGTATCTTGTTGAATCAATACCATAAAGGATTAAGGCAGTTCTGAAGGCAAAAAGGAGTCCAACCTGGTACTAGTAAGGTGTACCTAATAAAGTGTCAGGTGAGTGTAGGTGTTGCTATACAACAAATTACATATATATCCCTTTTTTTGTAAGGATGTTCTAGTTTTTATATTCTACCTGATAATTGAAAAATTGCAAATATTATAAATAAAAAAAGAAAGCAAACAGCAAATGTTCAAGCAAAAAACACAACCTCAAACACTTCAAAAAATATCTCTGTCATAATTGCTTGATCACTCTTTTAATAAGAGCTACATAATTATTTTAATCATAAGACAGGCATAAATAATTCAACGTCTGCCTATAAATATTCAGGGTAACACTTTAGTTTTAACACCAATGTTCACTTTAATTATTTCTTACCTCCCTATTAAGATATTGAATGTTTATTTGCACTTACAGTATAAAGATAAGCATTATCTTATTTAACATCCCAACATAAGCCCAAATTTTACCTTAATAACTGTACTGTAAAAAAATATATGATCAATTAGTCATGACAACATATGTTTTTTGTTCATTGTAACTTACTAATTAGGTTAATCGTGTTCTGACTTAATTTTTTAAGTTAAGCAAGCTGTTTTAAGCCAGTTTAACATAATATAAGTTTTATGGACTCATAAGGTTAATTTGAATCAGCTTAAAAATTTAAGGCAACCAGGATTTTTTTTACAGTGTATTAATAAGCAAGAAATTAGAAGTTAAAAATTAGGAGTAAGCTAAAAGTCAAAGTCAATGGTTTGTTAATAGTGAGAATTGTACCTTAAAATAAAGTGTTACCATAGTCAGTATTGGCTCAGTATTATGCTAATAAAAATGCAGATAATACCACATATAAACGAACATTAAAGTGTTCATTACTGTATTCCCTGCACTACAGATTTGCACAAAATCAAATACAGTCTGTGAAAATTCTAGCCTGATATTTTATGTTTGGTCAATTTAGTGGCTAATTTGAGTCGTAGCACCAAACACCACCCCTGAACCCAAGTGTCATTGGAGGATTAGCAAATCGTACAAAATTGTACGAATGTGACTGTACGAATTCATATTAATGAGCCACTATATCAAAACGTTACAAATTGTTGTGAGATATCGTTCATAAATTCCCATGAAGTAGACACCAAAGTTATCTGTTGTTGTTATACGCTAATTATTTAATTTTTTCCAACTGAGGATACTCATCAGTTCTCCACGATAGATGTCCAGCGTTCGTTCTCCAGCCTCCGGTGCCTAGACTGCAGCTCTGCACAAGAAGTTTGGCCAGAGGAGAAATGGTTGTGCCTAACAGAGCCTGGTTTCTCTCGAGGTTTTTTTCCTTCACTTCGTCAGTTGGTGAAGTTTTGCTCCTCACCACTGTCGCCACTGACTTGCTTAGTTTGGGACTTGTGGAGCTACGCATCGATGGATTTGCTCATCAGTGTTTGGACTTTCAGCAGTGAAATTTAAACCACACTGAACTGAACTAAGCTGAACTTCAACTCTAAAAACTGGACGGACACATTTTTAATTTACTAGAATGTCTATGTTAAGCTGCTTTGACACAATCTATATTGTAAAAGCGTTATAGAAAAACACAAATTTATCTTTCCAACAGTTAAAAATGCAAACCTTCCCTGAAAAAAAGAGCAAATTCAAAACCCCTGCAAACTGTTTAAATCCCCCTCCCTGAGGTACACCAACCCCAGAATGAGAATCATTGAGCTGGAGCGCTATAATTATATCTGTTTTGAGGTTTATTTTGGTTAGACAGTCTGACTGGCAGAAACTGATATCAGCTCAAACTTTAAAAGCAATGATGAGGGAATGATTCGCAGTAAGCAAAGCAGCCCATAAAATATTTAAAAAAACATCAGCAACAGGTCTTTTGACTTTCAAGGATTATTAATTTCCAAACTTCCTCTAAGTACGGTCAAAGAGAGCAAAAACTTTCTTCAAAGGAGCTATAGGTTGTTTTCAGATGGAGGGCAGGAAGAGATCCTTCTACATAGGAATCGCTACCAGAACATCAAAATGTTTCTGTTTTATGTTGTTCATAATTTTTTCAATTGGCTAAAATAATATCCGAACAGCTTTTATAGACTTCCAAAAATTTTTGCTCATAAAGGGGAGAAAGTTCAAGAAACTGACTGTAAACGATAGAAAAGTCAGTATGTAATAAACATTTTGTAGTTTACTTTAAACTTTACTGTATATTCTGCAAGGCTCAGAAAGGAAATTTGTCTTTAACACTGGATTTAAGACAACAATTGGATACATACAACAATCACACAATAAAAACACTCATCATGACAACAACCTAAGTTAAAAAAAATAAATAAATAAAAAATTAGCCCCATACATATTACTGCACATCATTCTTGACAACCGTCTCAATCACTTCAAATGGTGATCTAATTTAAGACAACAACTGCAATTGGGTTAATTGACGCTTTAGAAGCATTTCTTTAGGCTTTAGGAATTCTAAACATGCGTCCTGATGAAAACACTTAAAAACTAAAGCAAATGCTGTTTTTTCCATAACGTAGTCAAAAAGAATCTGCAGCGAATGTTGTTTATAACCAGTTCATCTTATTTGCCTGATTGATAATTTGTGATAATTTCTTCTTTTGTTAAAGTGTTGTGTTACCAATCCATGAAACAATATTATATGTGAGAACCCTCTCTATAAATGATCTATATGCCATGTTTAAAGTCTGTGTACTAACATTAAAACTTCTCAACTTGTGAAGGAGACTTGCCTTCTTATAAACAGCCTCTACATTACTAATAAAATTCAGTTTATTGTCAATAAATGTGCCTAAATACTTAACATTTTCAATACATCCATGTGCACAAACTTTTTGGAACGTAATGACTCCTTTGACAGCACCAATAAAGATTACGCATGATGTGCCCCACGCAGGTTTTTGCATCTTGTTTATGTACACTATGAACAGCAGCTACGCTAATTATTCTCCTTATTCTGTATTTCCACCTGGGGGTACTCATCTCGAGGCCCTCAGACTATGCAGTGCCACTGATGCGATCCAAGACCAGCAACGAGATGATCCCAAGGTCTTCATAATCCTGGACCAGGCCGTATCCTGAGCAGCTGCTGTGGTGGTCATGGAGGAGTGAGAGCATGAGACATTCCTGTGACACTCCAAGGACAGACGAGTCTTCGCTGAGGTCCAGCTTCTGCGCCTAGACTGCAGCTCTGCACAAGACGTTTGGCCATAGGAGAAATGGTCGTGCCCAACTGAGCCCGGTTTCTCTCAAGGTTTTTTTAAATCTTCACTTTCACCAATTGGTGAAGTTTTTTCCTTGCCGCTGTCACCACTGGCTTGCATGGTTCGGGATCTGTAGAGCTGCGCATCGATGGAATTGCTCCACAGTGTTTGGACTCTCAGTAGTGATTATTAACCACACTAAACTTAAACTCTGAAAACTGAACTGACACGGTTTCAATTTACTATAATCATCAATGTGAAGCAGCTTTGACACAATCTACATTGTATAAGCGCTATACAAATAAAGGTGAATTGAATTATATACAGGCCTAGCTTGGCCTAACGCTTATTATTGTGGAGCATTTTTCCCCTTACAAAAATAAATAAACAACAATGTAGACCAGTGGTTCTCAAACTTTTTTCACCAAGTACCACCTCGGACAAAAAATGTCTCTCCAAGTATCACCATAATGACGGGTATTGAAATACAGTAGTGTAGTAGACCGAATTAAGCAGCTGCAGCACTGCACAGTTAAAAAACGTGGCAGAATAATTCCTATTATAAATAATATGTATTATTGTCAGCCACTTCAAACATTATAAACAGTTCATAAACATATGTATAATTTTAATATTTTATACATTTTTAAAGTTTTGCAAGTTGCAATTTTGAGGTTGCATGTACATATGACATATTTGTATACCTTCGAAATCTAAACTAGTATTTCAAATATATGATTTGGAATTACTTAAATTAGAAATGAGATCTGCTGCACGCAATTTACAGTAGGCCTGTGTGTGTCAGAAAAGCGAGTGAATAAAGCATACAGTGCTTTATCAATTCATATGGGCGGTATTTCTGCGATCTGGTGCGAATGAGATCACATAAGTGAACCGTGAAGTTCGCGTTAATCGCGCACCGACCACTGTTTTAAAGCAGACTCTGGTACGGTTTGCGGTCCCTTCGTGTTTGCACACGAAGAATAACTTTAATTGTATTCTACCTCTAAGATTCTAGCATGGCAAAGTTGCTTGAGTCTACGTTCTGTGTCTCACGCCATTTGAATCACATCCTAATTAAATCTGAGGTAACAAACTAAACCAAAAGCTGCGTACGCTGCTTTACAAAACAACTAACTTTAAATATCGAAAACACACATTTTGCAGAACTACTAGCACACATTTAACACATTTGTAATTATTATTTTACCAGTAATGCAGCATTGGGAAAATCCTGAGTTTGCAGTAACTGAAACAGCAACACAACAGCACCGGTCTGCAGAAGGGCTTCTCTAGCGTGTGTGTATCAGCTCTGTAAGCGCCGTGCGAAACTTCATCTGGCTCTTCGCCAAGCGGACTGATTTTTTATAGCTGATGACGCGATGCACTAAAGTACACATTCAAAGCACACTAGCATAATCGTACACTTCAGGCAACAGCCAATGCTGGCTGCTATCTCACATGGGTCTCAGTGTTATCGTACTCGTCAAAGGGTTAAAAGTGTGTTCATTTTATTATTTTATTATTTAGCGATTCTACCGCGTATCACTGGAAGGAAGGCCACGTACCACTGGAAGGAAGGCCCACCACAGTTTGAGAACCACTGATGTACTATGCGTCCACACTTTTGTATGCTTTCATCTGTTATATCATGACATCTGGAAGATAGGCGCATGGGGAAAAAACTAATAAAGTAATTATCTATAGTATGCTTCCAAACACTATAGTATTTACTGTAGTATTTTTCATGTAATGTAATTATACAGTTTGTATCAGATCAATGACAAGCAAATATTTGTTAGTTCAGTAGAAAACTTGGCTCTCTTCATGATATAAGGATCATGCCCAACATATGTGTTTATTTTCTATTTATATATCCTCTGAAACATGGTATAAATTGCAAAAATACGGACTTTCCTCTATGTCTCTGATTCAGTTTTTTACTTCCTGCCCTCCATCTGAATTTTGCGCATCACCAGAACCATGTGATTGAAAACAACCTATATGGCAAACGCTTGAAGTATGAAAACCTGCTGAAAGCCTATTGTTTTTGAGCACAGCATGTTTGTTTGCAGGGTGGTCAGGTTGAAAAGAAGGCATCTTTCAGCATGGAGGTTAATTACCAGTGTCTTGCTCTTGAAAAAACAGATGCCTCAAGTGACGGTCTGAGAATATCAACGCATGTAATGGTCTGTGGCCTTTTGCATTCTCCATTACTACAGGAGTTTTATGGAAATATCATTACTTCCTAATTAGAACAGGGATGTATATCAACGTGGGACACTTATTCGCTTGCTGTTCAAATTATTTAAGGTTTCTCCATAATGCAGAGCCCAACGGTTCAATTAAAACAAGCATTTAAACGTACAGAATTCCCATATCCAATAAAACCTTCCAAGGCCTCAAGAATCTCAAGAACGCACTAGAAATCAATGCTCCCAATATACACGTCCCTGGCATATAAACATAATATTTATTTAGCTTGAGTGCTTGCTTGTAGGACGGTAGGATTGTTTATTGAAGTATTCGCCTGCTGAACGAAGGCCAACGTGTGGACCCCTAACCCGCTGACCTGTGTTAAAGGGCTGTAATTGTCTTTTACTGTGGCCACTAAATCTCTGAGTGCCCTCGCCGTGCCATCGCAACATTCTGTCACCTAGCAACCAGCGTCGAGAGCAAACACTTCTTTCTTTATTTATTAATTTCGCTTTTGTGATTGATGCGCTCGGCTACAAAGTGCTTTCAGACGGATGGGCTGTTCAGGTTCAACATTCTCCACGTTCACAAAATATCTGCATAATCACAGTGCTTATAAGAAATGTCTGGGAAATAGCGACCAAAATCCTTAATTGTATTTGCTTGGCATGTAGAATATTGTAAGAACCCAGCTTCTTGATGGTGTCAGTCTGAGCCAGGCCATTTTTTTTTTGGTTCAATCTGACAATCATACTGTCAGTGACTGGGCCAAAAATCTGACAAACTTCACAGACTAAAATAGACGAAATAGTTGAAGGTGAAAGAAGTCTGTATTTGTCATTCAAAAAGAGAAAAGAAACTAAGACTGCATATACACAAACTGTAAACAAAGTAGTGTTTGCTAAGGGCCAGATTTTCAGGTGACTAAGGCCATGTCCACACAACTACGTTTACATTTATAAACTGTGTTTTTAGGAAACGAAAATGTATCTTCAGAAAACGCTGTCCAAAGTGGATAAATTTGAAAAGAGGCTTTCGAACATGATGATGAATTTTTGTCATGTGACACAGTCATGTAACATGGAGAACGACTTTGTAAAGCAGATGTTTTGAATGCTGTCCATTTAAAAGCTTTATTAAATAGACGCCCTAGTTTTTCAAGATTTTTTAAATGATCTTTTGTGATAAAATGACTTTGTGGTGGTAATTCCCAGAAATTTGCGAACAATTTTGTGATTAAAAAATATCTATAAATATAAAAAATGTTATATATTAATTTACCATATAATATTAGGTAGCCTACTATGTTAGGTGTGTAATCTGACACAATGACAAAGCTTCTTTATTTTGGTCTCTTGTCAAGACAAGATCTAAAACAGTAAGGATTAAGCCAAAGAATGGTTATAAAGTATAACTCTTATTTTTATCTACAATCTTACTTTCTCTCCGATTTCACTCACCGGAGCACCTGACATGTACCTCACTCAGGACATGCATTAGGGCTTCCCCTACCGTAATACACCCAAAGCACGGATTGCCGTAAAACTCATCAATGACAGGGAAGTGTTCTCTTGTTAACTACAAGTTAGAGTTAAATAAAAATATTTATCGATTTGATGCACACCATAATACCAGCCATACATGTAAAGCACAAATTATGTCCTTCAATTCGGTCACATACTTCGGCCGTTATCCTTGAACTAATCGCCATCATTGTAAGCTGGTTGCTTTTCTGTCTGTTCCATTGCTCTGTTTGTTTGCTCAAACTTTAAAACGCTCAATTCATGCCACAGGATGCCTAATCCAATCTTTGCATTGACTTAACATGTACATCACTCACGCTTCATCCGCATCTGCTTACTGCACAGGCTGCAAAACAATTCCAATTCAAGTAAAAATGCCATTATTTAATTATTTATGTGGAGTGTCTGCTGTAAATATTAATCAAAGTATGAGTAAAAAGTAGCCCTTTTTAAAAAGTACCCAAGAGTATTACGCTGTGAAAGGTTGATGCGTTTACATGCAATTTGTGCAGGGATGTGTAAACGTAACATTCTGTTGTGCATTTAGTTATTATTTAAGGCCATTTGTTGATCATCTTTTCATCAGTGACATACAGTCTAAACGGTCTCTGGGTCAACATGCTCTGGGTCAACATGCGTAAAGATTTTGGGCATCTTAAACACTTTTAATGCTTCAAAACAGCTTGCTGCATTTATAAACACCCTATGTCTTCAGGTAGTTCAGTATAATGCGATCTACTTTCTATCTGTGATTCGATTTGACAGAAATCACAGGTCTCATTTTTCCACTACGCCAATCCTCACAGACGAGCAAAAATAAAGTTGTGATTGCAGGAAAGAGTGGAGTAAAAGTACTAATACAGCACTAAATTGTACTCAAAGGAAAGTAAACGTACACATTTTTGTAATGTAATGTGTATTTACAGTATATAGCGCATTTACTGTGTATGGCCATACACCCAAAGCACTTCACAATCATGAGGGTGTGCAGCACCAGTGTGCAGCATGCACTTGGATGATGCGACGGCAGCCACAGAACAACGGTGCCAGTGCGCTCACCACACACCAGCTATAGGTGGAGTAGAGAGACCCAATAGTGGTAGAGCCAATTCGGTGGATGGGGATGATTGGGAGGCCATGATGGTTAAGGCCCAAGATGGAATTTGGCGAGGACAACCAGGTTACACCCCTCTTTACGAGAAGTGCCATGGGACTTTTAATGACCACAGTAGGTCAGGATCTCACTGATGTCTCATACGAAAGACGGCGCTCACTGACAGTATAGTGTCCCCTTCACTATACTGGGGCATTAGGACTCACACAGACCACAGGTTGAGCGCCCCCTGCTGGCCTCTCTAACACTACTTCCAACAGCAACCTTGCTTTCTTATGTGGTCTCCCATCCAGGTACTGACCAGGCTCAGCCCTGCTTATCTTCAGTGAGTAACTGTCAGTTGGGTTGTTTTAAAACTACTTTGTAAATTCCTGAGAAAAAAACACTTGATTACTGTAATTTGTTACTTTACACCACTCACACAAAATAATAAAGTGATTGTAAAAAAAGTGTTTAAATAAACTCTGTTTTGTAATTTAATGAAGGTGTAAGATGAATCTCTGCGATTCTAATCGAAACACAACCTAAACTGAGCCTCAAGTGCTTCATAGCATGTCATATCAAATGATATCATTCCTCCTGTGCCCTGCCAAAAAAATGAACAATACACTTCAAATGTGATGTTTAACAACACAACAGAATTCAGATGGGATGCCCAAAGCAGTTAGCAGAGCTCCAGAGTGTATTGCATGATATCAGAAAGGAAAAAAAGAAGAACTCTGCTCCTTTCTGAAGATCCCGCTGTTGTGTGCACTCAAAAATCAAGCTATTCTTCAAAGTGAAGTGTGTGAAAGAGAGATGGCGAGTTTTTACCAGTCCAGCACAGCTATTTAGAAAGCTCTGTGTACAGTATGACTCAGACAGTCTCGTCTAAAGTTCAGATTAGGGGTTGTACTGACTAGGATCAGCCATGTAATGATGCTCAGCGTGGTCCCTTGTAAGTGTTGGTGTTTAACAGCTGATCAGAGGTCAGATAGTAAGCCGTTCACTAACCTGCAGCCATCTGCATGTATCCAGCCAGTGTGCAGATCCTCCGCTCACAGGCTCCACTGGGCAGAAAGATAGTGATGATGGCCAGCAGGGAACTGACCGCCAGCAGAGCACATCCACCTGAACACAGCACCGCACTCGTCTGAAACACACAACACACACACACATAGCGCTTACACAGCAGCTCACACTCAGTCTGGGGCTTCACAGATATACTTTTGTTTGTACTCAAATAATCATGTAATGGTTTAAGCTAAGCCTTTAAATTAAAACTGCACTATACAGTACACTTGGAAAAAAAGATCACATGTGTAAACATACCAAGTAACTATTACTCTATGTCCGAAAAACAAGATATATAAATGTTAATTTGAATAGTTTATTAATCATTTACTTACACATTTTGTAAATAACTGGTTTGTAAATAATATAATACTTAATTTAGTCAAATAAGTCATTAACAAAGTATGAAAACACAGTAATTAAGCACATTATATATGTGATTATATACTGTAAGTAAAGAATACACCATTTCAAGAGTTCACACTTAGCTGATGATCGATTATAAGCGTGTTTGGCATGCTGTCCTGGGAGAGAGCACTGAGCTCATAATATCCTTGAGCCTGGGGCTCCCTCCCGTTTGCAGGGCAAGAGGGGAGTTTGAGCTCAGGTAAGTCTCGAGAACCTTTTTTAGGAGCTGATGACAGACTATAGTGTTAATTTAAATTTATCAATTCACTTATGACACATGTTTTTTGAACTGTGGGAGGAAACCGGAGAACCCGGGGGAAACCCACGTGAGCACAGAAATGACAGCTGGCCTGTTAAGAATTTGAACCAGTGACGTTCTTCCTGTGAGGTAACAGTGCTAACCACTGGGCCACCGTGCCACACTATAGAGGCAAGGAGGAGAAGTAGGGGTGGGAGCAGGGCTTAATTTGTGCTGGAACACGCCGGCACCTCATTTTACCGATCCCCTCCTCACCCGTCCGCTGTTCACTATCACTTTCTTCCATGACTCCCCAACCCTCTTCACTTTTGTCTGCGACACCTCAGTCCCATTCTCTTTCATCTGCGACACCCCTCCACCATCCACCGCACCAACCCCCGCCTCCCCACCCTGCTCTCCACTTTCGTGCGCGACACCTCTCCATCTTCGGCTAACATGCCGGATCCATTACCCCGATCTGTTCCGAGACCTCACAATTCACAAATTAAGCACTGGGTGGGAGGGGTGATTTTTCAAGCCGAAGATAACTGCAGTAAGAAACTCTGTTAATTTATAGTGAGTTAGGAATCATCTGATCATGCATTTGTTAATGCGGGACCAGCTGTGTTCAATCATAAGCACGTGCTCCTCTGGAAATTAGTTTATAAATAAATTTTACTTGTAGCTATTTATAAACTGCTTACTAACATATTGTAATAATTGCTGTACATGGGCAACTGGAGCTAATAGAACCTAACTAAACTGTTTAATTAATCTAAAACGGCTAGTAGCGTGCTAGCATTTATGGTGCATAACATTGTTTCCTAGCTTGTTAGTAAGAAGAACACGCATGTGCCATACACTGCACGACCCTAAGTGTCTCTGTTAGCAGCAATCTGGCAGAATTTGCAGGTAGGAAGCAGCACTGTTAACCTTTTTTTTCTGAACTTCAAACATGAACAGCCCTTAACAGGACCATACCACTGGGGTGCTTCCTTTACACACTAAACTCGTTGATGGTGATGGCCAATATTTTATGAACCAAGGAAATATTGGGCTTAAAACACAAAATCCAACTTAAACATAAACACACAAAGTTAATAACAAAACAACTCATGTTTTTAACTAATATAACACATAAAATAACCCATTTCCATTGATGCACCTGGCTATAGTGCTGTGGGCCAGGTCATTACAATATATTCATGTAGAGTTAATGCTCAACAAACAATGAATAAACTATTTGCTAATGTTTATTAAATGATTCATATTGTGTAGTTATTATAAAGTGTTACCAAAAAAGCACATTTCACTCCACATTTTATTATTACAAATTAAGCAATGTAACTTTTAGCATGTGCAATTCTTCTCTTTGATTTTTTCACAATAAAGGATTCATCTTGATTTATTATTTTTCTTTCATTTAGTGCCAAAATTCTGTGTAGAAATAGCAAAAAAAAAATATATATAAATAATTTCATATTAATAGGAATATAAATATACTATAATTGCTGAAATCAATCTAATAGATAATATATTAAAAACACATCAACTGCATTATGTATAGTAATTTAAATAAAAATGACAGTAATGACATACATAACATTAATAATCATGCTCTTCATTCGTTTCCATTGTATGGGACAAAAAAAAAATCAAGTTGGCTATTCTGCTAAATTGTTGCTAAATAGATTTTTGCACAAGAGAAAATAATAATAGGCATGTGATGATAAAGTTTTTATGGCATGGTAATTATTGCATAATTTATTTTTATGTTCAAAAAGCCCGAAACAACAACATTAACAACAACAACAACAACAACAACAACAACACTCTTTTACATTTGAACAAAAAAATATAAAAATACGCAAAATGTCATGACTGGCAAGTATTGCATTACATACAGTAGATAACTGTGTTGTCAATATACCAGTATATTGGTTTCTTTTATTGCAAGTTACAAGCAATGTTGTACTGTACAGACACAATAATTCATGTTTTTTAAGTACACATGATAACAATTGTGTGCATATTCGTTACAGCAATATAGTGCATTACTTTTTTACTGTACACAGTAAAATGTAATTAGTTGACTTTTCTTTTAAAAAGTGAGTAAATCCATTGCTTTTAAATTGATTAGTTGACTTAAAAATGTTAGAGGTATAGTTCAGTCAAAACGTAACTTTCTGTCATCATTTTTAGCAGGCACAGGACAGATTTACGTTATACCCCAAAGTTGTGGAGACGTTGCATTTTGGGTAAAAATGAAAATTGGGTTTGCGTCAGAACTGATCTCAGTGTCCAATGTCAGACAGATGCTGGATTTTGGTCACTTTCCAACGCAACCTAAAGACAATCAAATACAGTATCAACATCCAATGATGTTAAAGCTTGACATTGTGTGGATGTTACCACTATGGCGTCTATCAGACGTTGGATTTTGGTTGCCCTAGATAAATGTCAGTCCTTGACATCAATATGACGTTGGTTTAAGATGTTGGCTCGACGTTGGACTTTGGTCACTTTCCAACAAAACCTAAAATCAACATCATTTGACATCATTATTGGACATTAAAATAACATTGTCCTTAGACACTGTCTCAACCAGGGGTGCCCAAACTTTTTCATATGAAGGGCCAAAAACCAAATATCCATGGTAGCTATGGGCCGAAGATAAATATGCCAAACTATTTTACATTAAAGTTGCATGGGCAATTTACAAATTTATTTCCTAATATTTAAACATAAATAGAAAACATAACGTTGAATCATATTAACAAATGCAGTATAAATTTTTAAAATTATAATTGCAATAAAAACAATCACATTTATAACACATTAAAGTTCAGTGCTGAATACACTAGTCAAGTTAAACCTGCTTTTGCACTGATTTGCTCACCAAAGTTCTTTGTCCATTGGGTGAATGCATGTACATTTTAAACTAAATCTGATGAACTGACAATAAATAAATTGAAAAATTTACGTTTAGTTAGACTTTTTTGTAGCTTAACAAGAAAACATACAAATAAAAGGACACATAAGGGATTTGGATCCTATTTTAATGTCAGGAAATAAAAAAGAAACTTATTTGTGTTTCTATCACCCCAATATGACTGTGGACACACTATACCTACACACAGATCTGTCCAAACAGCTAATAAAAGATGATTTTCATCATAGGTTCCCTATAAGTTACTTAACAGTTCCAAGTTACAATGGATTTTTTTATTTTATTCACTTTTTTTAAATAAAGTCAACTTCTTGTTTTAGAGAAAATAGGTTTACTCACTTTAAGTAACTAAGTGCTTTTTACAGTGTACCTTAACTATTTAATGCCAAGCATATAATAAACAAAGTAAACAGAGTCACACATCCACATGTGATCTGCAGGTAGAAATATAAAGTGTGAAATCAATCAATTTCTGCTAAGTGCTTCTCAGTGGGATCAATTTAGTGAAAGCTCGAGTAATGATCCTCTAATTTACCACCTTCATCA
Organism: Danio tinwini; assembly: GCA_903798205.1. Taxonomy (NCBI): domain Eukaryota; kingdom Metazoa; phylum Chordata; class Actinopteri; order Cypriniformes; family Danionidae; genus Danio; species Danio tinwini. The sequence continues at coordinate 8,551,174 of CAIGQZ010032318.1, forward strand.
AATCAAATGCTTCATCAGTCAACAGACACAACACAACAAATGCCCAAGAAAAAAAAAACATTTTAAGGAACAGTTCACATAAAAAATGAAAATTCTGTGATCATTCACTCACCCTTTCTTTGTTGCAAATCTGTTCCACTGTTCCAAAGGACTTTCATGCTATTTTTGTTACTAATATAGATGTCAAGATTAACGTTTTTCCACAACATTCTTCACTATATTCTTTTTTGTGTTTATCAGAAAAAACAATCATAAAAGTTTAGAATCACTTGGGTGTGAGTAAACGGTGAGGAAATGTTCATTTTTGGTGAACTATCCATTTAAATATACCTTTAACCAAATACTTTAAGAGCTTGGTTTGCCATCTCTGAAACCAAAATATGGAGGATTCATATCAGAGACAGGCAATTGATCTGGCTCTGATATAATCCATGTATGCCTATGAGGACACACTAATATCATGCATTATTGATGTGTGGACACATAGATTTGGGTGGTACTGTAACTGTAGCTTAAAGCTTGGATGATGCATGATGAATAAATCTTTTCAAATAAGCCTTAGGTTAAAAAATGTGTCATTTAACGATACATAAAGACTAATTTAAGGTGGAAAATTGCCAAAATTAGGTGCACACAAATTTAGTGCATAATATCAGCCAAATAACATACATATACTGGAGATCAAAATTAGAAATTAATTTACAAAGACTTGATTTATTTTAAAAAGATAAAAAACTAGAAAAAAATGTTTGTTTGTTTTTTTTAGAAAAAAACTGTAATATTTTTGTTAAAAAAATGAATTGTGGAATTGTTCCATGTCAGTGTTTTAATTTAATATTGTTTATAATGTGGTGTTTTAATACAATAAAAAATATATTTTAACCAAAAATTAAAAGTTTGTGTGGGAAAAAATCGTGTTTAAATATGCCAGTATACGAATTATTATTAAACTAAATCACATTTTAGCAACTGTCTATAAAATTCTCTATAAAAATTATATAGGACAAAGAAAAATAATATTTAATGTAAACTCTTCAATATTAGACCTTGTTGGGGAAAAGGAATTCGTAAAAAAAGAGGATGTATGTATGGTTGCGGCCAATGGAGGCCTGGAGAATGATTGACAAGTAACAAATTTCACTTAACTCCACCAGTTAATATTAGCTGCCTATAAAAGTTGAAGTCAGGCAATGAAAGTTGCTGCGCACCTCCTGGATGTAGTTCTTACATTGCATTGAGGAAAACAGAATTCTGTGAATCGAATTATTCATTTTTATCAAATATTACTAATATTTTTGACAGTAAAGAAAAACCTCTCCTGACCTTTTTTATTGAATAGGCATGGAATTGATTAATAATTCCAACACCCTAAAATATAATATTAACATATAATATTAATATAGAATTGGTCAACATATTTGATCATATTAAAATGGCTAATAGACATTTAAAAAGTTGGTATAAATTATGGTAAATTTCCAAATTAACTATTGTAGTTCCCACCAAAAATATATGCCGTAGCTGCTAATTTCTGACCTATACAATTTAATCATAATGGCAATACTCTAAATAAATAAATAAAAAATCTCAGAAAACATAAAGGTACTGATAAACTGTGGTATGTTGGTAACAATCAAAGAAATCCATACGTATATGTAAACAAAAAACAAATTAGTTTACGAATTAAGTAATGGATAATAAAATTAAATGACATAGGGGAAAAACTACTGAATACATGAAGAAATAGAGGTGTAGAAAGGCAGTGAAAGATCAGACAGCAGCTGAAATCTCTCAGTAGTTACTCAGCAACCCTCTGCCATTCGTCATTGTAAATTAATATCAGCTGCTTCCGACCAACATCAACATTATCAGGATGATGAAGATAAAACCAGTGTGGACATTTCAGCAAGACAATGATTCAAAACACAGCCAAGGAAACTGTCAAATGCTTTCAGAGAAACAAAATCAAGCTGTAGAATAGCCCAGCCAACCACCTGACCTGAATCCAACATAAAATACAAAATCAAGATCAGATTTGATAGACGAGACCCACAGAACCATCAATATTTTTACACTCTGTTGAAATCTGTAAACTTCATTCTCCATATGAGAGGCGTCTTTAAGCTGCCATCACCAAAAAAGCCTTTTATATAAAGCATTAAATGTGTTTCAGTAGTTCAGTACTTTCTCTTTGTGTCATTCCATTGTTATTGCACATTTTCTCATATATATATATATATATATATATATATATATAT
>CAIGQZ010032318.1:8578431-8601081 GCA_903798205.1 Danio tinwini
TACACATATATACACACACACACACATACATATATACATACATACATATTTACATAAATAAATAAATACACTGTAAAAAGTGCTGGGCTCCACACAATTTCTTCATGTTGCCGCAACACAAATTGATAAAGTTAATTTAATCCTTTTTACAAATTTAAGTGGATTAAACATAAAACAATTAAGTTGTGCCAAAAAAACCCGTAAGAAGTGTGCTGTTTATACTCATATTATATAAGTAGTTTGAACAAGCAGCAAAAGTCTTTTTTGAGTGTCAAAATTGTGAGAAACTATAAATTCCACAAAAACTTAGAATTTTCAAGAAGTCTTTTAATTAAATCCACAATTATTATGTTATTTATATTGTTTACAATACCAAAGAAGGAATAAACTAATTACAAGTAACTTCTAACATCTTTTATTTACCCTTTTAGACCAGATTACCAAACTTATGATGCATTATGCCAAATTTAACTCAACGACAAAATACAATTCATTTTTAATCTACAATGAAAAATGAACATCACCTAAACATGCAACACAGAGAGGTCATGTGACAATAATAATATAGAACAGTACTCCATTATAATCACTATACAGATTAAGTCAGAGTTATTAGCCCCCTAGTATATTTTTTCTGTTTATATATATTTCTGTTTAACGAAGAGAAGATGTTTTCAACACATTTCTAAACATAATACTTTTAATAATTACTTTCTAATATTTGATTTCTTTTATCTTTGCCATGATTATAGTACATAATAGTTTACTAGATATTTTTCAAGATACTAGTAATCAGTTTAAAGTGACATTTAAAGGCTTAACAGGTTAATTATGTTAATTAGGCAAGTCATTGTAGAACGATCGTTTGTTCTGTAGACAATCTAAAACAAATAATGCTTAAGGGGACTAATAAAAATGGCCTTAAAATGATGTTTTAAAACAATTAAAACCCACTTTTATTCTAGCCAAAATAAAAGCAAATAAGATTTTCTCCAGAAGAAAAAATATGATAGGAAATACTGTGAAAAATTTTCTTGCTCTGTTACACATAATGTGGGAAATATTTCACAGGAGGGCAAATAATTGAATTCAACTGTATATACTCAGCAGGCATTATTCTGTACTATACATTTTCCTCATTCAAACACTACCACATACACTATCCAACTCTATGCAAAACATAATCATCCATAATCCAAAACAAAGCACGAAACATATGCTACAATAAATAGCTAGCTGACTATCGATCGGCAAGACCCAGTAAAGGAATGCAGGCCAGGATCGAGATCTGATGCTTTTGTAATGAAGACACAAAGCCCCAGAGCAACCACCCCATTAGTCCACAATGTCAGCGCGCTGGACACAAAAGCCATGCCTGCTCAATGGACGTTCATGTCTCACGGGGCTTCACGCAGAGCGAAAAAACAAGAGAGAAAAGATAAAAACAGCCCCCCGCCCCCACCCCCCTCTCTATTGCGCTTTCAGACTATTTCTTTCTTTCTTTTCAGTCATCCTTTTTTGCAGTCTTCCTCCCCATCGGCACGGCCGTAAATAATACATCAAAATGGTAGATGGTCTAAGCGCAAATGAGGGGGGTTTGAGGATGTGGAGGCATTTTCTAGGTGTACTAATGATGGTATGGCTGCATGCTTTCAGAGCTGAGAAAGAGTATTTTATCTTTTTATCTTGTTAAAGACAAGGAATATGGGACTTCAAGAGAGAAAAGCCCTGGCTGAAATATAGCACAATACAACTGAAGTCAAAATTAGTGACCTTTTTTTGTTATATTTCAAATATTGCCCAAGTGATGTTTAACAGAAGATGTTTCAACACATTTTTCACAAGTTTTAATAAGTCATATCTTAGTATTTGGTCTTTGCCATGATAACAGTACATAATGTTTTACCTATTATTTATCAAGATACTAGTGTTAAAGTGGAATTTCAAAGCTAAGGTAATTTGGTCAAGTCATGTTAAAGGTGCTGTATGTAAGGTTTTGACTCTTCTAAAGCATAAAAATACCATAATATGTGTGCAGATATTTAAGAAACATGCCAAGTTCTATACTTGTTTATCTAAAAAAAAAACAATGCTGAAGTCAGATATTCTGCTTTGTAAATGTGCTTTACATGCCGGAACGGCTGTCTTTGTTTTGGTCCCTTTAACCCGCCCAATGCCACTTATACGTCCGTGACTGAAATGCGACCTCCGGTGGACAGTAGCAGACTCAAAAATGAGACGCAAGTTCAGAGTTCCACATGAAGTTATTAATTGGCAAATAATGTGAATATTACGAGCGTAAACATTAGGTGAGCAGGTTACACTGTAACCCTGTGCCCTACCAACATGCTACGTAATGAGATTTGCAGTGATAAGTAATTTGGCTGTTTTCACCAGACGAAACACAACAGAAATTTAAATACAGCCATTCAGAAGCACAGAATAGTGCACTCACTGCACTCCAACGAAATGGTAATGTTTACAATCTAATTAATACATATTAAACCTCTTTATCATTAATAAATGTACATACTAAACACTGATATTTGTTGGCTTGCACTGAGTCACAGTCCTAAAGTTCAATTTCAAATAGTTTATTTTATTTTTAAGATCTGAGGTGAACTATCTGCTACTGCATTTAGTAGTATGGCAATAAATGAGGTGTACCTGAGGTCATCATTGTCAGTTTTCTGTTGTTCAGCTGCAAGAAATAGAAGCCATTTCGAATATATCAATTTCAGGTGTTGGTTAGAACAAAAACTCCTTTGAATATGGAAAATATTTCTTCTATCACATGCAGTTGCTTTTAATTAGAACATGATTTAAATCAGCCTTTGTTGGTGTCCTCAATCTGGCAACCTGCTCTTGCTTGCTTTGAACCAGAAGTATAATACCTAGTTCAACCACTGGGTGTCAAACTTACACCTTGCACCTTTAATTAGGCAAGTCATTGGACAACAGTGGTTTGTTCTGGAGCCAATCAAATAATATTTGGACTAATAATAATGACCCTAAAATCATTTTAAACACATTTATTCCATCCAAACTAAAAGAAATAAGACTTTCTTTAAAAGAAAAATAAAATAGGAGATACTGTGAAAGTTTCCTTGCTTTGTAAAACAGCACCTGGGAATTTATTTATGTACTTGTAATTGTAATTATTAATATCATTTTTATGTATTTTCTGTATTATAATTTATGTTTTCTTTTCTTTTCTTTAGTACATGTTAAAAGTTCCTAAAAAAATTATAAAGAGTGTTATAGTAAAAAAATGTAAAAATGAATAAATAAATAAACAATCAAACAAACAAACAAACAAACAAACAAACAAACATGATATTAAATTTGAACATGACAATAAATATAGATAAATTATTAAACATGACAATATTTGAAAAATATTTTTATTTCATGGGAGTACTAATAATTTTGCCTTTAACTATGTCTCATCATTTTTCTCTGTTGAGACAAAAACACTGGCAGAACTGTGAATATACAAAAATACAAATGAATTAATTAAGTGAGTAGGAGAGCATTTGCTTAATGATCATGAGATCCGTCTGTGAGCGTAAACAAACAACACATTTCTGTGTGAGAAGCTGCACTTGCACACTTTAGCAAACCTGTTTACAAGCGCTGTATAATGATGCAGGGTTATTAATGCCTTTTTTCTGTGCATTTAGGGCTGACGGTGAGGGGAAATGCTTCCGCGAGAGTCTGAAAATTATGTGGTGAATTAATGTGAATTAAGGGAAAGACCAGTGCTGAGTTGTAAGTTACTTTAAAAAAGTAATTAATTACTAATTATATCATAAAAAATGTATTTAAATTACTTTTATATTTACTTTTTCTAAAAAACAAAGTAGCTTTGTTACTCAATAAGTAATTTAATTACTTGATTCAATGCTAAAAATCCACATAAATCTCAATGGATAGACAATAGTATTTACAGTAGGGGGGGAAAGTATTGAACATGTCATGTTTTTTTCCTGGGAATAAAATTTCTAAAGGAACTGTTGACATGGAATTGAACCAGATTTTGATAAAAACCCAAACAATACACACATAAGTTGTGTAATAACAATCGAATGACACAAGGAGAAGGTACTGAACTGCTGAAATGTATTTAATACTTTATATAAAAGGCTTTTTTGGTGATGGCAGCTTAAAGACGCCTCTAATGAATAAAGTCACATGCATTGCTCATTGATTTTTTTCACAGACTTCAACAGTGTAAACATTTTGATGGTTTTGTGGATTTCAATCAATCAAATCTGATCTTTATTTTGTATTTTCTATTGGATTCAGGTCAGGTGATTGGCTTGGCCATTCTACAGCTTGATTTTTTTATCTGAGAGCATTTGAGAGGTTTCTTGGTTGTGTTTTGGGTTATTTCCATGATGAAATGTCCACCCTGATTTTATTTTCATCATCCTGGTAATGCAGATGTTGGATTGAAGCAACTAATATCCATTTACACTGACAAAGGGCAGAGGGTTGCTGAATAACTACTGAGAGATTTCAGCTGCTGTCTAGGCTTTCAAAAAAATAATAATTTATGTACAGTATACATAAGTATATTACTTTACAGTTAAATGTAATCACTTACTTTTTCAAAAAAGTAATTTAATTACAGAAGCTACTTTGTAATTAATAACACCCAACATTGAGAAAGATTCAGGCTTAGAGACCTAAACATCTCACATTTTCAACATACCTGCCATTTTACTTGGTATTGGTACAGGTTGCTAGTATCTTGCTAGACTCCCTTTTGCCTTCAGAACTGCCTTAAATTCTTTATGGCAGCGTTTCCAGAAGGTGATGCGAACAGTATTTCATTAAACAGCTGCTGTGGATTTATCAGCTGCACATGATAATCTCAAAAGAGCTCTATTGGGCTGAGATCTGGCCACCGTGGAGGCCATTTGATAATAGTGAACTCAGCATGTCAAAGAATCAAGTCTGAGATGATTTCAGCTGTGTGACATGGTGTGTTTTCCAGAGATATTTTAGTAAACAAAAACTGACAAACTATTGCTCAAAGCATTTTCATTTACTAAAATAAAATAAGCATTCCACAATTAAGGAAAAACTAAAACTAGCTGAAACTAACATGAGTACTTGAAGTAAGAACTGTTTCAGTGGCTGAGACGGGGGTTACAGGTGACCAATGACACTGTTTTGAGTGCCATTTTTGAAATAACAGCAGAATGTAATGTTAAACATATTACCACTTCTAATGTTGATCTATTCAAATTATTTTAATATAGAGTTATTAAGAGTTATTGATTGCATTTAATCGGATATCATGTTATTATTTATTCTATATTTAAAACTTTGTGCAATTACTTGAGTTTGTGGGAAAACCTTTACATATTTATTACTGCATAATATAATTTTTTAGTTGATTTCAAAATGCATCTACAGTTTAAGTCAGAATTATTAATTTCTGTTTAATGGAGAGAACACATTTCAACAATAGTTTTAATAACTAATTAGTAATAAAGGATTTCTTTAATATTTCATATTTACTAGATATTTTTCAAGATACTAGTATTCATCTTAAAGTTTAATTTAAAGGCTTAACTAGGTTAGTTAGGTTAATTAGGTAAATTGTAGCAATTAGGCAAGTCATTGTAAAGCAATGGTTTGTTATGTAGGCAATCGTATATATAATATTGCTTAAGGGGTTAATAATATTAACCTTAAAAAAATGTATTATTATTATTATTATTATTATTATTATTATTATTATTATTATTAAAAACTGCTTTTATTCTAGCCAAAATAAAACAAATAAGACATTCTCCAGATGAAAAAAAATATGATCAGATATCCTATAAAAAATACCTTGCTCCATTAAATATAAGTTAAGAAATATTTGTATATTTATATTATATTTATTATTATATTGCATATTATATATTTACTTATCATAAAATACAACTAACATATCACAAAGGATAACCCAGTGTCGTGTCTTGACTCATGGGATGCATGTCTCATTACACCCCTATGTATCATTTGTCCACATCTAGATGTCTAAATGCATTGATTTGCTGTCATTGGGATTGTCTGATTAAATATTCGCAATGAAAAGCAACTAAACATGTGCGTCTAATAAAGCAACTGTATATATAACAGAGCAAATGTGATAAAAGTGCAAGGGCATTTAGCTTCAGTTTAAAAGTTGAAAAGATGAGGTAAAAGAGTGTGGATGTTGTCCTTGAATACACCCCACTCATAAAGCTCTCCATAAAGCCACTCTGTGCACTTTCTCCTGCATTTATGCATGAGCACTTCAGCCTGTCAGCACTCCTGAACCGCCTGAAATATTACAGTAACTGCAGTGCTCACTATAGATACAGACTGACGATGAAAGGACAATGTCATGTCATATGAAGACTCAATAAACAACCACAAGTGACTAATAACATGTTCGTGTAATACCACCCTCATTTCCTGTAAAAAGACCAATAAAATGTTATATTGAAATGTAATTCATGTACTGTAAAATGTCATTTGGAGTTTTTTTGGCTTGACACTTCCAGTCCAACGATATCTGACGGCAATTCGTAACTTTTTGATTTGTGGCTAACTTATATCTCATTCTCACAATTTAGTAGGATTTGCTCATCCACCAATGAAGGTTGGGTTTAGGGGCGGGGTTTGGGGCCACGCCTCCTTTTAAAACATTTTACATTTTCGACTGAACTCATAAGTGTTCATACAAATTAGCCACTAAACTGACAAAACGTAAATTAGTTATGGTCTCATTCACTTATATTATCCTTCTTTATACACTCACCGGCCACTTTATTAGGTACACCTTACTAGTATTGGTTGGACCCCCTTTTGCCTTAACTGCCTTAATCCTTCGTGGCACAGATTCAACAAGGTACTAAAAATATTCCTCAGAGATTTTGGTCCATATTGAGATGATAGCATCACGCAGTTGCTGCAGATTTGTCAGCTGCACATCCATGATGCAAATCTCCAGTTCTACCCCATCCCAAAGGTGCTCTATTGGATTGAGATCTGTTGATTGTGGATGCCATTTGAGTCAGACCAGGCAACGTTTTTCTAATCTTCCATTGTCCAATTTTAGTGAGCCTGTGCGAATTGTAGCCTCAGTTTCCTGTTCTTAGCTGACTGGAGTACCCAGTAGAAATCCCAGTAGATCAGCAGTTTCTGTAATACTCAGACCAGCTCGTCTTGCACCAACAACCATGTCAGGTTCAAAGTCACTTAAATCACCTTTCTTCCCCATTCTAATGCTCGATTTGACCTGTAGCAGATCATCTTGACCATGCCTAAATGCACTGAGTTGCTGCCATGTGATTGGCTAATTAGACATTTGAGTTAGCAGTTGGACAGGTGTACCTAATAAAGTGGCCAATGAGTGTATGTATAGGGATGCACACACTTGTTTGTAGAGCAAGTAGGTTGTTCTTTTTCTGCCGTTTATCATTACGAGTCATTTCCTGCACAGGCAACTGCATCAGAAGTTCTAAAACAATCAAATAAAAAACAAATAGAATAAGATCAATACTTCACACAATATGCCTAAAATCGACTTGAAGACAAATAAACTCCAGGTTTGTCCGCAGTTGTTGTTTTTTAAAGATGCGATAGAGTGAATTACAAACCCAAAGCAAAGGTTGCATCAGCCTGATTGCAAAGTAATTTACCCTCTCAAAAGGACTCACTTAAAACTGCATCTCCTGCGTCCTGACCAGTACCAAGCTCTCAGTCAGCCATTTGTTAAAAGTGATGCAACAGTACACAAATAACCAATTCGGTATCTCAATTTATTAAAATAATGTCAAAATGTGAGCAGGCCTGTAATTAAAAAGGGCTCAGTTCCATGCTGGAGATCTGGGTTATAAGATGAAAATTCACTCTGACAGTCAAACGAGAAGCACAAATCATAGGCAGAGCTTGTTATTGGACTGGTAGATCGTTGGATGAGCATGATGAAAGTTGTGTATAAGACCCTTCCTTAAAGTTGGCTGCGTTTATTTATTATTCAAGCGATATGCACGTGACAGTGATGTGAGCCGAAATGTAAGGACAGTTGCGTCGATATTCTGTACTACCCACAGAGACTTTATCCACATTCGAAATTAAACTTGCAGCACCTGAAGGTACAGGACCATATCTTACATTTATTTGCAGAAGTGTGATGAAAAATGCTCTGCAGTTGAAAGACTGGTTTTACTGATACTTTGTTTCATTTGACTGGAAACAGACACGCACTGTAACCCATTACATTGTCCCTGCCTTAAATTTTAGTTGAATCAAAATAATTTTTGTAGCAATTTCAACTTACAATTGACACAAACTGACTAAAATAATAAGTACAATTTTGTATAACTGATTTTTTTTTTCAATCTCACAGTAAAAATTGCTGGGGTCCACACAATCCACACAATGATAGTTAACAAAATGAACGAAAAAAACAAAAACTAGAATTGAAAATCATTTTCGATAACAGAAATAAAAATAAAAAAGGAGAGTTAAAAAAAAACTAGAACTAACTGAAACTGTATCGTGTACATACAGAACTAACTTTAACATTTTAGCAAACAAGTCTTTCGTTTTCATCTTTGTAAATGAATTTAATACATATTGTAAGCCTTTGAGAAGTAAGTCTATTTACTTCACACTGCCAGTTTTACGACAGGTGTTTGACCCGTACGGCACCTCAGAGTCTGTAATCCTGATGCCATTGGTCAGATCAAGCCGGTCCTCCTCAGTCATCCTCGCTGTTGCTCCCCCGACAAAAGCAACGAGTGGACATGACAGCAGCACGGTCACAGCATCAAAAATGACCCGAACAGACACTTAAAAATATAAATTTAACACTTTTGTGCTCAATAATGGGTTTTATTTCTGTACTGGTGATTGTGAATGAATTGTTCTTTTTAACCGGATCTTCTAAGTGAACAGGTTGAACTAATTTGCCAAATTGAACTGAATAATTTGAAACGATTCGCGTCTCCAGTAATGTTAAGCACTTATCCACAAACAACTTACTTTTTAATGTCTAATACCCCTTCTGACTGAAAATAAACCAATACATACTGAGTTATTCAGCTGTTAGAACAGTACACTGAGATCGTATTTGAGACGCGGTGAACCGATAATACTGCCCATGCGTGATTCAGTGAACTGAACACAAACAGTATGTGACAGCCTACTATGACTGAACTGAACTTGAACAACTGCAGCACGGGTAAACCAAGGGCTTAAACGAGAGGATCTGGGGAAACGTAAGTTTATTTCATAACAGAAAATCGTAATAGAATTTAAATAAGTGAATCATGCTTCAGTTGGGCTGCAAAACGTAATTGTAAACTTTTCAGATCATGGTGATGTTTTAACTGACTGAATTATGATTGCTGACTACATATTTTTTATATGTTGAGTCCAAACATGTCACAAAAGATCTGGTTTACGTTAAAGATCTGAACTTCCTATGACTAATGTGTTTCTAACATCAGAAGCAGCCTTGCACACATATTTTAAGGCTGCTATCTTGTTGGCTGTTGTATATAAATTTGAGGATGGGTAGATGGTAGAAGTAGATGCTAGTGCTCTTGTGTCAAAAAAGTAGCCTATCTTTGGTTGAGTTTTTATTAATTAACATTTATTCAGATGATTTTGAATCTTGCACCTAACAAATATCTAAACTAAAACTAAGCAATTTCAAAATATAGAAACTAATAAAAACTAGTAAATCTCCCTCGAAAAACTATAAAAAACTCACTGAATTTGAAAGCAAAAAGTCAAAACGGAATAAAAACTAAAACTAATGAAAAAATCTAAACTATTATAACCTTGGTCAAAGCAAATCGATTAAGTTAACTTAATGTTTTTACAATTATAAGTTGACTGAACATGAAATAATTAAGTTGACCCTAAAGAACTGTTGTTTCAGCTCATTTTAGACATGTAGTTTGAAAACTGCTTACACTGTAAAAATCCAGTTGTTTTGGGACAACAAAATAGTTACTTATTTTAATAAATAACATATGTAATAACATATTGTTATATAATGTTTTTACAAAATATAATCTTTTTCATATCAAATTCTTGTTATTAATATAAGACACCATATATAGTGTTTTAGTATATTAAATGAAATTATTTTGATTGTAATATGAAGAGAATGTGAATATATTTAATATAATTAAGCAAAAATGTGGTATTAATTTAATGTCTTAACATTAATTTAAATTACATTTAGTACACAATAGTTAACTGTAACAACATATGTAAAACTTATCTTTTAAACAACGCATTGTGGTCAGTGATAATACTGAGTGGCTAGTGTAGTGATATCACAAAATAAACGAGACTTGGGAGATCAGAGAGAGTTTGCACAAAAGTTACCTAGCCTCATCACTGACAAAAGAGATACAAAAGACATTGAAAGTCATCATAAAATCTACATAAAAAAATACAGTAGGCAGACACAACAAATGGAGCTAAAGAACACAACTTTAAGTTGGGAGACATACAATAGTATATGTTGTGAGTATGGAAGATGGAAAGCTAGACTATTATTATAGAGATACTCGCTATGTATTTCTGAAGCATACGTCAGACAGTTCATTTGAAATGGTCAATGTAGAAGATGGCTCCAGGATTGTGAGAAATGTGAAACACATGCGCCATATGTACCCTGTTTTATTGGAGATCAGCATGCCAGATTCTGCTGAAAAATGGACTGATAAAGGAACTCAAGTGACATTGTTGAAGTCAGATGTTTTGGAGGAGTCCCAAAGTTCATCAGTTACAGTACTAGAGACAACTAACAAGCCTGTGACTACTTGTAGTGGTAGAGTGGTTAAGAAACCAGCTCGTTTCAAGGTCATGATTTTGTGTAGATGTTTAAAGGTGCTGTTAGGTGCTGGCAAAGTTTTTGACTCTTCTAAAGCATAAAAATACCATAATATGTGTGCAGATATTTAATGGCTCATTTCCACGGAGTGGTACAGTACGTTACGGTTTGGTACGGGTCACCTTTATCAGGTTGGGTTTCCACTACAATGGGGACCCTTTTGGTGGGCGTGGTGTACTACAGAGAGTTTCAGTCGAAGTCATTCTCGCTCGAAAAAATGTCTACAGTAAAGCTGTACAGGTCATTCACATTATATAAGAAGCTCTTCTAACAAAACAGATGCTTTAAACATATTAATTTTTGTTTATACATGTTTATTACTAACATTTATATGAACATGATTTGATTATAACTGCAGATCAATGTGTTGTAAAATAATTTATTTTTTATTACTTGTGTCTATTTTTTTATCAGAAAATTGTTTAGACTAACAACAGATTAATCAATCTTTTTCTTCTGTATGATACCATATATTTCCCAGAAAAACTTATTCTTTCTTACTGTGTTGCATACTTAGAAGGAACTACTGACAAGAGGGAAATAGCAGAATAAGAATAAATATAGTGCAGGGGGCCCTTGTTCCAGACTGTTGTCTAATAAGAAGTCTGGACATGTCACAAGGTGCATGATGCTTACAGAAGTTGTGAAATATATATTAAAGATATACTTAATTGTTCAGTTCTGGTATGCAGAGAAGGGTTGCAGAAAGAGGAAGTATGTCTGGAGTACAAGAACCAAAGGACTGCAGAATGACTGATAAGTGATGTTACACCAAAGCTCCACCTGTTAATATCAGTTGTGTATATATATTGGAGTCAGGGAAATGTATGTTAGTTGCGAACCTCCTGAATGTAATTCTTGTATTGCATTGGGGTAACGTAACCCAGAGCTCTGTCATCGAATTATTCATTTGTATCTAATAAATTACTAATATTTTTGGCATTGAAGTAAAACCCTCTCCTGACCATTTTTATTGAACATGCAAGGAATAGGATTGATATTCCAACAAATTACAGTGTGACAGTGTTACAGCCTACTGTAACGTCTTCAATTATATAAAATAAATAAATAAATGCAACATATATGAACACATACAGACCCTTACAGTCATTGATATGTTACCACTTACAGATAAACTACACACAGCATACATTAAGTCCTTATTTGAGTTCAAAAACAACACGCAACATATACAGTAACCCACAGTCAGAGCTAATCTTCACCAGCACGTGTAGCCTCTGTTAGAGAGTAATTCCATCATTCCTATTTCATAATAGTCCAAAAGGTGATGATAAACATGGCAGTTTGTTCATGATTTGTTCATGGCAGATTGTTCAGGTTGCTGAAACTATTTGCTCCTGTGTTCTGTCGGGCTTCTCCTTTTTTCCGCGCTTCACTCTCGCGTTTGTCCTTTTCTTTATGAATGGATCAGATGTCGAAAACGCTTCATTAATCGCACACATTATTATCATCAGCTCAAGAAGTTTGTTATATCAAATCTAGACGCAATCTCCCTGGAGACAGCGAAAACCGCTCGCACTTTTAGACTTTTAGACGACCTCGTAAAACAACAACAGGACACGGCAGATTCTTGGCTTTGTGGCTGTTCATCAAGACAACGACAAGGTTTGTTTTGAGCCCGGGTCATCCATGGATCGTTATTATTTTAAATGCATATAGTTGTCTCGGCTGTGTATTTAAAAACATGGCGGCTCCATTGTTTTGATTCTGGCTAGCTCCACGAGATCGTGACGTATCTCTGTAAACCAATCAGCGTTCAGCTGCTTGTGTAGCTCCACCTTTTGGTACTCTTTCTCGTCTTTGGTACCCTTTCGAAAGAGTGCTTAAAAAGTGGTACGGTTCAGTACGCTTTTGACAGTGGAAACAGCCATAAGAGCGTACCGAACCTAACCGTACCACTCAGTGGAAACGGGCCATAAGAAACATCCCAAGTGAACATTTAGCATTTAGCACTGAATAAAAACCACAAGACTTAACCTGAGGTGATCACTGTAATAGCAGTGCTCGTAATTAACTTTTTTACTTGGTAGCACCAGTGCTCCCAACTTCAAATATTTAGGAGCACCAGAAAAAATTCAGGAGCAGCAGAAAAAAATTAGGAGCACCCACCAAAAATGAATGAGCATCACTGCAAATTGTATATTAAGGGATTTATTGTATTTGAAAACAACATCAATCAGGACAAACAAAAACCAGAAACAACTATCTAACTAATGCTGTGATGACTTAATATTTGTACAATAATTCCAAAATGAATGTCTAATAATTATAAAATATTAATGATGACGATGATGACAATAATACTAACAATGAATTACATTTCTCATCATCATGCTGCCTTGAATGTGCTTGAATGTAAGTTATGTGCTACAAAACAGTCCTACTGTTACTTTATGAAAAATAAATTTATGGTTTGCAGCAAACAAAAATTAAGCATTGCAGTAAGAAATATTTATTTTGTCAGTTGTTTTATATGCATGTCAATTTAATAAATACTTTTTCTGCTACAAAACAAACAAAAGATTATAATAAATCATTCAATTCAAAGCTGAAAGCTGCAAAGCAGTCATCAGTAACTAAATAGAAAAATAATATACATCTCAAGAAAGAATAGACAAAAGAAAGAAAAGTCTCACTTTTAAAAGTTTTGGTTTCGGTTTGTGTCATTGTAAATGCTCAGTCTCGTTATGCGCTGATTTTCATTTTTCTGTGTTTGTGGAAAAGCAGGCGAGTCAGCCGGCCCAATATATGAGGGGGGCAGAGCAGGATTCTCGCAATGACCACCAGTGCAATACCGTTCATTGTTATAAGCCGCATCAGTTTAAATTTAGTAAAGGTGAGTTTCCTTGGCGATGGTGTGTACAGTGTTAAATTTTACATTTAGCGGACATTTGCACTGACCACGCAGAGAATCCAACGCTTGAGATTGTGTACTTTTCACTCTTCAGCCGTTTGCATTTCCCGCGGTCACCAAAGCTCCCTGTGTCATCTGACAGCGGAAAGTCTTGAGTGATCGACAGCTAATATGAACCAACATAGCGGCAGGGAAGACAGATTCAGCTCGCTTTTAGAAAAAATCAAAACAGGTCGCACTACAACCATTATATGCAGTCGCACAAATGCTCATAAATATATTATGAGGTTGCATAGCTTAAATTTCGGGCGCATATGCGACCAAAATGGTCGTAATTTCGAGCCCTGTATAGGTTTCTGTTGTTCAGCTGTGAGAAATAGAAGCCGTTTCAAATATATCAACTCGAGGTGTTGGTTAGAACCAAAACTCCTTTTAATATGGAAAATATTCCTTCTTTGCTTTTATTTAGAACACAGTTTAAATCACTCGCTCCTGTACTCAATCTGGCATTCTGCATGTGTGTCTATTTTGATCCAGGAGTGCAATACCTAGTGTCAAACTTACATACTGCACCTTTAAGTAGGTTCCGTTTTCAGATTATTTCAGTTTAGCCTTAAAAGAGGTTGAGTAACCGTAACAAAGATGTTTAGGTTTTAAAGGGCACCTATTATACCCTTTTTTAAGATGTTATATTAATATTATGGTTCTTCTGAGTGTGCAAGTTTAGGTTCAGTTCAAAACACAATTCAGATTTTTATTATGATGTGTTCTCATTTTGGGGGCGTGTACACAGTTTGCTGTTTTTAGGGGCGTGTTGCTTCACATGAAAATTAGTTTAGACTTCCCGCCCAACTTAACAAGTGGGCGGAGCCAAGAGCTCCCCGCTTTGTGTATTGCAATAGACAGGCAGACAGAGAGAAGCAACATGAGTGAGAGGACCAGCATTCAGCTGTACATGTACGACTCAGACACAGACCAAGCAGAGACTACAAAATCATTTGTGTCTTTGTATAGTTTTACAGCCAAAATAATAATTTTTAATAACCAAGCACACTGAATTAACTTTGACTGAAGGGCATCACACCGGATGCACCGCGACACAGTGCCCATATGACAGCTGAAAGTATCACACACGCCGGTGTGTCACCTGATAGAAACTTATGTTAAGAATTCAGAAATGCATGCCGCTGGGTGGTGCGACGCTGCTTGTCGCTGAGTGGCGCTTCTGGTGAATGACCAGCTTGAGGCTATAACTAAAGGGTGTCATACACCGGATGCGTCGCTCAGAGCTACGACACGACACACCAGACGCGCACATTCGCATGTTATTTAAAATGAAACTATTCAGATAACGCTCTGTGGCGCGGCAGAAATATGAACAGTGTCCTGAGCAGGGCCAGCGCGTCCATAGAGGCGACCTAGGCGGCAGAATATTGAGCAAACCCCCCGGTCCTCACTTTCATCTGCGAGAACGTGAAATGCATGGTGCTGCGCATCGTTAGTTCGTTATTTCCAATGGAGGGACGCGCACGTGAAGCAACGCGCTTGCACTTTTCAGCTGCACCAGATGCAGTTAAGATGACAGGGAGTTTCTGTGACCGCGGGAAAATGCAAACTGCTGAAGTTTAAGGAAGACACAATGAAAAGTACACATGTATGCAAACACACCAAAACTCACAAACACTGGCGGAGAGGAGAGCGATAACGTGGTGAATGTTGTTGAGCCCAATGAGCCTTACATCTAAAAATAGATCAAGGGTGTTTCTTTGGTGACGTCGCTTTGACTCACACGCTGAAAATGGCGGACGTGAAACAACATACTGAGGATATGGTAATGGCCACCTGTCAATCAATATTGGTGGGCGGGGGGACCGCACTCCTACGTAAAGTTGCGGTCGGTCTAAAAACCGCTCCAATTGGTCCACCGTTTTTATGTTGTTAAATTGAAAAAAAAAAAGGACTGGGTGTGTTTATATCACCCCAATATGACAGTCTATACACTATACCTACACATATGTCTGTCCAAACAGCTTGAAAAGTAGATTTTTCACCATAGGTGTCCTTTAAGATAATTTGTTATTTGGTGCTATTTAAAGTTCTTTAATACTAATAATAAGAGGGATGTAGTGTAGTGATATGGCAAGAAGAACACGATTTGGGAGACCAGAGTGAAAGAGCAAACATGGAAGCACGTAATTGAGAGTAGTTAATAAGTTAAGAGCCCGATTAAAGTCTGATGATTGTTGAGTTATTGAGTTCAACAACACCACAGCTAGTAATAGAGTTAATAAAAGTTAATGTCAGCATTAAATGACCATAGGTCACACTGTTATCAAAAATGTGATCTACATTGAAAAAAAAAATATTCATTGGATTTACTCATTTTTTTCAGGTATGTGGTTGCAAATAATTTATATGGGATGAATTTAAGCAAACAAATTAAAATATGAAACGATATTCAGTAACGTTCAACCCATATAAATTTACTCTTACTTCTCCATGACTCTGCAAGCCAACACCTGTAGCTTCCTACAGTAAATATGAATGTTGAAGTGTATGTGCACCTCAGTTTCCATGAATGGACCTTCTGCTAGCTATTAGCAGTTGAACTGTGCCTAAGAATATAAACACTTACTTCAAATAGCTGAGAAAATCCAGTTTTCCATGCTAAGGCTGTTTTAAAGTGTCCCCAGGGTGGGAAAAAATGTTTTTGTTTGTGCAAGAGAACAAACATTTATGGGAAGCTGGCTTCATAAAGGTTTCTGACCCGACATCAGCAGCTCAGCTCTTTATTTGAGAAGATTTAACACATCTGCTCTGCAGGCTGTTGTGCGGTCAGCGATCCATCTGCTCGTGCACATTACAAATGGCTCACGCGTGATGGAAACAAGCCCACAGCTGAGCATGTAACCCTGCGCATCAAGCCAAGTGAACAATCATTTACGCTAAAAAATGGGTCCTGGGCTCACGGTTAAATCAATACATAAACTACCCAGAGGGTCTCCTGTGGAGCTGCTGAAGCGGACAGCTTGTTTAAGTAATGGACATCATGCGAGGTGAAAGCTCTGACTCAGCTTTCTGTTTTTCCATCTACAGGAAGAAACCTGGCTGCTCTTTTTTCTTTTCTTTTTTTGATTACTCATTTCATCTTCTACCTATTTCCCTCGATTTAGATTCTTCATTACTTTGTTCCTTTTTTAGCTTTTACTTTTCACTATTCCTCGCCTGTAGGGCTGGATGACATGAGAAAAATCTCATCACAATATACACTCTAAAAAAATGACTTTGCTGTTTGTTCAAACTACTTATTTAAAATAAGCTGAAACAACACAATTCCCCAGTTTTTTGGGGGGCAAACTAATTGTTTTATTTTGAATCCACTTCGATTTGTAAAAACAATTAAGTTAGCAATTCATTCATGCTGTCCCCACACAAATCAATTGTGTGGAACCCAACATTTTCTACAGTATACTGTAAAGTGATTGGCTAGCTATTTGTTCAAACTACTTATTTAAAATGAGCTCAAACAACACACTTCTTGAAGTGTTTTGGAACAATAAAATTTTTTATGTTCAATCCACTTAAATTTGTAAAGAAAAGTTAACTTAATTCCTTCATGTTGTCCCAACACAAATCGATTGTGTGGAACCCAGCATTTTTTTACAGTGTATTAAACAGTTTGCAAAAACTAATAATTACCAACATAAAACAAAAATATTGCTAAATAAAATGAAAACAATTAAACATTGTACTTTAAAGACTTTCTCATAATGCAGTTATTCAAGTTTCTGTCTGCATCCCCGTAATGGTGTTTCAAGAGTTCACACTAAGATATTGCTTGATATTAATAGCAGGTTTGGCATGCTGTCCAGGGAAAAGAACCCTAAGCTGGGAGATAATTGAGCCAGGGCTCCTGCCTGGTCAATGAGCATGTAAGGAAGGGGGTACTAGATCAGGTAGTTCTAGAGAGATCCCCCTGGTTAAGGAGAAAAGGGGGAGATGGGGTGGATGGGGGGAAAAACGAAGATAAGGGAGTAAGACTAGACTAGACTATTTTCACTGACTGGTACAGTACGGTACGGCTCGGTACGGGTCAACTTTATCAGGCTTGCATTTCCACTGCCTAAAGGGTACCAAGGGTACCCTTTTGATGGGCATGGTGTATGACAAAGTCTCAGTCGATGTCATTCTTGCTCGAGAAAATGTCTACAGTAAAGCTGTACGGGTCAATCACATATCGTATGAGAAGCACTTCTCAGAAAACAGATGCTTTATACATAAATACTTGTGTATAAATGTTCATTACTAACTTTTGCAGATCAATGATGCGAAATAGCCTACTGTATTGTCTGTGATTATATAAAATAAATAAATAAATAAATAAATAAATAAATGCAACATATAAACAAAAACAGACCAAGACAATGACAAGGTTTGTCTGAGCTCGGGACAACCATGGCTTGTTATTATATGTATATAGTATTACGGTGTAATAGCTCGGTTGTGTATTTAAAAATGCCGGTTTCTTTGCTTTCATTCTCCGCTTGTGTATGCGCAAGTGACACTTCTCTGTAAACCAACAGCATTCAGCTGCGTATTTAGCTGCGCCTTACCCTTTACAAAGGGTACCTAAAAAGTGGTTTGGTACGGTTCACTTTTAGGTACCTTTTGACAGTGGAAACGGCCATAAAAGTGTACCGAACCGAACCCTACCACTCAGTGGAAATGGGCCATTATAGGCAGTTGGAATAATCTGATTGGTTTACTTACAGTATGATTGCAGATGAAAGACCAGCTGCAATTAATCATACCACATGCTCCTTTGTGAAACTTCACATAATATTGCACTCATAAAAAGTATGCACTTATGAAATGTTTTACCATAAATACAATAAAATAAACGATAGAGCATAATATTAAAATGATAGACTTTTTATTTTGTCCATACGACATATATATGTAATGTCATATTGTACAGCCTTACTTGCCACCCTGTCCATCTACTTTCATTTTCTTTCCTATCCTTCGGTCCCTTTTTTCCATTCCTTGCAATCTATTTTTAATAAGTCTGAACTCATGTTCACTCAAACAGACGGGCTGCACTGCGAACAGGATCTTGAATGTCACAATGACAGGGAAAAAAATAAATAAATCAGAGCAGATACCACTCAACACTGTTAGTCATGACACGATAAACGCACATCTCACAGTGTCACATATCAATTTTTTTATTAAGGGGAAACATTTCTCCTCAGGAATGAATTTTCGGGGGCATTTTTGGGCTTTATGACTGGCATACTTTTTCAAACCATCAAGAAGCGCAGCGCTTATTCCTTTGATTACTTTAGTTGAATCAATTAACTAAAATGTAAAGAATGAATTCTCAGTCATAGTAATAAACACACTCTGCTGTAATACATTTGTAATTTAACACCATAACAAACTAAAGCCACAACTGTTCAGACTGATATACTTCATGTCTTGATTAATCAGCTGTTTATTTGATTGGATTTATCACTTTACATTCACACTTGGTCAAATATGTTGTTCAGAAAAGCATGAATAATTATTATCTGATTAGAAATGCATACAGTACATACAGTATATAAGTTCTTTAGCCTAATTTGTTGGATTTCTTAATGCACTGATTGCAATGTTGTAGTAAACATAATTAATTTAGATAAAGTTAACAACTGATACAAATGATTCCATCAAGTCTCCTGGAAATGATTCGCTAATTCAAATGATCCAGTCAGAGCACGTCTCGGGTTAAAGATTCACTGATTCAAATGATCCAGTCAGAGCGAGTCTCCAGGTAATGATTCACCAATTCAAATGATCCAGTCAGAGTGAGTCTCTAGAAAATGATTTGCTAATGCAAATGATCCAGTCAGAGCATGTGTCCAGTTAATGATTCACTGATTCAAATGATCCAGTCAGAGCAATTTTCCTGTTAAAAAGGTGCGTTCGACTTCATGCAGCGATGCGCTGATCGATCGAAATCTATCTTAAAGCGGTGCATGCTGGTTAGAAATTTTGGCCGGATTGATGCTGCGCCGACTTCATGTGACTCTCACATGTGGCATCAAAGTAGCTCCGAGATCAGATGACTGACTCAGCCCGCGCAGCATCTGAAGAGGGCCTGGTGGAGCCAAGATGACGACACCAATATAACACTATTGGCCGAGTTCACCGTATGACAACAACCAAGTGTGTTTCGCGTTTATTATTGGACAAATTCCGTCTCACAAATTTTAAAACAAACTATTAACTTTTCATTCCATCTCTATCTTGTACACATGATGCTTATTAAAAGACTACAAATATTTTACTGCAATATCATCTTTTGATAAATAATTTAATTATAAAGACTAGATTGTTGGCACAGGTTTATTCTGCCTTTTTATACAGACTACTGTATTCAGCTACATAAATGATTTAAATGATATATTTTAGTAAATAACCTAAATATTAACTCCAATAACTCTTACAGAATCGTAATAAAATAATTATCATCATTGATCCAGACGATTTCTTAGCAAATTAAGTTATATAAAAATATGTAATATAAAAATATATGATTCTAAAATATTTTTTTTCCTGTCAAGCTATTTATGCAGAAATGTACATTGATGTACCTGCTCTTTCTGGGAAATGTCTACTTAAAAGTGTAGCTTATTTATTTTGGTCATTTTGTTAAATTTTTTTTGGATTAAAGTGCTTTTTTTTAAAAATGCTTTCATTATCCAAAATAATCCTACTCGTGGCTATTTAATTCCTTTTTATGTGCCCTCTGGTTTCTCCCTCATTTCTCATTTGTTATGTAGGCTACTTAAATTTAATTCATAATTCCCTTATTGTTTAAAAATGAACTATAGTTGGTAGAGACTGTATTTTGTTTTATTTGTACTGTAAATCTTTTGTTGTTATTTCAATAAATAAATGATCACGCCATGTTATCGGTCATCATGACTGCAGCAACTTTGAGCCCCCGAAGTGTCCGGCTAGACGGCTCCGTTTTCAACTCCGTCCCCGCCTGTGCTCGGCTAATCTTGTTGATCACCGGCTGCAGCTGTGCTTCATGTCGAAAGCACCTAATGATTTAGTAATTCAAATGATCCAGTCAGAGCATGTCTCCAGTTAATAATTCACTGATTCAAATTATCCAGTCAGAGTGAGTCTCCGGTTAATGATTCACTCATTCAAACGATCCAGTCAGAACGATTCTCCTGTTAATGATTCACTGATTCAAATGATCCAGCCAGAGCGAGTCTCCAGGTAATGATTCACTAATTCAAATGATCCAGTCAGGGTGAGTCTCCAGAAAACGATTCGCTAATCCAAATGATCCAGTCAAAGCATGTCTCCGGTTAACGATTCACTGATTCAAATTATCCAGTCAGAGTGAGTCTCCAGTTAACGATTCACTAATTCAAATGATCCAGTCAGAGCGATTCTCCAGTTAATGATTCACGGATTCAAATGATCCAGTCAGAGCAGGTCTCCAGGTAATGATTCACTAATTTAAATGATCCAGTCAGAGTGGTTCTCCTGTTTGTGATCCACTGATTCAAAGGATCCAGTCAGATCGAGTCTCCAGGTAACGATTCACTAATTCAAATGATCCAGTCAGAGTGATTCTCCTGTTAATGATTCACTGATTCAAATGATCCAGTCAGAGCGAGTCTCTAGGTAACGATTCACTAATTCAAATGATGCAGTCAGAGCGATTCTCCTGTTAACGATTCACAAATTCACATGATCCAGTCAGAGCAAGTCTTTAGGAAATGATTCGCTAATTCAAATGACCCAGTCAGACAGAGTCTCCAGGTAAAGATTCACTAATTTAAATGATCCAGTCAGAGCAAGTCTCCGGGTAATGATTCACTGATTCAAATGATCCAGTCAGACCGAGTCTCCAGGAAACCATTTGCTAATTCAAAGGATCCAGTCAGAGCAAGTTAATGAGTCACTGATACTGATGATTTTCAGACTGAGTTTCCAATCAAAAAACTGATTTAAATGATCTAGACAGAGTGTCAACTGATTTACAACTGATTGGTTAATGATCTGTTCAGAGTGAGTCAGCTCAGCTTTTTTCTGAGAAACAACACAAGAATTAAGTATCTTCACACAACTTCTTACTCAGATTTTGTTTTTCACTGAATATAATTTCTTCCACAGAAAGACAATGCATTGTGAAAACTGTTTCATTTTGACAATCAAATTACCCACATTTTCCATGCATTGCTAACGTTGTTAATCTCCCCTAATCCAATCTCAAACTGGCAACTCAATCCATCAAAGCTCACTCCAAGTCCAAGCAGCTGTTGTTCAAATGCTTCAGAGTCTTGGCTACAAACACCATTCTATAACATTTGCCTAAAGCCAGGAAAGCCAAATCTAAAATCCCAGGCCCAATGAATTCTGCCCCTGTGACAAATACTGAAGCTTCTGTGTATCGTAAAAGCCAAATTGCTTTCAGGCTGGTCTAACTTATAGACTGTGCTAAATCAGACAGGCACAAGAGTGATTAGCCTTGAGCTGCAAGAACCCAGACAGAAAAGCACTGATCAAAAACAAAGTTAAACAAGTTTATAACAATTCTGTTTGGTTAATACCATAAGGATTTGAGGTTACGTGGTTGCGTACCATTCAGGACTGCATAAAAATAGCTTCGTCTGAATTTAAACAGAATTTGAAACGAGGCAGGATTCAGAGTTACTCTTAAATTTCTTTTTGAATATGACAAAAAAATTTATGCCAATATGTTTTGTGTTAGCATGACACAGATGTTAGGGATGGAGGTTTAAGGGAGCGATGGATGGATGGATGGATGGATGGATGGATGGATGGATGGATGGAT
>CAIGQZ010032318.1:8601491-8627736 GCA_903798205.1 Danio tinwini
TGGATGGATGGATGGATGGATGGATGGATGGATGGATGGATGGATGGGTGGATGGGCGAACAGACAGATGAACGAAGCAATGGATGGATGGATGGATGGACAGATGGATGGATGGACAGACGGATAGATGGATTTTAGCTTTTTTTAGATGGATGGATAGATGGATGGACAGATTTAATAGGATAGATGGATGTGCATTGAATAGAATGGATGGTTGGAAGGGACAGAATATATGAAATAAGTAATATAGTTAGATGATGGAAAGAATGAGACAGATGGATGGATAGAGGGAAGGAATAAGATGGATGATGGAAAGAACTAAATGGTTGAATGAAAAGAGGGATGAATGGAACATTTAGAATGAATGAATAAATCAATAAATAAATGGTATGGACGGACAGAGGAACGAATGAAAGGGAATCGATGAGGAGGCATATCTACAAAATGTAATGAGTAGATGGACAAAGAGCAATGACAGTATTAGGAGGAAGCATGAATGGATGGATGGATAGAACTGGAAAAAAACGAGACCACTAGATAAATAGAAAGATAGCTAGATAGGTAGCTAGTTAGCCAGACAGATAGACACTTCTGCTGTAAACTGAAATCTTTTATACTCAAGGAGTTCATTCCAGTTTGTGATGTTTTAATGCATCAACCAGGATTCTGATCACAGTTTCTCAACTATAGTGAGAACATGGTCTCTATTATTTACTGTTATCTGTTGTGCCAGAATGCCATCCAATCCAAACTGTCGCCATATCTCTGCCACAGATGCTGACGCTGAGCTCTCTCTCATCCACAATCCTCTCACTGCTGCTCCCAGAGGAGTCCAAAACCATTTTAATATGGGCTGCGTATTATCAATAAACCACAGCCAGATTAAATCCCATCAAAAGCTGAACTCCCAATGTTACTCGTTTTCTTTGCATTCAGATGCTCTTGCAGCAATTAGAGCTTCTTGTTTTTAATTCCTGAGGGAACGTGGTCTAGAGACGACGCAAGGTCATTGAGATCTGCTCTGACCTGATATGAGGTCAAAAGGCCCTCATGATTCACATTATATTCACATTTAGACTATCATTCTTATGCAACTGAAACTCACAAAAATCTGAAACTTTTTTCACCTGCTAACTTCACAATATTCATTCTTGCAATTAAAAACGCAATATTTACACTTTGTATTAACATCTTAAAAGGCAGTGTTCAATTTCAATATACAATAATGCAATTTTTTTAAAGGGGTGGTCCCCTACGATGTCATATTTCAAACTTTAGTTGATGTGTAATGTAGCTGTGTGAACATAAACAACATCTTGAATGTAATACGCACAAAATTTAATACAAAGGCAGACATTGGCGTTTCCAGAGTTAGCTTAGCAAAGCCTACAGTGAACGAAGTTTGGGAACTACAAAAAAAACAAAAAACATCCAGCCTAGTGAGATCACAAACGCTTCAGATTACACGCATTCACCACGTGCATACAAACTGCGCAGCGAAGGGGCATAACCAGAGGCGTTGTAATGTTATAGCAGAGAAAGCTAAAATGCCATTCAAATGCTGCTATTTCCACAGAGCTTGTTCTGTTTCTGTATTAGAGCTTTCAAAGGGCACGACACAAAGAGAGAAGTGCTTACATTTTAATTTTAATTATGTTCAAGAGAATTATAAAAAATGTATATAGCATTTGACAAAGGACAGCTTCCAGAATCTCTCCCAGTTCAGTGCTGGATTAGGCTAAAAACTCCTCCAACTGATAAAGCTGTGGATTGTGAGTCACAACCTGTAAGTATGTTCATTTATTAAAATGTATCTATTACATGCCGTTTCCAGCGGTAACGGTATGTTGTAGCGAGGACGATAACAAGGATGTAAACAACAGGAAATGCTGTTTGGCACCGTTAACAATTTAGCTACAAATTCATATTCATCAGTCAAACTGCTGTAAACACAATCTTCAGCATTTTTGGGTGAACTACCCCTTTAAATGACCCCCTGTGCTCAAATCACCAGAGATGGATGTTAATACTAATCGTAAACAAGGCTGAAAGAAAAAAAAGAAAGCGAATAAATGGGAATGACACTAATTTGCTTCCCCATCCTCTCTGGAGCTGATCTGATTGGTGGTAACTCCTCCCTGGAGCCCTGTTCCACAAACACAACTCCTATATACCTCTTACCTTATCACTGTGAGCTACAACTACACACAAAGAGAGCCTATTTCCTTTAGCCAGAGGCCGTGTTCATTCGTTCAATGTCCTGACAGGAACAGAAATGTGTGGTTCTGCTCATAAATGTGCATAAGCCTGGAAGAATCTGCATTTTTATTAAGCTTTTTATGTTATATATTATTTAAATAAAAAATAATTAGTTGATGTGTCTGTTGAGAAATCAAAATTCCCCTTGATTGTTTGATATAAGACATTATTCAACACTATACAACAGTTCTGTCTGGTTCTCGAATCTGATTGGCTGATAGCTGTGTAATATTCTGCAATAACAGCACTCGTACAGCCCCTTCACCCTTCTGTATTACTCCACCCACATAGAGTGACAGCAGGCCAATAAACTGACTACAGTTTGACAAATATTGCAGCTGTTCAAATCAAATCAAATCACTTTTATTGCCACGTCATTGGCAGCACGTGTGCTATGATGAGTGAAAAGCTTAGGTGCTGGCTCCAGAAAGTGCAAAATACAGATAGTCCAAATACAATGACAGTGCAAAATACAACAACATACTCCCAAAAAAAAAAAGACAATGTGAAATTGGCAGTGTTGACAGCAATACATACGATGAATAGGTGTGCACATAGTTGTAGGCAGTATTGTTTTTAAGTATGAGTTGGTTAAAGTGCAGTGCATGCTACATCTTGATGGTGTGCAGTAAGGGGTATGGAAGAGTTTGTGCGGGGTGTGTTAAGTGTTCATTAGCCTGATAATCTGAGGGAAGTAACTTTCCTTCTGTTGGCTGGTGCATGACCGGATGCTGCGGAACCGTCTGCCTGAGGGAAGCAGAGACCCAATGTACTTTTGAGGCTTTTTAAGCGAGAATGTAGTTGTTTAAATTGTAACTATGAAGTTCATTTATAAGGATAGTGCCTATTTAAAATATGTATAACTTCGAAATGCATCAGCGTCCATCAGCCTGTCATACTGAGCAGACTAAAGACGGTTGACGTTCCACCACAAGATGGCGACAGAGACCACATAATAAGTCCTTAGAGGAGAAAAGCTCAGCGTAATTTGAAACTACAGCTGATCAAATTATTATAAAACAGGTAAGTGACATTGTCAATCTCTCTCTCTTTTATGCTGTAGTGCTGTATTATACCATAGTAATCTGGTAGTGTTTGCTTTGCTTTTTTCAGGGTTAATTATTATGATATCCCGATTGCAACAGAGAAAAACTGGGAAATCTCTGTAGACTGATGGCATTTCATGCTGTTCAGCCTTATAATCTTAAAATGTCAGCAAAATCACCTGTTTTGACATCACTTTAGACATTACACTAGAGAATCATTCAAATACTAGCTCTAAAGTGACATTGGTGAAGTAGCAACGGTTTCTGCTGTTCTGACATCAGCTGCAGATCTGAATGAATGGCGGAAGAAAGTAGTTCCTTATACAAAAGGATTTTAGACTCTCCGTGTCTGATTTTCTTTTTTATATACACGATTATGCTATTGAACTGTAGTATAAATGCAATATCACACTCGTAGCAGTATAATATGGCTGTATATCGGCATTAGTGGGACACTAAGGCACACACGCCTCCCACCAGTGCTGATAAACAGCCATATTGCACTGCTACTTGTGTGACGTTGCTCTCATAAAACGTTCTGTAAGTTTTAAAACACTGTCTACCCAGATAAAACATATTCTTTAGTACTTGAATTAATTTGTTGTGGTAATTCTATAGTTACTGTGGTAATACATCAACTATAGTAATATAAACAAATTACCCAAATACAATACATTTTTTCCACAGGTAGAGGATATATTATGCAACAATTCACTGCAGTTTACTGTAGTAAAAATTTAAGTATACTACAGAAATTTTTCATCAGTTCACTAGTTAATACTTCATTAGAATCCATTAACAAAAAGTTGTAAGTAGAATAATATTCATTCATCCATTTTCCTTTAACTTAGTCTCTTTATCAGAGGTAACAACAGCAGAATGAACCGCCAACTATTCCAGCATATGGTTTACACAGCTGATGCCGTTCCAGCCACAACCCAGTATTGGGAAACACCCATACGCACTCATACACAATGTCCAATTCAGCTTATTCAATTCACTATAGCGCATGTCTTTAAACTGTGGGGGAAACCCATGTGAACAGGGAGAGAACATGCAAACTCCACACAAAAATGCCAACAGACCGGGACTCGAACCAGCGACCTTTTTGCTGTAAGGCGACAGTGCTAACCACTTTGCCACCGCGCCACCCTTATAATTTAATTTATTATAGTGTGGTTCAAAAACAATAGTGTTTATTATAGTTATATATACACTTCATACTAAAGAATTACTATAGTATTTTTACATGTGGGTAAAAAGTCTAAATCAGCTTGTATTGAAGCCAGTCTGCCAAAACTACAGATTGTTTTTATAGGTTATTTTTAAAGAAGTTCCAGATCACATAACTTTACTGTAGATACTTTTGTTTTACAAACAAGACACTATTTGACGCAAGATTTGAAGACTGAAACTAAAAGATGATGCTGTTCCGACAGTACTGTTGCACCACAACACTGTGAACAACTGTTTGATGCTGTATGTACTCAGCATTAATATTTTTTAACCTAAATTACAGCAGTGTCTACCTATAAATGATGTACTGTAGGCTGTCAAACATACATGCAAAAGTTTACATTAGTGTGTACACA
Organism: Danio tinwini; assembly: GCA_903798205.1. Lineage (NCBI taxonomy): Eukaryota > Metazoa > Chordata > Actinopteri > Cypriniformes > Danionidae > Danio > Danio tinwini. The sequence continues at coordinate 8,606,389 of CAIGQZ010032318.1, forward strand.
CAGCTGTGCTTTCGAAATGGGCAAAACTGTTAGCCAGTCACACCAGTTGGCTTTTTCTTCTACAATCTGTCACATTTTTATGAATGGGCATACAACAGCATTGAAGTTCCATGTGCAGCATTTCTTATAAGAGCAGTCTAGCAGGCACAGGTAAAAGACAGGGGCAGACAGGAAAACAACCACAAACCAAAAACATACCAATGACAAAAACATGATAAAATATAGGAAAAGCATTCATAAAAAATTGCACTGATAATCAATGAATTAGTCCAGTGCAGTGTATCAGCTGTAGAAGTGCAAAACTTTATGGGTAGTGTAGTCCAGGTGAGTGCCAGAGATGATGTGTGTAGTGCCCTCTAGTGTGGCATGTAGGCACTTCAGCTTGTGATTGTGACACATATTCAAACCATGTGCCCTGATTAGGAGGGTCAAACCAGTAAAAAATTATGATACTGATGAGAAATTACATCGTAATTTTAGATGTAAAATTCTAGATAATAATTGGCCTTAGAGAAACAGTAAAAATTCATTAATTTCCTTAATTTCATTCATTTTCATTTGGTTTAGTCCCTTATTTATCAGGGGTCGCCACGGCAGAATGAACAGCCAACTATTCCGGCACGTGTTTTATGCAGTGGAGGCTCTTCTAGCCGCAACAGAGTACTGGGAAACACCCATACAATCATTCATTAACACACGCTCATACACGACAGCCAATTTTGTTTGCCCAATTCACCTATAACGCATATCTTTGGACTGTGGGGGAAACCAAAGCACCTGCGCAAACACGGGAAGAACATGCAAACTCCACATAGAAACACCAACTGGCCCAGTCAGGACTCGAACCAGCAACCTTCTCACTGTGCAGCGGTAGTGCTAACCACAGAGCCATTATGCCACCCCTCAGTCAATTCAATAAATTTTTTTTACAAAGTCGTTTGGAATTTCCCATGGCAGGATGCAATGACAATCAATGAATTAGTTCAGTACAGTGTATCAGCTGTAGAGGTGGAAAACATTATGGGATGTGTAGTCCAGGTGAGTGGCAGCGGTGTGTAGTGTCCTCTAGTGTGACTTATAGGCACTCTAGCTGGTGAATCTGACACACACAGATTCAAACTGTGTGCCCTGATTAGGAGGGTCAAAAGAGTACAAAATGATGATGCTGATAAGAAATTACATGTGATTTTAGATCTAAAATAATTGGCCTTAGTGAAAAGTACAAACTCAATCAATTCACTTTATAATTGTTTCTCTTTTGCTGTGTAGATTTTGTCAAAGCAGCTTAACATAGATGAAGGAAAGAGAGTAAAAGCCCAAATATTTCAAATTCTGGAACATTGCAACAAACCTACGAGCCCTTTAATATAGAATGCACAAAACAGATTCTACAGGAAAAATGTAAACTTGAGAAGGAGATCTTTGTCTATGGGCCTGTAAATCTGCAGTAAGAAAAACCTCAGGTCATGTGTACTGAGTGACTGGCTTCGATCTGAAGGCTCGCTCCCCTGACGCCACCCTGCTCTCAGTATGAATGCATGGATCCAGGGTGTTGTATATCTCTCAGCCTGACAGCTGATCCGCTGGCCCCTGTACCAGTTTAATATGTGGGTTCTCTCTACTGGGACCTCCATGCTTCTGCTTTGCTCTTTGCGAGAGAGAGAGAGAGAGGGAAAGGGAGAAAGGGAGAAACTAGGCTTCATCCATCATTTCATTAGACAGCAATGTGGCGGCCATGATAAAACTCACAGCTTCTGTGGTTTGGTTCCACGGGCTGAGAACCCTTAACAGGTTCAGATGCAGGAAATTACTGCTGCCTTCACAAGATACAGACTACAAGGACCTCCAGAAAAGAAAAAAAATTAGATGTGTGCTTGTGAGAGCGCAAATGGAAAGTGTGAGTGAGGCAAAGAGCTGTGAGCTGAGCAACTAGTGCATTACATTTACAAAACATCCCAGAACAGATGAGTTCAAACTGGGTCCATAGGGTCACTTGAAGATATCTGGAAAATTGAAATAAAAACTATTGATGTCTAGTTCAATCAGTCACCAATGGAAGTTGGTACATTCTTGGTGTGCAATCTTTAGGTTAAAATTAGGTTCCAATGTATCCGCTCCTAAAGTAACAGTCCACCTTTTTTTGGAAATAGGCTCATTATACAGTTAAACAACTGAGTTTTACCATTTTTTTATTCACTTTTTCGCTTAGCATAGCATAAATCATTAAATCAGATTAGACCTTTAGCATCCCACTCAAAAAAATAAAAAGATTTCCTATTTAAAGCTTGACACTTCTGTAGCTATCATATACTAAAATTGACAGAAAATAAAAAGATGCTATTTTCTAGGCTAATATGGCTAAAAACAATACTCTTACTCAGGCGGAATAATCTTGAACTGAACTTTGCTGTGACACCATAGCTGCAGCAGGCACAATAATATTACATAGTGCTGCTACCTACATACCTACAGTAGAAGGGGACTATTTTCATGTGATGCGTAATATTATTGCTAGGGATGTAACAATTCACTGTGAGCTAGTCAAAAATTTATTCAAATAGGTGACTATTCAAACTGGTAGAAATGTTGAACGATTCGCGATCCATGTTTTGAACAGAGGGTCTGTGTTTATAGACGCAAACTCGCTTTACCTGCACATCAGCGGCGAGTAAGAGGTGGGACAGCAAAGTAAAATGACAGCGGTGAAGTGTGCCAGACAAAACACAAACTGTGTGCGAATACTGCTAACCGACGTTTACTTACACTAACAGAACAATGAATATAATGCACATAAACCCTCAGCACTCAAAACTACCGTCACAGACGTCTATACACTAAAAAACTATTAATAACCCAAACCACGCAGACACGAGTGCTAGGGAGATCACACGGTACATCAGTGATTTCATAGCAAAATTGTGAAGATGTTTTTCAGACTGAAAGAGAAAGTTGCTCTTTTACAGAAGCAGATATTAGATTATATTTACACTCTCCTTTTTAAATTAGTCTCTGCATATTTTAATAATTTGCTTATTATTATTATTGAATACATATGTTCAAGATGATCTCTTCTTAAGTGTATTACACTGATACTTATACTAATAATTATACAAGTAATATTAATTATTCACCTTCATAATCGTGTTTAACTCCTGTCTTTATCCAACTATACAATTAGTCATTTTATAATCAGTATTTTATGCCAGTGGCCAGTCCCCTGGAGCAGAGGGCCTATTGATCACACACTGCTCTCACACCAGTCATCTCAGTCTGCAGTGAGTGTTTTCATTAGCAGGGGACATTGTAAATGTGCAAAGACCTCAGCTTATGCCAGAAAACATAGATGCGCTGATATTTCTTTTTAAAAATGTGAACTCCCAGCACAGTCACAGTTTTAGTTTGTTTATATTAACCTCTTAAGGCCCAAGCAGTTTTTTACATGCACTTTTTATTTCTTATTGCTATTTGGGCTTATTGGAACCTAATTAGAATAAAACCTAAGTATCATCTTTTGATATGATGTACTTTTAGAGAAAAACAATGTCCATATATGTGGACTCGTGGTCCAGATTTCCATAAAACACAAGTCACCTTTGTGTAATAGAATGAAAAACTCTTTATTTCTGTCTTGAACACAGCAGTTTTTTCCAGACTGTTTTTAATGCATTAATAACAAATACACATTTTTTGAACATGTTTTGACTATCAGTAAAAACAAATTTTTTTTGCCCATTTTGGACAGTTAAATAGTGTTTGGGACATTTCATATGCTGCGAAACAGCTGCAGGATGACACTGTATGTTTGTAGCAAAATATAAAACGTAAGAGTTAAAATGTGCTGTCCATGTATGTGGCCACTAAGGCCTAGGAGGTTAATGAGGCTTCTTTAGTTTGTATTAAACTTTTTTTTATTGTTTTTAAAATAGCAATTTAGTTATGGTCAAAAATGTGTTATTTTGCAAAACAAATATGCAGCATTTAAGAAAAAAAATGAAAGGGTTATTACAAAAAAATGAGAACATAGTTTCTAGCTATATCATGCTAGAAAATATCATCTTTTCAGTTTACTCAACAGATTAAAAAATGGTAAAACTCAACTATTTAACTCTGGGGAGTTGCAAAATGAAAAAAAAGCGGATTGTTCCTTTGAGTAAAAGAATTAAGTCAATTAAAGTCAATACATAATCACTGCACAAGTAAAACCAAAGCATGCCACACTCTGTAAAGAGTTAAACCGGTTACAATCACATAACAACTTGAATGATATTTCACCATTTAGCAAGCACCACTTTATCCACACCCCGGTCTTCCAGAAAATTCATTGCTGTCCAACTATCGAAGCCTAGGGCAGAACAACTTCCTCAACAAGATCTAATAACTCAGTCCATTAACACCACATTTGTGCCCACGAGAAAGTACGACACTGACAGAAAGAAGGTTTATAACTGATTATGTTTTTTGGTTTTTTTTACTTTTAGGCATCCCAACATCCAAAGGAGAAGATGAAAAATTGGCTGGATACAACTTGCCAATGATAATCAACAAAGAGTAGACTTCATGAATCTTTAAATTTGGTTCACAAACTTTTTTCACGTCTCAAACGTCAATCACCGGCTTCTACTGTTAGTATTGTTCTTACAAAAACTATGTTCCTATGCAAAGATGCAAATTAAACTTATGTCCAAAACTGGAATATTACAGAAAACATTTGTAAATAAAGCACTCTTTCCATCAATAAGTCAAAAAGAACAAAATCATCCCTTTCTGATAAACTAGCACCAATTACCAAAAAACTTATGAAATTGTTGCTGTAGGAGAAGCCACTATGGGCTTTTTACTTTTATAATAAATGACTTCCATCTAAGAAGATAAAAGTAAAATACAATGAATGAACACGCGGCTGTCCTCCACCTTTGGGAGCGCAGATGCTCAAGACTTTTTTTTTTTGGAGGAAATAATGACAAAACCACTTTGATGACAGGCTTTGGCTGAGGTATTGGCCAAAACTACATTTCAGATGTTTTGCTATGTGGTCGGTTTGTTGATTTGTTCATTAATGCTGACCCAATTTTAGTAAATCACATGATCTGTTAAAACAAAATCACATGACGTCAAAAACTATATAATACACAAGACGTGTCACTAGTATAGTTTTAAATGGGGAAAAGTAGGTCAATATGGCGAATAAAGCCCCGCCTACTAGTACAGGAGCCAATCATCGATTGCTATAGACTGATGTTTCTCCAGGGGAAAAGCTCGGACCAGACGTGTGCTTTTACGACAGTTTTTGTGGTCAACAAACACACTGGAAACTAAGCGAATACTTGCTTCACACACTCTCACAAATAAAGGTACAGGAGCTGTCACTTGGGCAGTACCTTTTCAAAAGGTACAAATTTGTACCTGATGGGTCTATAATGGTACCTCAAAGGTACTTATTAGGTACATTTGGGTACTAATATGTCCCTTTGAGGTACCAATGTGGATTCTTTGGGTACAATTATGTATATTTTAAAAAGGTACTGCCCCAGTGACAGCTCCTGTACCTTTATTTCTGAGAGTGCAGACATAAGAAATAGATCCACATAAAGCTTGAAATCTCTCTTAATTGATCCAACTACACTTGAAAACAAAAGTTTTCTAGTTTTGTAATCTGTATGAAATGAACACGGGGTACAGTCCATCCTGTCAAACGCACATCACAAACTTGTAAACAAAGAGTCGCTGTCATTTCTGGAAGAGATTCACCATCAAGACCAAGTTGTGAATTACTTCAGAAGACCAGCGCGGTCAGACAATCATTATCCAGAAGGTGATAATGTGTAGAACGGCCATAGATGAGATTAGTGTCGTGATTCTCGTTTTTTCGAGTGCACATGCACATTAGCTCGGGCAACCTGAAAAAATTACGATTTTGATTGATTTGAACTAAACTTATGAGACGGTTGTTGTTTAATTTTATTGGTGATACCTAATGAAATTGTAAGCTTGGTGAACAGTTTTGGAGAATTTGATGTTTCCCCATTCAGACAGAATGCCCGAGCATACTGCCCAGGAGGAGTTTCAAAGATGGCCGTCAAGTGAAATAACTTGCCTTAAAGGGACTTTGACGACATTTTGATGGGTATGCTGCATTTGATCCAATAAAAACTAATGACAAAAGGTCAAGACAACAAATATATTTATATTGCTTCGACTTATTTTAAGAAGTTAATCTCAACTATTTTATAGTTAATTTCAACTATTGTTTTAAGTTATACAAAGCTTAACTTAATATTTTAGTCAGTTTAATTGACGTTAAATTATTCTTTATTTTTGTAACGCTTTTTTACAAAAGCCAATTGGAATTTTCCATGAAAGAATGCAATGATAAAAATAAATGAATTGGTCTAGTGCAGTGTTTCAGCTGTAGAGGTGCAACATGTTATGGGTAGTGTAGTCCAGGTGAGTGGCAGTGGTGAGAGAGGTGATGTGTGAAGTGCCCTCAAGTGTGGCTTGTGGTTAAGATGATAAAAAAAAATTAAAATTAAAAACTAAGACAGCAAGATTTTCTTTACAATGGGGGTTTTCAAAGTAGTTTGTGCAATTTTTTTTCTTATCAGATGAAAAGTTTAATAAATTCAATGTTTTTATGTGCATTTTAAAAATTATGTCCATCTTAGTGTTTCTATTAAGCATTTTTTTATGTATTACTTCAAAATGGGCATGAAAAGGTGAATGGAAACATAGCTAATGATCACTGTAAAAACAGGATATATACAGTTGAAGTTAGAATTACTAGCCCAGCTTTGATTTATTTTATTTTTTTTTATATTTCCCAAATTATGTGTAACAGAGCAAGAAAATTTTCACAGTTTGTCTAATATTTTTTCTTCTGGAGAAAGACTTATTTTATTTTGGCTAGAATAAAAGCAGTTTTAAATTTTTTTAAAAGCATTTTAAGGTCAATATTATTAGCCTCTTTAAGCTATATATTTTTCCCGATAGTCTACAGAACAAACCAACGTTATACAATAACTTGCCTAATTACCCTAACCTGCCTAGTTAACATAAATAACCTAGTTAAGCCTTTAAATGCCGCTTTAAGCTGTATAGAAGTGTCTTGAAAAATATCTAGTCAAATATTATTTACTATCATCATGGCAAATATAAAATAAATCAGTTATTAGAAATGAGTTATTAAACTATTGTGCTTAGAAATGTGTTGAAAAAAATCTTCAGTCCTTTAAACAGAAATTGGGGGTAAAAATAAACAGGGGGCTAATAATTCAGGGGGGCTAATAATTCTGACTTCCACTGTATATACAGCAATATGCAGAACGTTCTTCATTGTAATATCTTCTTTGTCAGGAGTAAGACAGAAGTAACGGCTCAGTCACGACTGCTGCCTGACAGCATCCAGAGTCTTACATGTGCACTTTGGCTCACAGGGGCTTAGAAACATGAAGATGACGGAGGCAAAGAGAATCACAAAAGTGAAACAACAGAGTCTGAAAGCAGGGAAACAAACACAGAGACCATGACTGGGAACTCAGAACATGCCTCCATAATGCAACACGGGGAACTATCAGAAGATGAACAGCAGTGTGTGGGCAGCAAGCAAGAAGATCAGGTTCTGCTAATTCAATCGTGAGGAATGTACTGAATGTGAAAATCCATCAAGAAAGACACAAAGACGGCATGTTTTACTAAGCACTGTATTTTTATGCATTTGGTAGATACTTTAATCAAAAGCAACTTCAATTTAATTCAAGATACAAATTTTAATCAGCTCGAGCATTCCCAAGGGATCAAACCCATGACCTTGAGGTTGATGTTAACAACATTCGTTACTGTTTGAACTGCACTAGATTTATCCTCGGGTATGTGAATGCGTATGTACACTTACTTAAAGAAAATGCTTGTTATTGGTTAGTTATTATAAGTAGGCCCACACGGAATCTGAGCGCGCAAAATTCTGCAGATTACCGCAGAAATCCGCTGATTAACCCATTAGCCCATTATTGATTCTGTTTAACTGTGTAAATGTGTGTATATTTATATTTATTCCGTTTTTTTTTCAGTAATATTATTGACTAATGTAAAAATATTAATATGATTTATTTACAGTAGTTTGTAAAGTAATATTGTTGTTTTTTTTAATAGATGTATTATATAGGAGACTTTTTTATATACTTTTTTTTTTTTACCAAATAAAGGTGATCTAATAAATTAGCATTGTAAACATTAAATAAAAGTTAAAAAGGTATTACTTTTTATTTCATGTATAACATTTTTTGTTATGATACTCCCAAAATCATTCTGCATAAATCCACAGATTTGTTACAAAATTCTCAGCAGAAATAGCTAAAATGTCCGCAGATTCTGTCTGGCCCTAGTTATGAGTAGGGCCACACGGAATCTGCGGACGTTTTTTGCTATTTCTGCTGAGAATTTTGGTAAAAATCTGCAGATTTCAGCGGAATTATTTTGGGAGTATTATAACTAAAACCTTAATATGTTAAATAAAAAAATATATATATTTTTTACTTGTATTTAATGTTTAAAATGCAAATCCAAATAGATTAACAGTAAATAGTTAACTGGAAGTAAATAAACATAACTAATGATGGGCTAAAAATCTGCGGAAATCTGCGGAATTCTGCGCGCGCAGATTCCGTGTGGGCCTAGTTATGAGTAAGGCCAGACAGAATCTGCAGACATTTTTTGATATTTCTGTGTAAAATATCTGCAGATTTATGCGATTTTGGGGGTATCAATAAAAATAAAACAAATCCAATTAGATCCACTTCTTTGGAAAACAAAGCAAATCTATTATATATTTCTCTACTAAAAGGCAGAAAATTGTACTTTACAAACTGTACTGTAAATCAATCATAAACATTTTCATATTAGTCCATAATGTTACCGAAATTTATTTAAAAACTGAATAAATATACATTTACACAACTAAATATTCTCAATTATTGGCTAAAAATCTGCTGATTTCTGTGCGTGCAGATTTCCCTGTGGATCTAGGGCTGGGTCACGTCTGTAAATACCTATTAAAAACAGACATTATCAGTGTAGGCTGGAAGTAACTAGTTGCATGTAAATCAGTCCATCTATACCATTTGTTCGTTCATTCATTCAAAATGTTCTATCCATCCCTCGATTCTTCCAAAATGTAAATGTAGATTTTGTAAATGTATAGAAAATAAACGTAACCGTATTAACTGCACCCTGTTACAGTTGGTGAAAATGCGTGATTAAATTATAATTACAGTTACTTAAAGGTGCAGTAGGTGATCTGTTAGAACGCTAGCGTTAGCATAATAGCTTAGACATTTTATGATCCTCCCCTGCCATCCAAAACCACGCCTCCTTAGGTCATGAATGTGCACTGGTGGGATATAACCCTAGATCATGGTATTAACCAGTTAAAAAACTTTATAGAGACAAGCACTTTATCAAGCGTAGTTGTTGACAGGTCAGTGTGTGCAGGAATTTTATTTCCCCAAAACTGTCACAGGCTGTCACTGTTCAAAAATGAACGAATGTGCGAATAGAAATCAAACGTTACCTCAGTAAAGCTGGTTAGGCTGAAGGGCACGTTTACTTGTGTTTTGTTATTATGCCAAATAAAAATTTGATCAGAAAAAAGGAGAGCAAAAAACAGAAATATCCTGTCATCTGTTTACATTACACTTATGTTTACGTTACCAAGACAAAGAGTGACTATTCATTTTCAATTGTGCTCGCAGATCCTCATGCATCGCTTGTTTTCAGCTCCTATTACACTTGAACTACTAAAACTAATTCTCAGGTCTATTTAACTGACTATATTATCGATGCTGTAAAAGGTACTCCATGAACTTGAAAATAGCCAATCTTTTGCCGGACGTTTTCAGTCGCTGAACAACACTTCCGTGCTTATACACCCATTCATAAATAAGAACACAATCTACATCAGCTTTGCGTGGCTAAAATAGTTTTAAAACATACAGTACTTGTCTAAAAGTAATACTTCAGCCATTGTGTCACCCTTCAGATCCTTGTTTTGAACTGCATAACCTCATATCGCCCTCCAGCGAGCAACAGTAACTCTGATATTGATTCAGGGTTTAGAAAAGTTTTGCTTCTGCATTTTTGGCTTTTTTTTCTTTCTTTTCATGCATACAAGGCCACCTTGGTCTTTCAGAAAGAAGTTCAGGTTGATGGAGAGTTTGCTTGATGTCTCTCTGTCAGCGGTAGATCTGTCCATCCTTCACGTACGAGTGACCTATCTTTTTGCTTAAAGAGTCTGCGCAGAAATTCTAATTTAAATTTCTTGACAGACAGTTTGAGTTACCTGTCGTAATTGAGGTATTTGTCGGTCCGACAATATTTAATTGGATGAATTTTTTTTTGGGTTTTATGCCTTATCCAAAATATAAAAATACATATAAATGCATTGAGATAATTTACTTTAATCATTATTATTGGAAAGTGAAGAGACTTTCAACTAGCACAACAAAAGATGTTTCTGAAGACAAACCACCTACTGCACCATTAATTGAAATTATTAATTTGTTCACTTGTTACACTACACTTGTTTACGCTAACAAGCTCTTTTACTAGGTCAGATAAAAAATTGTTGATTTGCTTATAATAGTTCATTATTGGAACATAATACAGAAATAATAATACAGAATACAGACCTCCTTTTAAATTATTCTGTTTGTTATCTATTTCTATTTGTTATCTATTTCTAGTATTCTATTTGTTTGGAATTAAAAAAAACGAATGCATAGTTAAGAGAAAACCTGAAAAGTTTTCCAAAATATGGAATTCCTTTGTAGGATTTCTGAAGGAAGCCAATACAAATGTTTTATCTGTGGTTAACACTGTTGCCTCACAGCAAGAAGATCGCTGGTTCGAGTCCTTGCTGGTCCAGTTGGCAATTCTGTGTGGAGTTTGTATGTTCTACCTGTGTTGGCGTGGGTTTCCTCCAGGTGCTCCGGTTTCCCCCACAGTACAAAGACATGCGCTATAGGTGAATTGGGTAAACAAAGTTGACAGAAGTGTATGAGTGTGTGTGTGTGTGTGTGTGTGTGTGTGTGTGTGTGTGTGTGTGTGTGTGTGAGTGAATGTGAGAAAGTATGGGTGTTTCCCATTACTGGGTTGCTGCTGGAAGGCCATCCGCTGCAAAAAACATATGCCAGCATAGTTGGCGGTTCATTCCACTGTGATAAATAAGGGACTAAGCGGAAGGAAAATTAATGAATGAAAATCAAGTGAGCAGCAGTTCTGTGAACGAAAATGTCTTAAGGACAGAAATAAGAGATGTACAATAAACAATCAAAAATATATTTAAAACCAGTTAAACGATTTGCTTCATTCACGTCACTTCTACAGAATACTGCAGTACCATTAGTTATGAAACGCCATCAAATTTTCATGCTGTGAACCTAAACACAAGCCCCACGAGTCTTTGCCATCTACACAAAAAGAGGGCAGTGGGCATGCTGAGAAACATGAGTGTGCGTCAGTGCATGGGACATGTGTGATGGGGGGGTCTTAAAATAAATGGAATAATCTGCACACAAATGAGTCGAGGCAGGACCATGACGGCATGATGAAAAAGTACAGTATTTATGGCTTGATGGCAGAGTAGGCACAACACTTAACACGGGAACACCCAAAACCTGAGAGCGGCAGCCAGCCAAGCATGACAACAGCCTATGTCAGCAAATTTGTGTAGAGCAGTGAAAAAAAAAAGAGAGATAGATCTCTCCTTTGAGTGATGCTGCTAACTCCAGGAAAACTAATGTGACTGAGCCACTAATGCATGTCAGTGTAGAAAATAACATCATTTCCTACCAATGTACCTGCAAATGTGCATGCTAGATTGCGTATATGTAGGGTCCCAAGCTAGATGCTTGAACTATACTTCCTAGAACTATTGGATGAAGTTCCTGCATGTTCATACTGCAGAAACTAGGACTGCATAATATTGGGGGAAAAAAGGCTACGTTCACACTACAAGGATTAGTTCTCAATCTAATTTTTTTGCATAGTGGTTCATATGTTGTTATAAATGTGGCCAATATCAGATTTGTAGTGTGAACAGATCATGGTCCTAAACTGGCCTGCATGCACAAAAGTACAGTACAGACAGCACAAAATGTCTAATTATGAACACAATGTGTGTACTGTATGAAGCACGCACATTGTCAGATTATGCTTGATTAATGCCCTTTTCACAGACAACCGTGGTGCATTTCATGAACTGTAAAGGGTTTTTCTGCTACTACTAATGTGCATTTCACCATTTAAAACCTCAAATAAGTCTCTTGTGATTAAAAACACTGATCATTTGTGATTTATGACAACCGCGGTGCAAGTCTTGCTGACCACCGGTGTAGTGAACTGATCAAGAGTTAATGAGCAGCCACAGACTGAACTGTGAAGGCGGAGATGGTTTATCTCTGTTTCCAGAGTTATTTCACTTTACTCCATTATAAACAACATTATAAACCTGCCCTTTTTTCTCTCTGAGAGAAAGCTCCCCCTAAAAATGAAAGTGCCTCCTCCTTTGCGCGCTATCCGCAACACCCCCTGACACTCCTCTGTTCTGCAAACAACCAGGGTTGCGTTTATGAAAACCATTGTTAGCCAACTAAGGTCGCAAGTTGTGTAGTTACAAACATAGTTTGTTGATTTGATGTTTCAGCTTGACGTTGTGTGGACGTTACCACTATGAAGTTTATCAAATGTTGGATTTTGGTTGTCAAACCTGACAAATAAATGTCAGCATTTGACGTCAACATGACGTTGGTTTAAGAGCTTGGCTCGACGTTGGATTTCGGTCACTTTCCAACGCAACCTAAAAACAACCAAATATCAACGTTTAATGATGTTACATCTTGATGTTGTATGGATGTTACCACTATGCTGTCTATCAGATGTTGGATTTTGGTTGCCATACCTGATGAATAAATGTAAGTATTTGATGTCAATATGACGCTGGTTTAAGATGTTGGCTTGGCGTTGGATTTTGGTCAATTTCCAACACAACCTAAAATCAACCAAATATCAACGTCATTTTATGTCGTTATTGGACGTCAAAGTAATGCTGTTCTTAGATGCTGGCTAGACATTGAATTTTAAATCACCTGATGTCACAACCTAATATTAACGTCTTATGATGTTGTGTGCCTGCTGGGACTAGTCAGATTAACAATTACCCCACCCCAAAAATCACACTATTGTTTTATCCAAAATTTTATCAAATGCTTAAAGCAGCAGGTGTGTTTACACTCTCTGGAAAGTCAACCAATGACTGTCTGGCTTACAGTGATTTTACAGACAAGTGATTTTAACATTGAAAATAACATGCATGTTGCCTTACTCAGAAACACAAACATCACCCTTCACCTAAAAAACAAGAGATGGTGATGCTAACAATGCTCATAAATAAATGATTGAGCAGTCAGGGCCATGTATATTCTGTTATGCATTGAAGCATTTAGCCAAACCCACACACACACACACACACACACCACTGCCAAACGTCATACCGAAATCCATCCCTTTCTTTCCCTAATGCCTTGAGAATGGACAACATCTTTATCCTCCGCCCTTCAAATTCCTCCACAAATCAAAGAAATGCAATTTATTAATATCTCCTTTCAAATGCTAATTTTTTTATCCATACATAAATCATAAGGCACAAGGTTGCTTCAGACAAAACAGAGCAAGCGAGAGAGCTTTAGGGTATTAAGGAAACAAGAGGAAGGCTTCTGCGTGCTGCAAAAATGGAAAAGCTCTAATGAAAACAAAGCAGATGCTGAACTACATTTCTATGGACTTTACATATATGTCGTCTGGGACAACAAGAGAAATAACACTGAATTATTCATTTAGATTTAACACAATAAAAAGGTTTGTGTAAAGTATATTTTAGGGGTAGAATGGGAATGTACAATGCTCAGCATAAATGAGTACACCCCATTTTGAAGATGAATATTTTTATCAATTTCTCAGTGAATATAGGTCATATATTTTAAACAAACAACATATTCATTCATTTTCTTGTCGGCTTGGTCCCTTTATTAATCCAGGGTCGCCACAGCGGAATGAACCGCCAACTTATCCAGCACGATTTTTATGCAGCGGATGCCCTTCCAGCCGCAACCCATCTCTGGGAAACATCCACACACTCATACACTACGGACAATTTAGCCTACCAAATTCACCTGTACTTCACGTCTTTGGACTGTGGGGGAAACCGGAGCACCCGGAGGTAACCCACACAAATGCAGGGAGAACATGCAAACTCCACACAGAAACGCCAACTGACCCAGCCCAGCCAAGGTTCGAACCAGCGACCCATCGACGTTCTTGGCGACAGCACTACCTACTGCGCCACTGCGTCGCCTACAAACAACATATTTTAAACTAAACTAATAATAAAATAATATTTTAGCCACCAAAACATCTTTAGAAATAGAAAGATAATTTAGACATTTAAATTCATGTAAAATATTTGAAAAAAAATATATACCAAAATTACAACAATTTCAACCCAACATATAAATTTGGGTGTACTAATTTTGTATCGTTATCGTAAGTTATTTGTTAGATTAGCTCCAGATTTGACTTCAGTACTGACTAATCTAATGAATTTGCACACATCTAATATTGTAAAGCTTCCTATAGAAACTATTTATTATAATTATTTTATAAATTACGAATATATATAGTATATAATTTCCTTTGTCTGTCTTTAGCGTTGTATAAATGGGCATCGTCTGTAGGTTTGTTTCAATGTGTTTTATGATTAACAGTTAAAATGTTAATGAAAAGATGCAATAAAAAAATTGCCTTTAATTTGCATTATTAATTCATTAATATGATGCAATTTTAATTTTGTTTGAGTTGATGTGGATATCAGGATTCATTTTTATAGTTGTGAGAGTAGTTTTGTTTTTATTTATTGTGACAGTACGTAAAAATAATAATGCATCATAATTAATGCTGTTTATGCTCCCTGAAATTAAGTATAGCTTTAATTATATATTTTACTATAGCTTTATAAGTAGTAGACTTTTTGCAAACGCTTATTTGAAGGTATAAATATTGTAAATAGAATTCAGTTTCTTGCACACAAAAAAATTAAATATCAATTTAAATGAGAGATTTGTGAGGGGTGTATACATGTCGAGCACTGTTTGTTAATTCAAAAACAACTCAATGTTATATCAATCCAGGCAATAATCAGCATGATTTATAGTCATTTTATAATAGCTAATGTGCATTGCTAGCCAAAGAAAAAGAGCGAAGTGCCTAAAACCCTATTAGCGGTCAAAAAATTCACTGTAAACCATGACTTAATGGAGCTTATTGCTATTATAAACAGATATTCTATATACATACTCACTTAAAATGCTTGGGTTAACAACTCAATGTTATATCAATCCAGGTAATAATCAGCATGATTTATAGAGATTTTATAACAGCTAATGTGCATTGTCAGCCACAAAAAGAAAGCAGAGTGCCTAAAACTCTATTAGCAGTTATAGATTCACTGTAAACCATGACGTAATGGAGCTTATTGCTATTATAATATAGATATTCTATATACATGCATACTTAAAATGGTTGGGTTAACAACTCAATGTTATATCCATCCAAGCAATGATCAGCGTGGTGTGATTTTATAACAGCTAATGTGCATTGTTTGTAACAAAGAGAAAGCAGAGTGCCTAAAACCCTGTTAGCTGTCATAAATTCACAGTAAACCACGACTTTATGGAGCTTATTGCTATTATAAACAGATATTCCATATGTATATACTCACTTAAAATGGTTGGGTTAACAATGTCATATCAATCCCGACAATAATCAGTGTGGTTTATAGTGATTTTATAACAGCTTATATTCTATATAATGTACATACTCACTTAAAATGGTTGGGTTAATTATAATAACAGGCACCGACAGGCACTTGTTTCGGCACCGACCTGCTATTGGGTTATTTATTGACTATGGGTTCAAACAAGGTTATCCCATTCAATCATTAATTTTTTGGGGGGGCTTAGTCCCTTAATTAATTAGGGGTCACCACAGCGGAATGAACCGCCAACTTATCCCAACAAATGTAAGTTATAACCCAACTAGGAGAGTTGTTTGGGATGCGATTCCATAAACGTTTAAATTAATGCCGCAGTCACACTATGGTTTGAGCATGCAAAATCCTGACGTACGGCACTGCGAAAAGGGGCAGGATTAAACAGGATGATTATACATTTAAAAAGTGAGCGATTGGTCCATATTTTAAATTTCTGTCCAGAGAGGTCATGTTTTGATCTTCGATTGGTCTCATGCAGTTATGTGATGCGATTTCGCAGGTCAGAGTTCACCATGCTTGAATTTTGTAATGCAGCGAACTGCAAAACTTGTCACACGAGCTTGCATTTCCGGTCTGACGCATTCGCGTGCGTATGAATGAAAGTCTATGGGGGCAGTGTGACACATATAACACATAAAACTGCTGATTGTTAGTTCACAATTAGTATAGCTCAGGGGTAAGTAATGTGCATTCATATAGCGCATTTATTGTGTATTTCAATAAATACATTTTTTCAATAGTCATGTCAAAGCAGTTAGTAAATCAGCATACTACCATCTCAAAAACATTGCAAGAATCAGATGCTTTGTTCCCAGTGAAGACTTAGAGAAACTTGTTCATGCTTTTATCAGCAGCAGGGTGGATTACTGTAACGGCCTCCTCACAGGCCTTCCCAAAAAGACAGTCAGACAGTTGCAGCTCATCCAGAATGCTGCGGCCAGGATTCTGACCAGAACCAGGAAATCAAAGCACATCACACCTGTCCTCAGGTCTTACACTGGCTCCCGGTTACATTCAGAATAGATTTTAAAGTATTATTATTTGTTCATAAATCCCTAAATGGCCTAGGACCTCAATACATTACCGATATGCTCACTGAATACAAACCTAACAGATCACTCAGATCTCTAGGATCATATAAACTAGAAATTCCAAGAGTTCAGTCAAAGCAGGGTGAATCGGCTTTCACTTGCTATGCCCCTCACTGCTGGAATCAACTCCCAGAAACAATCAGATGTGCTCCAACATTAGGCACATTCAAATCCAGACTGAAAACACATCTGTTTAGCTGTGCCTTTACTGAATGAGCACTGTGATACGTCCGAGAGATCGCACTATTGTTCTTTTCTTTTTATTCTTTTGTAACCCATTTTAACACATTTTTATCTGTTTTTAATCATTCTTATTATTTGCTTTTTTTATTTTCTTACACTTGTCTTTTTATTCTTGTTTATGTAAAGCACTTTGAATTGCCACTGTGTATGAAATGTGCTATATAAATAAACTTGCCTTGCCTATGGACATCCACCCAAATTGCTTCACAAACAATAGTGGGGGGGGGGGTGATTTGTCCCTCCACACCACCACCAGTGTGCAGCAACCACTTGGAGCCACAGGACAACGGTGCCAGTGCATTTACCACACACCAGCTATAGATGGAGAGGAGAGACAGTGACAGAGCCAGTTCAGTGGATAGGGATGATTGGGAGGCCATGATGGGTAAGGGCCGATGGAGGGAATTTGGCCAGAAGACCTGGATTACACTCCTACCCTTTAGGAGAAGTCCCATGGGATTTGTAATGACCACAGAGAGTCAGGACCTTGCTTTAACGTCTCTTCCGAAAGACGGCGCTCACTGACAGTATAGTGTCCACTTCATTTTACTGGGGCATTAGGACTCACACAGACCGCAGATTGAGCACCCCCTGCTGGCCTCACTAACACACTTCCAGTACTGGTGCAGTATTTAGCACACGTATTTGAGTCAAATAGTAACATTATTAAAGATTGAGAAATTCTTCAGAAATGTTGTTTGTATTGAAGATCATTGTTAGTTAATGCAAGTCAACATTAAGAAATTAAACTTATTAATTATATTTAATTATGGGAAAAACTCTTCTTTTTTTAGCTTTTACTTGTATTTCTGTAAAACTGAGCACAGTTGGTAAATGTATTGGTATATTTAATATTTATTTAATATATACATTTTTAAACCTTTAGCTGTCAGCTACACTGTAAAACCCAATAAGTTAAGCTAACTCAAACCATTTGAGGAAACCGATTGCAACAAACCATTCAAGTTCCATGAATGAGTACTGTGAACTTAATCCATTTGAGTAAATGAAGCAATTTGAGCAAAGTACACTGTAAAAAGTGACTAGTTATTTAAAGTGAGTAAACCAATTGCCTGAAAAGCAACAAGTTGATGTTACAAAAATAATGTAAGTAAACCCACTGTAACTTGGAATAGTGGTTAAGTTGACTTAATTTTTATTATTATGCAAATTGTATTCACTTTTTGAAAATAAAAGTAAACTAATCACTTTTCCAGCTTTTCTGTATCTAACAAAATGACAGTAACTAAAATAAATATCCTCTTCCAGACTCCAGTGTGTCTTCTTAATTCAATAAAGGCTGCAGATTTTAAACACTTAATGAAGCACCAAATATATAATATTGTAATAATTACAGTAATTATTTGAAAAAATACATACTAAAATCTGACACTGTTAAAAACAATTAGTTGACTTAAAAAAAGTAAGGACAATAAGCATAATGATAAAAATTAAGTCAGCTTAACAGTTCCAAGTTACAATGGGTTTACTTCCATTATTTTGTAAAGTCAACTTGTTGCTTTTAATGCAAATGGGTTACTCATTTTAAGTAACTAATCACTTTTTACAGTGTAAGGCCCAATCCCAATTCTATTTTTGTACCCTTACGCCTTCCCCTTGGCCCTTAAAAACGAGTGTGAAGGGGAAGGGTTTCAAAATTTACCCCTAAGAATTGGGACAGCACTTCAACACCTGCACACGTCATCATTTGTCATCGCAATCTCTTGCTTTATATGAGATCAGATGATCATGACTGCTGTAGTTATTCCAGTTGTGCTACTTTTTGGTATTTATCTTCAAGAAATCACTGAAGGCATATATTATGTTATCATAATGATCTAATGTGACAATAAGATCGTAACTATACTGTGTATAAACACAGTGGTCATATTCATCTGTAAACACACCAAAAACAACATTAACATTATAGCAGACACTGTAAAAAGCTCATTCTTAGCCACTAAACTTTTCTTACAGGGTATTCGAGTGTCAGAATGTTATGGGACTACTAGACAAGAGTAATTATTAGGGATTATAGATTGCGAAATTTAGCGGTTTTTATTTTAGCGTTTTTTATAAAAGCATGACGGTAAAACATGAACGCGGTTACGAATATATTAAAACATGTGTTTGTTTGTTGTAAAAATTCGTAATAATGACAAAAATACTAATTTGTGGCTCTCCTTAATTCCGCGAGCAGCGAAACTGTCGCTTTAGCAGTTGCACTCTGAGAGTGTGGTCCTGAAAAATCTGTTCGAAGGGGTGTATACCCATTCCCCTTAGCTCTACGCCTTCAAGCTTAAGAGAATTGGGACACCATACCCCTTCACATGAACGCGCAAAACGAGGGGTAGGGGTTTGGGGAAGGGCTAAGGGGAAGAATTGGAATTGAGCCTAAACCTCATTAAATAAAGAGAACTCAAACCAACTGAGTACTGTAAAACCCATTAAGTTAAGGTAACTCAAACCATAAAGAAACAGATTGCTACAAACCATTTGAGTTAAAAAACCTATCTATATGAGTACTGTGAACTTACTCAAATTAAGTTGAAGGAGGTATTTAATTAAGTCATTACCTTGAACATCGAGTTCAACACTTAACATTGAGTGACAATATTAATTTAATTTATTAAGTTGACTGTTGGCTTTTACAGTGTAGAAGCTTTCAGATTTTTCCTGTTCACAGACAACATACATTTGCCTCATTGTCCTAGGAAATTTGATCATAGCTGAAAATCATTAAAAATTCATGAAAACCCTCTTTGTGAGTAAAAACAAAAAAGTAACTGAAAACTGATCAAGCAAAACAAGTGTAATAAAGTAAAAAAAAGACAATTTGGAATGAAAAGGTGTGCTATTTTCTTTCATTCACTTTTAGAAATGATCAGACATATTTGATACGGTTGTTTGTTCAATTAACAAATTGATCACTGCACAGAGCTGAAATGTTGAATTTCATACATAAATCTCCATTATGTGAGAAGCTGTCAACATGAGCCCACTTTGCACATCCATCACAATGAATCCACATTTCCCATTTACACAAAACACAATCTGTTTCACTACCACAGGTGTTCAGGAAGAACTGTCATGTTCTCAAAGCCTAATGGACTTTAATGAGAAAACTGCATCGTATACAGTAGGGCTGTTCGATTCACTGATAAAAAAAAAATAATGTAATCTTATTGTCAAGATGATGATAAATAAACAATATATAAATACAGCTGTTTTGTAAAAAAATATTATAGTTCAATTATATACATTACAATAAAACTGATAGTCAGTGGCATCAAGTCACTGTCTTAGGGTAGCTCACACAAAAATTTTAATTGTCATCATTACTTGTTTATTCCAAACTTGTTCGAGTTTCTTTCTTCTGTTGAACACAAATAAAAATATACTTAATGACGATAAAAAAACAGCTATTGATTTTGAGTATTTTTTGTTCCTACACTATGTCAATGGCTGCTCCAACATTCTGCAGAATATCATCTTTTGTGTTCAACGGAATATAGAAATCCCTAAAAGTTTCAAGTCACTTGATTGTGAGTAAATGGTGAGGATTTTATTTGGGCGGGGGTGGGGGGAGGGGGGTTTGACTATTGCTTTAATAAGTGATTTATAGAATCATTCATTCAAACGAATCATTTAAACTGAATGATCTATTATAAATCAACACAACTGACTGTCTTTATGAATGGATCATTGAATTATTAGCTATTTGGGCAGGGGGGCGGGGTACGATCGCTTTAATAAGTGATTCATAGAATTATTTGTTCAAACGAATCATTTAAACTGAATGATCCATTATAATCAACACAACTGACTGTCTATGAATGGATCATTGAATCATTAGCTATTTGGGTGGGGGGTTGGGGTACTATTGCTTTAATAAGGGATCATAGAATTTGTTTAAATGAATCATTTAAACTGAATGATCTATTATAATAAACGCAACTGAATGTCTTCATGTATGGATCATTGAATCATTAGCTGTTTGGGTGGGGTACGATCGCTTTAATAAGTGATTCATAGAATTATTCGTTCAAACGAATCATTTAAACTAAATGATCCATTATAATCAACACAACTGACTGTCTTTATGAATGGATCATTGAATCATTAACTATTTTGGGGGGG
>CAIGQZ010032318.1:8627746-8638199 GCA_903798205.1 Danio tinwini
AATTATTCATTCAAATGAATCATTTAAACTAAATGATCCATTATAAACAACGCAACTGACTGTCTTTATAAATGGAACATTGAATCATTAACTATGTGGGGGGGGGGGGGGGGGGGGGTGCAGTGAACTATCGTTTTAAATGATTCAATTATTCAAATGAATCATTTAAACTGAATGATCAATTATAAATCAACTCAACGGACTGTCTTTATGAATGGATAGTTGAATCATTGGCTCACGCGCTTCACTCTGAAACAGATTCATTCAGTAAAGAAACATCACCGTGTTGCTTTAAGATGCATTTGTGATTGTTTAAAAGTGCAACAGTTTAGCTAAATTACTTATATTGACTTTTTCAGTATTTTAAACCCATAAATTGTCTGGGGTGTTCATGTAAACTACTGTACAAAAGCCTAGCCAGCTAATGAGCCTATAGCTAAAGGCTAAAATTGGACCGTCAGTAAAAATCGAAGACATCTAAAAATATCCCAAAACTAGACCAATCATCAAACATGCAGGAACGAATAACTATAAATCTGACTAATCTGTATATTTGATAATTAGTTTTGAGCTATTCTTAAACATATAAAAGATTTTCACTTAAATGTAGCCTTGTTTTAGTCAAGACGTCTGTGTTTAGGCATCTATTAGACATAAAATTGCTTGGCGGATAGTTCTGAGCTACTGTTTACCAATTTTAGAGTGCAATATCATAAACAATGTAGTATTTACATTTGTCTTTTTATGGGTCAAAATGAACTGCAGACAATAAAAGACGCATTTCTTGCGCTTTTATTTAAGCCAGAGTAAAACGATGTGGTTTGCTATTATAATATAATCATAAAAGGTGCACAGCAGCAGTCAAGACTTTTGATGAAGCTGCTACATGCAGATGTTCCCCAAGGACAAATCATTATACAACCGGCATGAAAGATAAAGTCTAACAAACACACAATCAGCGTTTCAGAAATCTTGAGTCCCTTTTAGCACAATACTTTTGCTTAGGTGTTGACTTTTTTCAGTTGGCCTGGTTTTCAAGATAGCAAACAGCAAAAATATCAGTCACCATTTATTTTGATGGTCCGTTTGTTGAATATAAGTTACATTGCATCCACATGCCAACTAATTCTCCTTAGATTATAAGTAGACTGTTTGGTTGGGGTTAGAGTAAGTTGACATGCACTTGCAAAGTTTCTTATAGTCGGTTAAATGTCTGTTTAGCAGCAGTATCAACAGATATTAAGCAGACAGTCTACTAATACTCAAATGGACCATCAAAGTAAAGTGTTACCAAAATATCAACAAGCCATCTTTATGTAATGTTTGACGATCTTCTTTATGCTGGGGTGCCACAGAATTTTTTGTAGTTTAGTCCATCTTAAATTAAACGTCAAATAAAGGCCTGTTTACTAAATCAAGTCACAGACACTTAAAGGGATAGTTCACCTAAAAATAGCTTACCATTTACTAATCTTCAATGTTTGCCAAACTTTTATGTTTCTTTCTTCTGTTGAACACAAATTATGATATTTAAAAAAAAATTATTAAACATGTATACATTGACTTCCATAGTACTTGTTTTTCCTACTATTCAAGAGTTCACACTTAGCTGATGATTGAAAATAAAGCTTGTTTGGCATGCTGTCCCGGAAGAGAGCCCTGAGCTTGTAAGATCCTCGAGCCCTGAGCTCCCTCCCATTTGCAGGGCGAGAGGGGAGTTTGAGCTCAGGTAGATCTCGATTAACTCCCCCGGCTTATCCTAGCTGAATGGTGGAAATGGATGACTGAGGAGAGGAGTGCTTGCTTAGAGCTTGACAACGGTATTCATTTTGTGTGTTCAATTTACTTAGGGTGCATGTTATTTGGACTGTGGGAGGAAACCGGGGAACCCGGGGAAACAAGCAAAACTCCACACAGAAATGGCGTCTGATTTAGTAGGAACTTAAACCAGTGGCATTCTTGCTGTGAGGCAACAGTGCTAATCACTGGGCCACCGTGTCGTCCATCTAAAAAGGAAGTAAAGTAGAGGTGGGTGGGGGGAGTTCTTTAAGACGAAGATATTGAGATAAAAAAACTCTGGTTATTTATAGTGAGTTAGGAGTCGTCTGATTGAATAATCGATCATGGGTTAATGCAGGAACACCTGAGAACAATCATAAGCACGTGATCCTCTCAAAATTTGTTTATACATAAACTTCACTTAAAGTCAATGGTTACAGGTTTTCAACATTCTTCAATAGGTTGTTTTCACATGACGTCATTGACGACGCTCAAAATTCATATCGAGGGCAGAAGGAGATTCTCCATAGGAATCACTATCAGAACCTCAAAATGTTTCTGTTTTATGTTGTTTATAATTGTTTAAATCGGCCAAATTAAGAAATGCCGAACAGCTTTTATGGACTTCCAAACGTTTTTGCCTATAAAGGGGGGAAAGTTCAAGAAAAAAGGAAGAAAAGGCAGCATGTAATAAACATTTATTTAATACATCCATGTGTACTAACTTTTTTTGAACACAATAATTCATTTGACAGCACCAATTAAGATGATATGTGTATTATATATTAATGTGTTATATAAAAAAATCAAAATGTTCCCCCTGACTCTGCTCCCCACTGACTTTTTGCCTCCCTAATACACACCCCACTCTCCTCTCCTCATAACTCAGACTCCTCATAATCACTGCACTACTTAACATTTGCACATTTAAAAACTGCACATATTCATTGCACTGACTCATTTATTTGAACTGTACATACCTACTGCACATGTACATTTGTAAATTATGTACACACCCACTGTACATATACATTTGTAATTATGTTTATCTATCTGCACACTTCTGATTATTAATAGAAACCTGTACATTTATCCATCTATTGTAAATCTGTTCATAGCTAACACAACCTGTATATAATGTTCATAGTACATCCATTTGTAAATATCACCATAGTTTTTCTGTAACTGCACTTTATAACTAATACCTGTATCCTGCACTTGCTGCTATTGCACTCCTGGTTAGACCTAAACTGCATTTCGTTTCCTTGTACTTGTACATGTGTGATGACAATAAAGTTGAATCTAATCTAATCTAATCTAAAAGTCATATACAAACAACACCACACTTATACAAAATCCAGTAGAATATAAATAACGTACCCTGCCATGTAATCGCAGCAATGAAATCTCTTGTTTTGCAATAATTCAAGTCTTTACTGGCGTTTCGGCAGAATAAGCAACCGTAACGTCAACATTGAGATGCGCAGCAGCAGTGAATGCGTGTTGATGGTAAGTTCATCAAGTTCATTCCCCCTTACAAAAATAAAGAAACAATATAATGTAAATTATGCGTCCACGCTTTTGTATGCTTTCATCTGTTATTTATTGACGTCTGGAAGATATCCGCATGGGGGAAAAAAACTATTGTAATTTATAATAAACATGTTTTTGAAACATAGTAAAGTGTATAATGTCTACAACTCTTTGTTAATGAATGCTTCAACTGTAATAAATACTGTAAGGTTAGCGTAAACTGTGGTGTATTGTGATGGTGTATAATTATAGTGTACAAAACTGAAGCCTATTGAATAATTAGTTTATAACTACTACTGCTGTATCACAACTACGATATAATTACTACGACAGCTTAATTTAAGTAATTATCTATAGTATGCATGTAAACACTATAATATTTACTATAGTAATTTATGCAACGTAACAGCTTATACAGTATCTACCGCCTCGTTGACAGATTTATTTTAGTTCAGCAGAAAACTCGGCCCTCTTCATGATATAAGGATCATGCCCAACATATGTGCTTATTTTCTATTTATATCTCCTTTGAAATATGGTATAAATCGCAAAAATACAGACTTTCCTGGGGGTTTTTTTTAATTTCCTGTGCTCCATTTGAATTGTGCACGTCACTAGAACCACATGATTGAAAAAAACCTAAATATACTCTTTTGTGCCAACACAACAGAAAAAGCTCATAAAGGTTTTAAATCAAGTAAAAAGGTGAGCAAATGATGCAAAAAATAAACTCAAAATAAACACTCAAAGAATAAATACACTGTAAAACCCAATAAGTTAAAGGTAACTCAAGCCATTTGAGGAAACCGATTGCAACAAACCATTTAAGTTCAAAAACTAATCCTAATGAGTACTGCAAACTTAATCCATTTGAGTAAACGAAGCAATTTGAGCACAAAACCTAATAAATGAAAACTCAAACCAACAGAGTACTGTAAAACCTAATAAGTTAAGGCAACTGAAACGGTTTGAGGAAACCGATTGCAACAAACCAATCGAGTTAAACTAATCTATACGAGTACTGTGAACTTACTCCATTTACAGTTGCAATCAGAATTATTGAACCCCCTTTGAATTATTTTTTCTTTTTTAAATATTTCCCAAATGATGTTTAACATGGCAAGGAAATTTTCACAGTATGTCTGATATTTTTTTTTCTTCTGGAGAAAGTCTTATTTGTTTTATTTTGGCTAGAATAAAAGCAGTTTTTAATTTTTTAAACCCATTTTAAGGTCAAAATTTATAACCCTTTTAAGCTATTTATTTTTTCCATAGTCTACAGAACAAACCATCATTATACAATAACTTGCCTAATTACCCTAAGCTGCCTAGTTAACCTAATTAACCTAGTTAAGCCTTTAAATGTCACTTTAAACTGTATAGAAGTGTCTTGAAAAATATCTAGTCAAATATTATTTACTGTCATCATGGCAAAGATAAAATAAATCAGTTATTAGAAATGAGTTATTAAAACTATTATGTTTAGAAATGTGTTGAAAAAATCTCTCCGTTAAACAAAAATTGAGGAAAAAAAATAAACGGGGGCTAATAAATCAGGGGGTTGAATAATTCTGATTGCAACTGTAAGTTGAAGTAATGAGGTATTTTATTAACTCATTACCTTCCACACTGAGTTCAAAACTTTTCAATTGAGTAGAAATAACTTTCAGTCAATTCTGAGTTATTTACACTAATTTTATTTCATAAAGTAGACTGTTGGGTTTTACAGTGTGTATTTATCAACAACAAAAAAACTTTCAGAAAATAATCAAATCAGAAATCAAACATAGTCACATACAAAAGCATACTATTTGAATATTCTCCAATATGTATGTCAACAAAGAAACAAGTTAGGTTTTTTGTGCAAAAAAATACATAAAAGTTGATCAAAAAAAAAAAAAAAAAAGAGGAAAAAAAACAATACATTTTTACTGGGATGGTCCCTTTTTGACTCTTGTGTTATAGGCTCTGAATTATTTAAAATCAACTGATGCACTTTGCTGCTAAAAATAGAGCTATGCATGTCAAATGAGCGAACACTCCTGTGTCTTGCACTGAAATATGCAACATTTGCTCTTTTTTTTCTCCCATCACGAACAAGGCATTTTCTTGAGTCATCCTTGCCTTTTGATCATGTATTTTATATTCCTTTAGAGCATATATATCAATTTAAAGGTGATTATTGAGTT
This sequence comes from Danio tinwini, assembly GCA_903798205.1. Taxonomy (NCBI): domain Eukaryota; kingdom Metazoa; phylum Chordata; class Actinopteri; order Cypriniformes; family Danionidae; genus Danio; species Danio tinwini. The sequence continues at coordinate 8,633,248 of CAIGQZ010032318.1, forward strand.
CAATGAATAGTTCACCCAAAAAAATTAACTTCCTTACCATTTACTCTCATACAAGTGGTAAAAATCAGATATTGACAACTAAAAATATGATGAAAGTAAATAGTTGCTGTTTTTCTCCATTATTTGTCCTGATATCCGTCTTTGTGTTTAACAGAAGAACAAAACTCAAACAGGTTTGGATCAAGTAGAGCAGGGGTGCCCAATCCTGTTCATGGGGATATACCTTCCTGGAGAATTCAGCTCCAACTCTGATCAAAAAGAACTAATTGGAAGCTGAAGGAGCACTTGATAATTATAGACAGGTGCGTTTGATCAAGGTTGCAGCTGAACTCTGCAGGAAGGTAGATCTCCAGGAACAGGATCGGCACCCCAGAAGTAGAGGATGAGCAAACTATGACCGAATTTTCATTTTTGGGTGAACTGACTTTTAAAGTACTTTTGACTATTTATTTCTAAAGTCTTGCAAAGAGACTTTTGCTGTTGCATTGTTTTAGCGGTCACATTCATTACATCTTAAAATAGAGATCTAATCATGGACTTCAACAACCAATTAAGAGCATTTGAAGCAACACAAAAGGTAAAGATGTTGTAAATCAGGGGTGCCCAAACTCAGTCCTGCAAAGTTTAGTTGCAACCCCAATCTGACACACCTGAGCTAGCTAATCAAGCTCTAACGCTGCGGTCACACAAGAGTTTGAGCATACGAAATAATGTTATACGGTGCTGCGACAAAGGGTGAGCTTAAACAAGATGACTACATATTTTAAAAGTGAGCGATTGGTACATATTTTAAATTCCTGTCCAAGAGGTCATGTTTTGATCTTTGATAGGTCTCACACAGTCTCGTGATGCGATTTCAAGGTCAGAGTTCACCCAGTTTGAACTTTGCAACGCAGCGAACTGCGAAACTTGTCACCAGAGCTTGCGTTTCTGATCTGATGCATTTGCGTGCGTATGAATGGAAGTCTATGGGGAGAAAAGTGCAGTGTGACTGCAGCTTTAGGCTTTACTAGGCAGGTGTGTTGAGGCAAGTTGGAGCTAAAATCTGCAGGACAACGGCCCTCCAGGACGAGTTTGGGAACGTCCTGTTGAAAATGACGTTCAATTTCTTTCATAGCCTGATTGCTTTGCTTCAAAGCCTCTCTGCATCATTGTGTCAGGAGGAGCAACATTATTTTATTTATGTTGTTTTGCCTGTATTTGCCAGGGTTTGTAGCATTTACTTGCATTACACGAATCACCAAAAAGCAGGGTTCCAACTAGAATATCTGCTGAAGGAGAAAGGGTCACCTACATCTTGGTCTGAGGGTAAATTATCAGCTATGTTTTATTTTCAAGGTAATATTTTTAATAGGCAAAATATCAGAGACACCCTTTCTCTGATGCAAATATATATGAATAAAAATAATAATAACTTTACAAAAATGTATTGTTCACCCAAAACTGAAAATTCTGTCATAATTCTTGTCACAAACCTGATTGAGTTTATTTTCTTCTTCTGAGCTTCTTCTTTCAAAAATGTTGTAAACCTGAAACCATAGTATTTGTTTTTTAAATCGTTACTGGTTTCCAACATTCTTTAAAATACCTTATTTCGTGTTCAACAGAGGAAAAGAAAACAGAAATAAGTGGAGGTTGAATAATTAGAATTAGAACATTTTCATTTTTGGGTGAACTATAGATTTAAAATTATAAAACAAAATACTTGCTGTGGAGCCTGAGAGACAGCAGTACTACTTTTAATACACATTTTGTCTAAACAGAATGTTTTATTTCTCTGACACGTTTAGGCCATTTCTGTAGATGCAAATTTTTGGGTCAATATGTAACGTTACAAAAATCATTCAAGCTATATAAAAATCAAAGTAATATAATTAAACGTTTTAATATTTTTAAAAGGTGTTTCAAATTTAATGTTCACTAATTTAAAACGTTTTGCTTTTGTTATACAACTTTTTATCAGTTTAAATGTATTTAAATAATAGCATTTCTTTATAATCAGCCTGGAAGAGATCAATAACCTTGTATTGTTGAATATTAAGTAGCCTAAAGGATCAAGTTCCATGAATATATTTTGTAATTTCCCTACTGTAAATTCCTATATCAAAATCCAATGGTGATTTTCTTAGATTTTCTAAGAAACTAGATTTTCAAACGAGATTTTCTGTTGTTTTAACCATAAAACTCAAACAGATTTCACTTTTGTTTCTTGCACACTGATGTTGATATATAATTCTGTCAGGCAGAGTTGTACTCAAAAGTTGCGGTTTCTTCAACATTTATAGCTAAAACATCTAACATTTGCAGGTTAGTACTTTCCTCCAATGTTTCCCATTCACCCAAAACTCATCCTACCTGCCAAGAGCTTGACGGAATCTCCTGAAATTTGCCCAACCCGCCAAAGGTGTAACATCTGTACATGTGATCCAGAGACTCGGAGCAGTGCCACAGGAGCCCGAAACTCACGGAATCCTTGTGGTTTTTCGGATGCTCCTTCACTATCCACGCGGGAGAGATAAAGCTGAAGCTGCAAATCGCGACCAGGGCAGAGGACAGGAGCACCCAAAAACACCCGACGCAGCTGAACATCCTCGCGGCGGCGCGGGGCGACGAGACCGGAGACAGATCGATTCCCAGCCCTTTCCAGTTGCGGTCAAACAGCGCGTGCATCTGGCGCTCAATCACAGCAGACGAGCAGCAACAATCACGCAAACACACATGAGTTACCGAAAAAAAACCAAGTGTGCCGAATAACGCACGCCTAACTTTTGAGTTCAATGTAATTCCAGCGCGATCCGGTTGAGTGGAGAAGATATTCCGGGTAATTCATCTGATAGGAAGCAGGTGGTGGACAAAAGACAGCCGTCACACCCAGAGCTCAAGCACTCCGCCGCCAGCAGGTGCTTACTGTGTAGTAAAAGATGCGAGTCCGCTCTGATTGCGTTTTATTCGCTCATCCCAGCATCATCCTCATCCTCCCCGGCTGCAGGAGTGAAGCTCAAACTTACTGCGCCGCACTGAGTGCCTGTTCCTCGGTCACATGGAGGTGGGCGTCACCGCCGCTGCGAATGCGTCCAGAGTTTTGGAGTCATCGCTGATGCATACGACTTTTCTCTGTAGTTGTTTATCTTATCTTATCTTATACTCAGGCCCGGATTAAGAATTCAGAGGCCCCTGGGCTCAATGTCTTGTAGGGCCCCGTACAAGGCCGCACCCCAATAGTTGAATTAAAAAATAGGATTAATATAATATTTTTTAAATAAAGTTAATCTATAATATTTTGCCCACATTTTTTTAAATAAATGACATAGTACATATTTAAAGTCCACAAAGATTTACCTGATTTTAAAAGCATTTAAAGCACACTTTGATAAAAAATTACTAATAAAACTAGTGAAAATTTATGTTTTTTAATATACTTGTTCAAGTTCACTGAAGCAGTACTGAAAATTTATATTTAAGGGTATTTTTAATGTTTAACTTCTCCAAAGTTATAATGCATATGATTTGTATAAAACACCTCTCCAATCCAGTTCTATGAATCCGAGTCCTCCATAATACACACACTGATTAATGATTCCTACTGTCTCCCTCCTGAAGAAGAAGAGTAGGCAAAAAGCACTTGATTATAAAGCTGAAAGTATCCGAAATCACACACACTGTACCAGTTCTCTCCTGTCTCTCTCCTCTACAGGGGCTTTTTCTGTCTCTCTCTCTGTCTCTCTCTCCATGAGGTCGGAGAATATGGGTGAAGCAGGGCGACTAACATTGTAAATACAGATTAATTATATTAAGATGTCGCTAACATTTAACACCAGGTGGAAAATAACTGTTTAATATTTATTATTATTATCCCTATTAAATACCTTGTGACTCATTTTATATTTTATATATTTTATTTAAATTTTTAAACAAAAACATTTCCTTTCTCTTAAAAATAAATGTATTTCCAATCTGATATGTAATAGGGGAAAAAAGAAGAACGTGTTCATCAGATGCTGCATTCGAACCGGGTTCATGATCGATCGCCTCAAAACATGTTGCCATGCGCTTTACGAGCTGCGCAACTGACACTGACTGTCTATGTTGCTTTTTAGTTATGTTGTCTCTGTCAATCAAACGGCACTGACGGCAAGCATTCAACTAGCTTATTCTAACGAGGTGCGCTATTTGCACTCAGCCTAAATAGACACTCCAAAAACAGCATTTTTTTCCCTCCTCGCAGGGGCCCTAAGTTCGCACGGGCCCCTGGGCCTGTGCCCATAATACCTATTGGTTAATCCGGCCCTGCTTATACTCTAAAAATTCTGGGTTCCACACAATCAATTTGAAAAAACACCATGAAGAAATTAATTTACCTTATTCCTTTTTGCAAATTGTAGTCACTCACCACTGCACTCTCAGAAATAAAGGTACACAAGCTGTCACTGGGGTGGTACCTTTTTAAAAGGTACAAATTTGTACTTAAAGGGTCCATATTGGTACCTCAGAAGTATATATTAGTACCTAAAAATTTTAAGAGGAACACTTTTGTTCTTTTTTAGGTACTAGTATGTACCCTTGAGGTATTAATATTAATATGGATATTGTAGGTACAAATTTGTACCTTTTGAAAAGGTACAACCCCAGAGACAGCTTTTGTACCTTTATTTCTGAGTGTGTTCGAATGTGTCCAGAGATTTATGTTCATCACTGATGCATAAGTCATTTCTCTGTAGTTGTTTATCTTATGTTAACTTATCTTGTACCGTAAAAAATGCTGGGTTCTACACAATCGATGGGACAACATAAAGAAATTAAGTTAACTTACTCTTTTTTTTTTTTACAAATTGAAGTCACTGGCACTGTGAATGTGTCCAGAGTTTTAGATTTATCACTGATGCATAGGTCCTTGCTCTGTAGCTCCTTATCTTATCTTATCTTATCTTATCTTATCTTATCTTATCTTATCT
>CAIGQZ010032318.1:8638209-8648918 GCA_903798205.1 Danio tinwini
CTTATCTTATCTTATCTTATCTTATCTTATCTTATCTTATCTTATCTTCTAAAAATGCTGGGTTCCACACAATCGATTTGAAGAAATTAAGAAACAACATGAAGAAATTAAGTTAACTTATTCTTTTTTTCACAAATTGATGCACAAGTCTTTCCTCTGTAGTTCCTTATCTTAGCTTATCTTACACTGTAAAAAAATAGCTGGGTTCCACACAATCGATTTGTGTTGGGACAACATAAAGAAATTAAGGTAACTTATTCTTTTTTCACAAATTGGAGTCACTGGCACTGCAAATGTGTCCAGAGTTTTGGACTCACCACTGATGCACTCGTCTTTCCTCTGTAGTTCCTTATCTTATCTCAACTAACACTGTAAAAAAATAGCTGGGTTCCACACAATCGATTTGTCTTGGGACGACATGAAAAAATGAAACCCCCACCCCCCAAAAAACTTCAAGAATTGTGTTTCAGCTCATTTTAAATAAGTAGTTTAAACAAACAGCAAACACCATTTATCTTTTCTAACCTTTATTTATTTATCCTCATTCTTTCTTTCCTTATTGTATTTCTCAGAAAAAAGGTAAACGGTGGTATAAATAATGTTTGTTAAGGAACAGCTTTGTACCTTTGTAAAAGTTGTACCTTATATGGCACAGAAAAGACCTCTTATGATACTGTTCTGTACCTTTTACAACTGAAATGAAGGTACACAATTGTTCTTATATAAAAGGTACTTTAGTGCTGCACAAGTCCTTTATTATAATATCAATGAAAATAAATATTACTGGAAAGAAAGTGATTTATGAATAATTTCCATATTAAAACATGAATCATCATTTAAAAGCATATGTTTAAAGAAACTCATAAACATTAATTATTAGTTTCATAAAACAAAACAACTGGTAAAACTAAATATAGGTATTGTAAACTTAACATTTAAGGCATGTTTAATAAACGTTTGATAAGCATTTTCTGATAAATACATTTTCATAATTGATATCCCCACCTGTTGGCATTTGCGGTCCACTACGCACATGAGCTGGCAAAAGTCCTGCAAGTGTTCATGCAGACAATTAAGTATTGTAAAACTAATCAAACATTGTGCAGATCTCGATACAATACTTTTACATAATTTTATTTTTTTAATTAAGTAGATTAAATTAATGTTTAAGTGACTACAAAGGTATTGTCAAAATTGGAGAAAAAAAAGTTTTATATTGTACATGGGAGAATGTATTTCTGTAACATTTTTGTGAAAAGTGTTGTGAAATGTTTAGCAAAAGATAAATATTTTTTTATTCTTTATTGTAAATGGAAAATTTATTTTAAAAAAAAAGAAACTTTTTTTGTTTTATAATTACTGAAAATAAATTGACGCATTTTGGATATGGCAAAATGCCTTTTAATAGTTCTTAAAGCAACACAGTTGACATTGTTAAGGGACAAAGTGTCTTGTCACTGTAACAAAAGGTACATGTTGGTTTCCCATGGTACAAAGTACAAACTGCAATGGTACAAATTAGTTTCTTTGTCTTACGGTACAATTCTGTTCCATAAAGAGGTTTTGCCCCAGTGACAAGGGTTGGTACCTTCTTTGGTACAACATTATGCCATTTTTTTTCTGAGAGTGTATATATGTTTGTATTATTATTTAATTTGTTTTGTTAAATTATTACTAACATTGTTGGTATATTACTTTAATATTTTTCCCGTGTATGTTCTGTTTTGTTTGTTACTTGAAGCATGTTATGATACACATAACAGAATATATAAGCAATCATTTCATTATTATTATTGGGAAATGTTTTATAAACAAATGTCACTTTTTTTTAAAATTGGCCCAATTACAGAATTTTCTTTAACTTAAATTAAGCTACTCAATTACATAAAGTTTACAAAAAATAAAAATAAAAAGATTAAAAATTAAGAATAAAAATTTGTTTATTATTTATTAAGATATTTTTATATTATTATTTAATATTGTCTTTCTGTTTGACTTTTGTATTTATAAAGTCATCCAATATTATGCTTAGTTGATGAAATGTATATTAAATAAGTTTTTGATTCACAAAAAGAATCATACTTTTGTGATTTTCAAGGCCTTTTTTTTAACAAGTAATAAACTCATGCATGCATAATAAAGGTTTGTATTTCCATCAACAGATATCAACACACTTGCACCCATATTATGTGACCCTGGACCACAAAACCAGTCTCAAGGTGCACATCTATATTTATGACAACCACCAAATATAATGTATGGGTCAACATGATAGATTTTTCGTTTAATTTTATGCCAAAATTTATGAATATTAAGTAAAGATCATGTTCCATGAAGATATTTTGTAATTTCCCTACTGCAAATTCTTACAATAAAACTTTTTTATTAGTACAAATTTTAATGGTGTTTTCCTCAGGATTTAGATAGTTTTACCCCTCAATCTCTAGATTTCCAATATAGATGTGTTTCAGCAAAAATATTGTCCTATCCTATCAAACCATAAATTAATAAAATCCTTATTTACTCAGAAATTTTTATATAAAAAATCTGTTATTAATGTTTTTAAAGCACATAAGACAAAACATTTTACTCCAGCAATGCTAATACGATGTCAACAATAGTAACGATTTATATTTGAGCTTTATCTCGTATTAGGAATTATTTTGAATGATGTGCAAAAGCTTATGGTGTCTTACACTGCCCTCTGGTGGTGATGTACTTATTCTGGTCGCTTTTGTTTTTTGCAACGTGGAGAAAGGGGGAAAAACTTCAAAGGATGTACAGTACGAATTGATCATTGTAATTGATCAAATATAGAGTTTTATAGTTATATTTCACTAAAATATAGGTTTACAAACTTGCGTCTACAGTCCTGGGGGTCTGTAGAAATTTGGATATGCAAAAACATGACATATTAAATAATTTAATTAATAAATAGTACAATAAAAATTCACATAAACATTAAAATTATACACTAGCATAACAAATAAATTACACATAAAATATAATTTTTTTTATCAAATTGAAAAATTATTACAATTCAAATAGGCCAATGTCTATAATTTGAATAAAGAGAATAAAATGTTATGCATTTTATTTATTAGTTTAAAACAAATACATATTTAAAAGAACTATAAAAACTTAAACATGTACTATAAGGACTGAACCGGTAAAGGTGTAACTTGATTTGGCATTACTGAAGTTTTCCAAATATCATTTTATATCTATTTTTAATCTTATTCATTATCATTTGGATTGTTATAAAAGACTGTAGATGGCATTTACAATTTAGGATGAGGGGTTTGTGATAAAAAATATTATGAGGTGTGAAAATGTATTTACATGTGTTTGTGAAACACAGTTAAATCATTGTTTATCCTTTTTTTCCTCCATCACTTCCAGGGTCTTTAAATCCCCTTCATCAAAATACTGTAATATCTTTGAAATACACTCGCCGGCCACTTTATTAGGTACACCCTACTAGTACCTGGTTGGACTGCTCTATTGGATTGAGCTCTGGTGACTGTGGAGGCCATTTGAGTACAGTGAGCTCATTGTCATGTTCAAGAAACCAGTCTGAGATGATTTACGCTTTATGACATGGTGCGTTACCCTGCTGGAAGTAGCCATCAGAAGATGGGTACACTGTGGTCATAAAGCTGTGGACATGGTCATGGACGTGTTGTGCGTTCAGAGATGCTCTTCTGGTATTTTGAGTTACTGTTGCCTTTCTATCAGTTCAAACCAGTCTAGCCATTCTCCTTTGGCATCAACAAGGCATTTGCGCCCCCAGAACTGCCTTTCACTGGATATTTTCTCTATTTCGGACCATTCTCTGTAAACCCTAGAAATGGTTGTGCGTGAAAATTCCAGTAGATCAGCAGTTTCTGAAATACTTAGAGCAGCCTGTCTGGCACCAACAACCATGCCATGTTCAAAGTCACTTACATCACCTTTCTTCTCCATTCTGATGCTCAATTTGAACTGCAGCAGATCATCTTGACCATGTCTACGTGGCGGATTAGAAATTTGGGTTAACAAGCAGTTGGACAGGTGTACCTAATAAAGTAGTGTATATCCAAATTCTTTTCAGGTTTTTTTATTTTTAATAAATTTGCAATTCAATTTCAAAAACTCTTTTTTCACTTTGTCATTATGGGGTATTGTGTGTAGAATTTTGAGGAAAAAAATGAATTTAATCCATTTTAAATTAGGGCTGTAACATAAAAAATGTGGGAAAAGAGCTATGAATACTTTCCAGATGCACTGTATATGTGCTATTTGAAATCTAAAATATGGACTGTCAAAAGCTTTATAGCATGACTGCAAATGCTTATTCAATCCAAGCCGCAAACATAAAAAAAGACAATGTATCGAGAGACATTTCAACAATATATGTATTTAAATCAAACACATTTAAATATATTATAGATTAAGTAGACATATATGTCAGAAAACATATTAGTGGTACATAGTACCAAAAGTCTTTTGCCTATTTCTCGTCCGCATCTCAATGAGGTCCAAAGCAATAACTTCATGTCCAAGCACACGTTTGAAAATGAACAGTCATCACTGAGATTTGCTTGGACAGAGTTTGACATATCATACAAAAGAAGAAGAAAAATGAAGACAGTCAATCACCATAAAAGAACTAACATTAATATATGGCGGTAAACCACATTTATACAGAACGGGATAGACACTGCTCTAGCAGTTCAGTTTCGGTGTATCTCTACAGTCTAGAATCATTTCCAGAAAGGGTTGAAGAGGGAGAGGAAGGTCATTAGTTCTTATTCCAGTTTGAACTGTAACATCAGTGGCTTCAAATCCATGAGAGACGGACAGAACAGCCTCAGACAATGACCAACTGGCATACCGTAAATCGAAATAAAACTGTGCACAGCCATCCGGGGTATTTCTGCATTTGTGTTTTTCAGTACTAAATAAAAAGCCTAAGCATTTCATAGACACTTTTTCTTAAAAGTGAAAATGAAAGATAAAAAAGACGTGTGAGATAAGAACTAAGTTGAGGAAGGGAAAACATTTAAAGGGATAGTTCACCCAAAAATGAAAAATGACTCTTAGTCAGTTTACACTGTAAAAAACGCTGGGTTCAACTCAATGCCTTCATGTTGTCCCAACACAATTCAATTAAGTTAACTTAACCATTGTTGGGAATTTAGGTGGATTGAACATAAAACAATTAAGTTGTCCCCCAAAACAACTTAAGAATTGTGTTGTTTCAACTCATTTTAAATAAGCAACAGTAAAAGTCATTTTTAGTAGAGCGTACTCTACCTCAAGTGGTTCCAAAGCTTTGTGTTTCTTTCTTCTTTTAAACACAAAATATATTTTGAAGCTTAAAACGTACAACCACAGTAAAAAAAAAAACAAAAAAAAACAAATGCTACACTGTTAAAAAGAAGTTGGCACAACTTAAAATTGTAAGGTAATTTCCCCTGCAGTGCTTTTTGAGTTGACTCAATTTAAATCGAGTCAAGTGCAATTCTTGGGTTAAAAGTTGAGTCAACTTTTTTTTAAACAGTGTATGGGTGTCAATGGTTACAGGTTTTAAACATTCTTCAAAATATCTTCTGTGTTTAACAGAAACTCAAACAAGCAAAGTGTGACTAAACGATGACAGAATATCCATTTTTGGATGAACTATCACTTTAAGTAGACACCATTTCCCGTTCAGATTACAGGAAAGATAAAAGATACGTGTAAGATAAGAACTAAGTTGAGGAAGGGAAAACATTTAAAGGCATAGTTCACCCAAAAATGAAAAATGACTCCATTTACACTGTAAAAAATGCTGGGTTAAGCTCAATTCCTGCATCTTGTCCGAACACAAATCAATTAAGTTAACTTAACCATTGTTAGGCATTTAGGTGGATTGAGCATAAAACAGTTAAGTTGTTCACCAAAAAACTTAACAATTGTGTTGTTTAGACTCATTTTAAATAAGTATTGTAGCTTAAACAAACAGAAGTCATTTTTGAGCATACTCTACCTCAAGTGGTTCCAAAGCCTTGCGTTTCTTTCCTCTTTTAAACACAAAAGATATTTTGAAGCTTAAAACCTGCAACCACTGACATCCACAGTAAAAAACAAATGCTACGCTGTTAAAAAGAAGTTGGCACAACTTAAAATTGTAAGGTAACTCACCCTGCAGTGCTTTTTGAGTTGACAATACTTGGGTTAAAGGTTGAATCAACTCAAAAAAACGTGCAGCAAGTTACCTTACAATTTTAAGTTGAGTCAACTTTTTTTAACAGTAGGTGGGTGTCAATAGTTACAGGTTTTAAACATTCTTCAAAATATCTTCTTCTTTGTTTAACAGACATTCAAACAAGCAAAATGTGACTAAACAATGACAGAATTTCCATTTTTGGATGAACTATCCCTTTAAGTAGACACCATTTCCTCTTCAGATTACCAAGCGCTTCCTGTTGGTCAACATGGTAAGAGGTTTGTTTTGAAATGCAGTGCTCATTCAGTCTTGTTCTGAGCGTTGGTCTGCTGCACGACAGCTCTGCGTATTTAGTCCAACTTGTTGTTGTTTCGCTACTCATCAAATAATAATAAACAAATATCCTTGGGGGTGGATCATATTTTGGCTATTAGTGTGCAAACCTAAACACTCACGCTCTCACACGGTCACATGCAGGAAGTGATGGAATGCCTCGTTCAGTTCTCACAGATATGCTAATGCAGTTCGGCTGAGTGTTCGTCTTCAGGCCGTTCACTTCAGGAGGGCATCAGGAGCTGCATCCGCACTCACACAGAGGGTCATAGCTGGAAAAGTAAATCAATAAAACATGCACAACAGATCAGATTATACGCACTTTACGAAGATATTTAGATTTTTAAAAGTGGGTACTTTTACCTATTTAAAATGAGCTGAAACACAATTCTTGAGTTTTTTTTGTGACAATTTAATTGTTTTATATTTAATCTACTTCACTTCAAAGTTCTCTGATATATACACACATATATATATATATATATATATATATATATATATATATATATATACACATACACACACACACACACACACACACACACAGAGTTGAAGTCAGAATTATTAGCCCCCCAGAATTATTAGCCCCGCTGTTTATTTTTTCCCTAATTTCTGTTTAACGGAGAGCAGATTTTTTTTCAACACATTTCTAAACACAATAGTTTTAATAACTCATCTCTAATAACTGATTTATTTTATCTTTGCCATGATGGCAGTAAATAATATTTGACTAGATATTTTTCAAGACACTTCTATACAGCTTAAAGTGATATTTTAAGGCTTAACTAGGTTAATTGTGTTAAATAGGCAGGTTAGGGTAATTAGGCAAGTTATTGTATAACGATGGTTTGTTCTGAAGACTATAGAAAAAAAATATAGCTTAAAGGGGCTAATAATTTTGACCTTAAAATGTTTAAAAAAAATTTTAAAACTGCTTTTATTCTAGCTGAAATAAAACAAATAAGACTTTCTCCAGAAGAAAAAATATTATCAGACATACTGTGAAAATTTCCTTGCTATGTTAAACATCATTTGGGAAATACTTTAAAAAGAAAAAAAAATTCAGGGGGGCTAATAATTGTGACTTTAACTGTATATTGTGTGTATATATATATATATATATATATATATATATATATATATATATATATATATATATATATATATATAGCCAAAGCACACTGTGAGATATGAAAACTTGGAATTGCCTGCCGGGTAAATAACGCAAAAACAACCTATTTTCACTTTTTTAGTGATATATAGGTGTCCAAATAGAGTTTATAGCAGCGTGGAACACACATATGACAACATATGACAACAGTTAAAAAAATGTGTTTTGGTGTTTCGTGACCTTTTAAGTTGAGGTGCTGCTCTTTGTTTTTATATTAGATTTTTTTATATTTGTTGTAGCACTAAAGTTTAAAAGTGAAGAATTGATGTTATTTATTACTTGACTGTTCAAACTACCTCACAGAAGTCCTCTGTTTGTTAGCAGAGTTGGTGAATTAAATAAAAAATAAGGGAACATCCTGAATCTGTTTCTTTGCTCTTCTTTATTATTTTTAATGTATTATAGAAGTATCGGATCGGGTTTTGGTATCAGTAGATACTGAAAAATCAAATGACTCGGGCTCGAGGGCAAAAAAAACCTGATCGGGACATCCCTACTGGGGACATAAATTATTAATTTGAGATTTACCGGTTTATTACCTTATGTACATAGCAAACATTCTTCGAAAAATTAACACTACAACAACACGCCAGCCCTACACATACTGAAGTCCTCTGATTTATTTTTAATTTAATTTACTTTTTAATTAAATCAAGAGTTTATACACATTCCAGGATTTTTCCAAAACTTTCAGGTACATATTCATGACCTAATGTTTCATGTCTATGTACACGTGGTAAATAAGAATGTATTACAGCATATCTTAAAACATGTGACAATCTATGTACTTTATCAGTAAATCAGTTTTTACAAAATATGTTGCTGTCTGTATGAAAATATTTTAGAAATGGGTTTTCAAAAGGCTTTCTATGACTTTTCCAAAACATTTTGGGTTTATTTGTTTTTTTCAAAACTTTTCCAGGCCTGGAACATGACTTAACAAAATTCCATGATTTTTTCAAGACCGTATGAACCCTGTTACATAATCGAAAATTAGAAAATTACATACTATTAAAGTGTATAATATAAAAATATAAATAATGTTTAAAATGAGTGAATCTGAAATAAATGCCATCTTCCAATTACCAGATATAAGAACATTTTACAGCCATGTTATATGGCAAGAGACTTATGGCCCGGTTCCACTGAGTGGTACAGTACGGTACGTGTCACCTTTATCAAGCTTGTGTTTCCACTACCAAAAGGGTACCAATGGTGGTGTACGACAAAGTTTCAGTCGACATTATTCTTGCTCGAGGAAATGTCTACAGTAAAGCTGTATGGGTCGTTCACATATCAAACGAGAAGCACTTCTCACAAAACAGATGCTTTATACACATGAATACTTGTGTATAAATGTTCATCACTAACCTTTCTATGAACATAATTTGATTATAACTGCAGATCAATGATGATGAGTGTGAAATAGCCTACTGTAACGTCTGCAATTAAATAAATAAATGAATAAATGCAACATATATGAACACATAGAGACCCTTACAGTCATCATCTGTATCTTTAATCTTCACCAGCACATGTAACCTCTTGTTAGAATGTAATTCAGTCATTCCGGGTTCATAATAGTTAAAAGGTGATGATAATAGTTATACATGGCAGTTTGTTCATGTTTTAGGTTGCTGAAACAATCATTTGCTCCTTTGTTTTTTCCAGCTGCTCCTTTGTTTTTTCCAGCTTCTCCTTTGTTTTTTCGCTCTTCACTTTCATGTTGGTCTGTTTCTGAAAGGATTGGATGTCAGAAGCACTTCAATAATCATGCGCACGTTATTATCATCAGCTCAAGAAGTTCCTTATTTCAAATATAGATGGGCGGCGAACGCACGTAAGGAAAGCGAAACCGCTCTCGCTTTAAACGGCCTTGTAAACAACTACGGCGCACAGGGTAGATTATGCTACTCCTCTTGGCTTTGTGGCTGTTCATCAAGACGACAACAAGGTTTATTTGAGCTCGGGTCAATCATAGCTCGTTATTATATGTATATATTATTACGGTGTAATGTCTCGGCTGTGTATTTAAATGGCGCTTTCTTTGTTTTTATTCTCCCGTCTTGTACACAAGAGAGTGATGCATCTCTGTAAACCAAAAGCGTTCAGTTGTGCGTCTTGCTCCACCCTTTGGTACCCTTTTGATGTGTTAGGTACCCTTTGCAAAAGGTACCCAAAAAGTGGTATGGTACAGTTTGCTTTTAGGTACCTTTTGACAGTGGAAACGGCCATAAAAGCATACCGAACCGTAACATACCACTCAGTGGAAATGGGCCATAAATCAGGTAAATGCGAGGACAAAACTAATATAAATGTACTTTTGTTGCTTTTACTTCAGGGCTTCCATGGTGTCCCTGCTGCATGACATCATTGACGATCATCTTTGCAATCTTCCACGCCATCTCTTCTTGTGCCTGACACACAACAAAAAATAAATATATACCATGAACCATACTAAGCTAAAATCCTCTACGCTCCATTTAAAATACATTATAGGGGTCATGACATGTGAAATCAAAGTAACATATCAAAACTTTATTAACATTACAAGAATTAACATTGAACCTCAAAACACATAAAAAAAAACTAAATCCACATCATGACCACTTATAATTATTGTACATGTAATTTGAAAGCAAACAACAGGAACACACCTCATCTGAGTTTCCTTGAACCCATTTCTTCATTGCTAGAGAAAACATGGAACCTGTTAGAAAGGGAACAAAGCGAGAGTGTGAGCGAGCCGGACAGAGCTGCGAATCCTGCTTTTTTCACTGCTCTTCACAGCAATCACACACATCACTGGCTACTTATCGCCATGGCAACACCCTCTCCACTCTCAAACTCAAGACTACAAAAGCTCTTCAAGCACAAGTCACTCATAACCGAGAGCCAACGCACAGAATACACAACATGTGCAAGGAGAGTGTGTGTGTAAGAGGGAGAAGAAAACATTCTTTAAGTGTGTGTGTGTGTGTGTGTGTGTGTGTGTGTGTGTGTGTGTGTGTG
>CAIGQZ010032318.1:8648928-8683327 GCA_903798205.1 Danio tinwini
GTGTGTGTGTGTGTGTGTGTGTGTGTGTGTGTGTGTGTGTGTGTGTGTCGTACCCTTGGACTTCTTCACGTCTGGTTCTGGCTCAGCCTCTCTGATGAACTGGCCCAGCTCATTCACCTTCCCAAAGGTCATTCTTCTGAGATAAAAGCAAGAAAGACTGAAGCTGGGTCTGAATGAAGTGTTTTTGTGTATAATATGAGGAACATCAGCAAAAAGGATCATTCTTTAGAAAAGATTTCACTTGTTCAAGCCAGCAATAAAAACTCAAATTTTATTAAGTGCTTTGTGTGTGTGTGTGTGTGTGTGTGTGTGTGTGTGTGTGTGTGTGTGTGTGTATCAGGCATAAATCTGTGACATATCAGGACAAAAATCTGTATAATGACACAGGTATGACACAGGTATTACAAAAAGGAGGTGAAATATAAGGAAATTTGTGACATCCTCATTACTTAAAAAGCTTATAAATCCCACAGGATGAGTTTTTTACAGAGAGTAAAACTGTACACTGTCTCCTTTGATGGTTGGGTTTAGGGGTAGGGTAGGGTGGGGGCAATGTAATATACGGTTTGAATAGTATAAAATGAATGGAAACCAATGTAATGTACCCACTTTTCACAAAAACAAACGTGTGTGTGTGTGTGTGTGTTCTCACAGTACAGTAAATGATGACAGTAAATAATATTTTACTAGATGTTTTTCAAGACACTTCTATACAGCTTAAAGTGACATTTAAAGGTTTAACTAGGTTAATTAGGTTAACTAGGCAGGTTAGGGTAATTAGGCAAGTTATTGTATTATGATGGTTTGTTCGGTAGGCTATCGAAAAAAAAAGTATATCTTAAAGGGGCTTATAATTTTAATTATAAGTGTAGTGTAGTGATGATTGTAATAACCATATACACATCAGTGCAGCTGACATCTCATTAGGGTGGTAATGCGATTATCATCACACCCCTATATGGACATTTAGATACAAACACATACTTTCAACACAGGCAGAGCTGAGATCAAGGTCCCATAATGCAAAGAGTAAATAAAAAAAACTCATAAATCCTGAGATAATGGAAGCTGTTATTTATTATATACATGTGAAAAGTGCATTAAAAACATGTGCATGACCAACTAATGACTGCTGAAGCCTGAATATGCTTATGATCCGTCAACCTAGTGTCAAGTGTAGTATGAGTGTCAGACTCACCCAGCATACGGTCTCTGATAGAGAGACTCAGGGTCCAGACTGGCGATGTCCACTGTTATCGCCTCATCGAAGTTCTTCAAGATCTTGATTGCTGCTTTTTTAGTACCTTGCTGCAACTGAAAGTGTTAAAATTTAAACATCGGGGAAAAAAGTAACCCTTTTGTGCAACCATATTGTCAATGAACCTCTTATAAAAGTAAGCAGCGTGCTCCTTCAGTGAATCACCTGGACGTGTGACCCTTCTGTAACGCTCGAGTTGCGCTCGCCTTCCTGGGTCCAGCCCTGGTTCGGAGTGTTAGCATTTCCTCCAATAAACTCATCCACTCGTACAGAGTTAATAAGGTCGCTTAAATACTTGTAGTAAAGGTTGCTTGACAGAAAGCCTGGCATGTAAACCTGAGGTTGAGAGAATATGAAACATTGAGTAGGATTATTCTCAGGGCAAATCCCATTTTTTCAAGTATTATGAGGACAAACTGACCTTCTCCATGGTGGTCCAGGCCTGTCTCAGTGGAGTGTTGAAGCAGTCTGGGAGAGGTCCGCCTTCTCGACAGATATTAGATTCAATTTCCATCCGTACAGAGTCACCAAAACCCAACGGATTTGTTGCTTGGAGTGAAAAATACCTAAACAGATCACATGATTTGTTGAGTCTTCCGTCTACTAAGAGTTACAATTATGATGTTGGTACATCTTAAACAGTAAAGATGTGCAAAATGACAGTGTCAGACTCCTGCATGACTAGACAATCATCAGTGATGTGAATAACGGTGCTATAATTAAATGGCATTACTAATGGCGATACTTTTTTCGGTTACGATTAATCGAATAACTGTTTCACCAGTTACAACGCCGTTACCATTACTGACAATAAAATGCGTGTTACTACAACTAAGAACAACAAAAAGGTTTTCAATGGGTGTGTTTCGGGGCTTGGGCGAGACACATAACCAACCAGTGATAATAATTGGTGTGTCTGTGAACGTGGTGTATAACTGAGAACATGCTGATTGGCTTAGAATGACAACATTTCCATCATTTTTCAATCAGAGGCAGAGTAGTGTATGTTTACACACAAGCACACGCACAGTAGGTGGCACACACCAACGATCAGGAGTCAGAACGATGGCAAATCCAACAAGTTGAAAGGTAGCTACTAAAGGTAGTACTGGAAATATAAGCACTACTTTTCCCTCGTTGAAGTGAAAGGCAAGAATGTTTTTGTAAATTTTTATAATGATATGCTGAATTTGATGGTTGTCTTTCACATTGTCCCACAACAAGATTAAAACAGTGTAGATTAGTGTACAATATTTTATATTTATTTTACAGTCATTCGACAAATTCGATTTTTTTTTTAAAGTAAAGCAATAGTTACTTTTCCTGGTAATAAGTTACTTTTAACTATAACTAATTACTTTTTTTTTAAGGAACGTGCCCAACACTGACGATCATAAAAAAGCTCCATATACACATGCTGATTTAGAGTTACACCTACCACAAACCAATCAGACACATTTACAAAAGGCTGCTAGCATACATACAGTGCTCACCATATAGTAGTACACCCCTCACAGATCTCCCATGTAAATTTATATTTTTAATAGAATGCTATACAATATTATATGTGCATATATATACACGTTTAGGCAGTACTGAGGCCAAATCTGGAGATAATCCAACATAAAAAAGTATAATAACGGTCCAAAAAGTAGTACACCCAAATTTATTTCTTAGGAAAAAATGTTAAATGAAATAAAACAAAAAGAGAAAAAAATCAAGAGAAACAAAAAAAAAAGTAAAATATTTGTTGAAATTTTGCAGTTTGTAATACGTTTTGCAATATTTTGCTTGAATTTAAATATATTATCTTCTTTTTTTATTATAATTTTTTTATTTAGTGTAGCTCCATAACCAATCCAATGTTTCAGCTTAAAAGAGAATACATTGTCACTGCCAGTCATTTCACTTTTTTAATACAATATGGAAAGTAACAAAAACAATGTAAAAAATGAAATAAGTAAATAATAACGCTAAAATAATAAATGTAAACTATATCAATAATAAAATGCACACAATTTGGGGAGGGTCAAATATTCACTCTGTATTAAACAATATTAAATCTTTCTTCTTAGTCTGAAGAGGAGACTAAGAGAGAAAGCATACAGTTTATTAAATTAGACAATTCGTACCTCGCAGATTAAAACTAAGTATCGATTATTTTATACTTCTACAAAATCTGGATAGTGTAATCGTACATATTTAAGTCCAGATTTCTAAATATATTCACTTTAAAGCAAAGGCAAAATGTAATTTTTTTATAACATATTATCTTGCTATTTCTAAAGATGCTCAGTGAAAAAGATATTTTTAATCTTTTAAATCTTGTATTCACAAAAAATGTTGTTAAATCTTTTTAATAAATCTGGTTTGATCATTTGCACCAAAAAATACTGGCAAATGTCACTGAGAATAGATACAAATATTCTCTTTCAAAATGGGGTGTACTAAATTATGATAAGCACTGTACGTAAAAAAAAAAAAAAAATTATTCATAAAATAACTGAAACCTGAAAAGAATTTCACAAAAAAAATATTTAGCCACACTGCTCCAACACAACCATTCTGAATATTGATAACACAAATAGTTTACCATCAATTAAATGAGGATCATGTGACAATGAGGACTGCAGTTATGATGCTAAAAATCAGCTTTGACTTCATAGCAGAAAATTGCATTTCCAGATCTGAAGTACTGAAATGTATTTAATACTTTATTTAAAAGGCTGTTTTTGGTGATGGCATCTTAAAGATGCCTCTCATATGGAGAATGAAATCACATGCATTGCTCAAGTGTGAGTTTTTCCAAAGACTTCAACAGAGTGTAAAAGTCTTGATGGTTTTATGGATCTCATCTATCTCAGGGCTTGAAATCGCGACCATTTTGGTCAAATATGCACCCAAAATTTAATTATGCGAGCTCATAATATATTTGGGAAAATTTGTGCGACTGCATATAAAGGTTGTAGTGCGACCTGTTGTGATTTTTTCTAAAAACATGCTGAATCTGTCTTTTTTGCCACTATATTGGTTAATATAGCTGTCAATCACTCAAGGCTTTTCGCTGTCAGATGACAGGGAGCTTTTGTGACCGCGGGAAATGCAAACTGCTGATGTTTGAGGAAGACGCAATGTCAAGTAAACAGGTTTGCAAACCCACCTAAAGTTCCAAATAATGGTGCTGATGAGAGCGATCACGTGGTGAATGTTGATCCATTGATCCGATAATGAGAAATGTAATTCATTTATTGTCACTGTCATCATTAATATTTTACAATTATTAGACATTCATTTTGGAATTATTGCAAACATGTCAATAAGTCATTGCAGAATTACTGTAGTTAGATAGTTGTTTCTGTTTTTTGTTAGTCCTGATTCATGTCATTTTCAAATACAATAAATCTAATATACAATTTGTAGTGGTGCTTATTCATTTTTGGTGGGTGCTCCTAAATTTTTTCTGGTGCTCCTAAATTGGGAAGTAAAAAAAGTTAATTTCGAGCCCTGTATCTAATCTGATCTTTATTTTTGTATTTCTATTGGATTCGAGTCAGGTGATCGGCTGGGCCATTCTACAGCTTTATTTTCTTTCTCTGAAACATTTGCCTTATAGAAAAACTGAAATAAAATGATACAGTATTACAGTATTAATTCTTAATTACTACAGCCTTGCAATAAATGCAACTTTTGAGAAAAATACCATCTGAACGATTGGCAACAAAAAATTGGGCGGTCATTTCTAGACAATCAGACGAATTTGAATCAACTCCTAACGTTATTTACTATTCTAACAGGAAATATGATTTAATTTAACTTGTTTATTATCAAATAATTTTTAAAGTCCCAAAAAAGAGGTTATATAAAGTTTTTATCTTTTTCATAGCAACATCATTTAAAACAACAATTAAAAACTCAATTTATGGATGACTTTCCAATTTTATGACCATCCCTAATACTAAGCTTAAGTGATGATACTGAAGTTCAAAACGACGTACTTGTCATAGAGGATCATTGCATCATTCTGGGCTTCCTGTCCATCATACTGGCCTTTTTTGGCAGCCAACTGATCTTGGAAGTTTTCTGCAGCCAGCCAGAACTGCAGAACATTCATCGCATCCTCCTTTTCCATGTACTGAATTGACACAAACGCACAGACACACACAGAGATGCACAGAGACGCACAGAGACGAACAGAGACACACAGAGACGCACAGAGACAGACAGAGACAGACAGAGACAGACAGACACACACACACATATACTTTGAATTAGGTTTCAATCCGACTTTATAATCCCTTGCCACTTCAAATGCACTTGGATCAGAAATCCATCAATTTATACACACACTTGCACTTTTGGTACATTTAGAAACAGGTTTTGGGCAGACTGTCGAGCTCAGCATATTTCCTGTGCTTAGACAGCTCCATGCATAAATTTAACATCAAACAGGACACATAATATCTGGACCCATAAAACACCTAAAATCCAATTTTAAAGCACGTTTAAAAAGTAAAGCATGTCATATATTATGCAACATCTATACATATATAATTTAAAATGCATCTAAAAGAGATACCATCACCTATATTTCAGTTAACTACAAGTTAACCATATTTAAAGTTGCATTAATTTCTTTAAGAGTGTACTCACCTCAGAGAAGTAGAAGAGGGCTGATTCACAGAAGAGGATGTCCGCCAGGAACACCGAACCACTGGTCAGCACCTCGATCTGGTACTTACAGAAATAATGGCTGCGCAAAAACTCAGTAAAGTGCCTGCGAAAGAGATGCCAGACATTTGTAATTGCAGGAAGAAAAGAAGCTCGATGAGCCAATGTCTGTTGAATGTCTGAATGTCAATTAAAATGAAATAATTATAAAATAAAAAAAACTTAGATAAAAATGTTTTATTATCTTAATGCAATAAGATAAAACATTTAAGATATGTCACCCACCCCGACCTAATTTAAAAATAAATAGAAAACATTGCTTTATATTATCTAATGCAGTATATATTTTTTATATTCATAATTAACTTATTACAGTAACAACAAAAAAACAATCCCATTTATAATAGAATGGAGTTACACTAGTCAAGCTGCACCTGTTTTTGCCTGGGTTTGCTCACCAATGTCTTCTGCATTGTCCTCTATCAGTTGAGTGACAGTATTTATATTTTGAAAAATCTGATTCATTTACATCATTTAATTTAAACTTTTATTTTCAGTTAGCTTTTTTGTAGCTCAGAAACAAAACAAACATAAAGTTACTTTAAATTAGAAATTACGATCTCTGTTAAAGGCATTCGCCCCAACTAATGGTATAACGGATCAAAAATCTCACAGGTTCGGATCACATGGTGGGGGTTTTTTGTCACTTTTTGTATCAGTTAAAAAGGGGAGGACTTTTCATTTATTACAAAAACAGTACTGCAAGACCATTTTGGTTTTAACAAACTGAACTGAGAACGTGTAATTTTATTAAAAATTATAAGAAATAATCAGCTAAATAAAAAAAAATTAGTAAAATATTCAAAACTGTGAAAATTTCGCTGTTAGAACTATTGCTAATAATGCTAAATGTAGAAGAAACATTATGTACAAATTTGTACAACCCATATTTATTTTTAGTCTCATTTTCAGCAAATGATTTAGCTATTCACTCATAAAAATCATTTTTCATTGCTAGATGGATCATTTTTGAAGATTTATTCAGTAGCATATTTTTGATGGCTCACCTATTGGTTAAATAATGCAACGTTGCTGCCTACAACTTTCATTTTTGAGCATTTTGAAGAATAAAAAAACATATTTAAATCACCATCATTTTTAATTATGTTAGGTGGGTGTTGAGATCCCGATATTTTAATGATTAATTGTGCAGCTTACACTGAATACATTAATGCAGGCTAAACAAGTAGTGACAGAAAACACCTTTAATAACTTAAGAAACCCACCACATCCAGAGTAACCTACCACAACTTCTTCCATCATGAGTACATTTTACAGTAAAGCCTAAATGCTTTCATACATGTAATTTGAATGATGCGAGAGGCCATCTCTCTGTGATCGTTACAAATTTAGGATTAATCTACAAGTAAAAAAAAAAAAAAGTATTACTCTGCGGGTCACGTGTGTTCCGAACCATGGGTTATGATCCGTACGAATCACAGATCAATCGTGATCAGTTACACCCCTAGCCCCAACCTTCTCGTGTGGGATAGTGAGCCAAATCACGGTTACCATTGGCCCGCGGGCCCAAGTTTGGACATCTCTGTTTGGAGATAGACGGAGGATAAGCAAATTAAAAGCAAATTCTGGGTAAACTATGTCTTTCTAGCACACTGGATGCAACGAGTGAAAAACCCAAACAAAAATGACAGCAACATTTGTGAAAAATATCGTGACTAAAATTACTTACTGTTGGTCAATGATGGAGAACACAACAGATTGTGCAATGACGAAGCAGTTTGGGTCCACCTGGCCATCCTCCCCACAGATTTTTGCTGACAAAAGGAAAAAAAATAAACAGTATCTAAAATATGCTTAAAAACTCTTACTAGACATGTTTAAAGTCTGCATGAACCGGAAGTTGCTAAGACTTTTAGTTCAGTATGCTGATGTACTTCCAACTTAAACTAAATATTGAGTAGGGGGTGTGGTTTTCTCATCATTCTCTCATAGCAAACTAAGAGGGGTGGGGTTAAAAATATTGTGGCTGAAGCCATTAAACTGACGTCAACTGAAAAGAACCACCACTCCAAATGCAGAAGCAAATGGTCAGACTTCGAAGATCATCAAAAAAAATAATAATTCAGTGGATTAACTTACGCAGATTAGCAAAATAAACATTGTGAATTTGGATTGTACACAGATTAAGGGCTCACACATGCTAAAGAGCTTTGTTACACATCAAAATAAGACATTCAAAGACAGCAAGCTTCCAGCGGATGAATCTACAAAAACAAACTCCTATTTTCTAATCACCCAGTATCTCCTACAAATATAAGTATCTTGTCCACAGAGAAGCACTCATTCAGCAGCCATTAAACACAGAGGTCATTGTGATAAGAAGTTCTCTTACCCACAATGTCGTTGCGAATCTGTTCGGTGATGGGAATTGGTCTAGCAGCATCAGGAGATATGTACTTAGTGAAAATGTTAACGGCATCTCTCTCTATACCTACAAAACAATGGTAAAAAAAAAACAATAATTGGAAAAAAATACATATATTAATTGAATGATATTGCATGCAGAGGAAAAAAGTTGAAGGACATTTCATACTTCTACAGCAAACACCCTCTTCTTTTAATTCACATTTCAGTTACAGCTATTCATCAAAGCCTCATGTGCGCTTAAGTGACACTATTAATCAAACAAATGACTAGTACACTTCGAGCAAAGGCCTAGGGACAAATCTATGTCTACAGCTTGTTAAACATTAATATCAAACTCAAATACAGGATGGCCATATTTCATCATGAAGACCACGTCAGAGTGCTTGTCAGAGAAATTTTTTATATTTGATAAAATTATAGGTGTTCATGTATGTATTGAATTGCAGCATTGTGCATAAATGCATGCAGCAGACACACACACACACAAATATTTGTGCATTGAATGTTTCCAATGCACAAAATGGTTCAAATTAATTTATAGTTCTTAAAAGGAAGGCCTAATGGAAATAGGCTCATTTTGCAAGTTGATCTTTGAGTCGAGGACTTTTAGCTTAGCTTAGCATAAATCATTGAATCGGATTAGACCGATAACATCGAGACCATTATTATAGAGTTTTGTTAATTTTCCTATTTAAAGCTTGACTCTTCATAGGGTTCCTTTTACAGCATCGATAATGTAATTTAATTAAAATATAATCCGTTAAATAGATGCTAGCATTTAGGCACTTGTTCAAGTGTAAAACGAAATGCCCTTTAAATGCAAGCACTGTCAAAAGCAGTAGATGATCGCTGAAACTCCAAAGAAAACTGTGGTAATATAAATGTTTATATTTTAATAAACATTAAAGTATGGTTCATTTGTTTTCATTCTCCTGCTTGTGTACCAATAGCATTTAGCTGCGCATCTAGCTCTGCCTTTTGGTGCCCTTTTGTCGTGCTAGGTACCATTTCAAAAGGGTACCCAAAAAGTAGTACGGTACAGTTCACTTTTTGGTACCTTTTGACAGTGGAAACGGCCATAACAGCATACCGAACCGTACCGTACCACTCAGTGGAAACGGCCCATAAGAGGTATCCATAATCCTGGACCAGACCGTATCCTGAGCAGATGCTATGGCGGTCATGGAGAAAAGGAGAGCACGAGACTTTCCTAAATGACACAGTGACAAACGAGTCTCCGCATTGATCCCATGGGCCAGCCCAAACACCCGCCGGTGATCTACTCACACCTGCAGCTTCTCCATGATGGACGTCAAGTGTTCTCCAGCCTCCGGCACCTAGACTCTGCACAAGAAGTTTGGCCAGAGAAAAAAGGTCGTGCCCAACTGAGCCTGGTTTCTCTCTAGGTTTTTGCCTTCACTTTTGTCAATTGGTAAAGTTTTGTTCCTCGCTACTGGCTTGCTTGGTTTGGGACCTGAGCTGCGCATTGATGGATTTACTCTTCAGTGTTTAAACTTTCAGCAGTGAACATTAAACCACACTGAACTGAACTAAACGTCAACTCTGAGAACTGACACAGTTTCAATTTACTAGAACTTTTATGTTTAGCTGCTTTGATACAATTTACATTGTAAACATACTATAAAAATAAAGTAATTTAATTTAAAATTTTCATAGTTACTGATAAAACTATAAAACAATACTAAGTTATTATTTACTAAAATGTTGTATAGAATAAATAATATCACATCAGAGGCTATTTCAGGGCAAAAACAGATGGATGGACTGCCAAACAGCCAATAGAAGTAAGACGATGTTGAAAGTGTTTGAGTTTAATGGGGGTCTATAAGATGAGGAATCTCATCAGAGCATGTTTTAAATGTTGAAGCACTTTTCATAAAATCCATCTGAGGTGCTTTGAAAAGCCAGTGCCAGGCTTATAAAACTCAATGAAGTGGACAAAGACTTGTTTCCTTTTAAGACACAGAAAGCTCTCGGCACAGAAGCCATGGGCTGATAGGATCTGACTCTCCTTCTAAGCTGATTTGATGTCTTTCGGCTCAACTGGCTTTTTCCATTCACTGCTTTTACAGCCTGGAGCTTCTTTGTATTAGCCATTAATGAACACTCAACTCCTGACTTCTGCTCATTGTGCACCACTGCCAAGATGCTAAATGGGATCATTTACCAAGCCCGCGCTATAAAACCAATGCCGTATGGATATTAAAAGTCATTGTCCGATACAAAAGGAATATGTTGTAATGGTAAAAGGCCACTAACCATGGAAAAACCCATTGGAGTTAAGTACAGAATTACAGATATTAGGGATTCTCTGTTTAAAGTGAAGATTAAAATACAGGTTTGGTGAAAATTACTAATGTGCTGCAAATCCTACAGCTTAAAGACTGCATATTTTTTAATTCAGCTAAGACATTTCTAGATGTCAGAGTTGATCAAACTGTAACTTTTCTGTTTATCTACTGTAAGAACAGAAAATGCAGGCATAGTTGTGCACCTGAAAAGAGAGTGTAGAAGGCAAGTACTGTATGCAATAATGCAATATACACTCACCAGCCACTTTATTAGGTACACCTTACTAGTACTGGGTTGGATGCCCTATTGCCTTCAGAACTGCCTTAATCCTTTGTGGCATAGATTCAACAAGATACTGGAAATATTCCTCAGAGATTTTGGTCCATATTGACATGATATTTGCAGCAACTGCGTAATGCTTTGTCGGCTGCACATCCATGATGTGAATCTCCCGTTCCACCACATCTCAAAGGTGCTCTATTGGATTGAGGATCTGTTGACTGTGGAGGCCATTTAGAGTACAGTGAACTGATTGTCATGTTCAAGAAACCAGTCTGAGATGATTCGCGCTTTATGACATGGCGTGTTACCCTGCTGGAAGTAGCCATCAGAAGATGGGTACACTGTGGTCATAAAGGGATGGACATGGTCCGCAACAATACTCAGGTAGGCTGTGGCATTGACACGATGCTCAATTGGTACTAATAGGCCCAAAGTGTGCCAAGAGAATATCCCCCACACCATTACACCACCACCACCAGCCTGAATTGTTGATACAAGGCAGGATGGATCTATGCTTTCATGTTGTTGATGGCAAATTCTGACCCTACCATCTAAATGTTGCAGCAGAAAACAAGACTTTAGCCTCAGTTTCCTGTTCTTAGATGACAGGAGTGGCACCCAGTGTAGTCTTCTGCTGCTGTAGCCCATCTGCCTCAAGGTTTAAGGTGTTGTGCATTCAGAGATGCTCTCCTGCATACCTCAGTTGTAACGAGTGGTTATTTGAGTTACTGTTGCCTTTCTATCAGCTGGTTATTCCCCTCTGACCTCTGGCCTCAACAAGGCATTTGCGCCCACAGAACGACCACTCACTGGATATTTTCTCTTTTTCAGACCATTCTCTGTAAACCCTAGAGATGGTTGTGCGTGAAAATCCAAGTAGATCAGCAGTTTCTGAAATACTCAGACCAGCCCGTCTGGCACCAGCAACCATACCACATTCAAAGTCACTTAAATCACCTTTCTTCCCCATTCTGATGCTCGGTTTGAACTGCAGCAGATCGTCTTGACCATGTCTACATGCCTAAACACATTAAGCTGCCGCCATGTGAATGGCTGATTAGAAATATTTGTTGACAAGCATTTAGACAGGTGTACCTAATAAAGTGCCCATTGAATGTATGTACATAGATTAGTTACATTTGTCTTATTTGAGGTAACAAAAATCATTTTGGTTTTACTTTTAATGAAAAACAATAAACCTAAATCAGGCAGTGATGTGAAATTACTACCTGGAAAGCAAAGAAAATATGTTGTTATCTTAGCCAGGGGTTCATCAAAGTAATAAAAAACATATAAAGAAATCTTCAGTAATACACATTTAAAAGTGCTTGTACTAAAATTACACTTTTTAAATTACCAATTGATAAGACACAAAAGTAAGGACACCCTTGAAGATCCACCAACCAGACACAGCTTAAATCAGAATCTGTTTGGTTATATTTCCTCTATCTTTCTTTTATATATATAAAAGACACACAAATACAAGGTATCAGCATCAGCTATTGGCCAAAATGGGCAGAAATCCAATATCGTCCATCCTTAAAGATCCTGTGAAATGATTTGAAATGCGCATTTTTTTATATTCCATGTTTGACAATCTCAACTGAAAAATAAAAAGAGGGCAGGACTTATAGTAGCTCCTCCTCTTAAAAAAAAAAAAAAAAAAAAACAGCGTTTCGTTTTTAATCACAGCTTTGCCAATAAGAGTGGTTGAGCTCAAGCGTCAGAAACTAGATTTAATTGGTCAAGATTTGATGTGAAACTCTAAGGTGACGTGAAAAAATTGTTGATCCATTTAAGCAGAAGTGACAAACTACAAGCTTTTGGTGTTTAAATTTTTTAAAGGTGTGGTCCACAGTGTATTTTTAAGGCTTGCTTGTGTTTATAAGATGCAAAGCAATGTGTGGTCAAGCTTCACTTATAGAAAATCACACTAATTTTTCATATATCTTACTGTGATTATATACAGCTACACAGCTAACATGAAAACGATTGTCATATTTCCTAGTAACTCTAAAAGACCCGCCCTCAAGCGACAAGTGTCTTTCACGTATATTCGGAATAAGCATGTGTAAGTAATTTAAAATGTTCTCATATCTTTTGCGAGTTTGTTATTTGAGAAGTATAACACAGGGAAAGCGGTCGCATAGTGGGACACTGCAGCGCTGGTGAAGATTGTGGATGTTTACTGCGGTTTGACTGATAAATATGAATTTGTAGCTAAATTGTTAACGGTGCCAAACAGCATTTCCTGTTGTTTACGTACTCGCTACAACATACCATTAACGCTAAAAACTGCATGTAATCAATTTTTACAAATAAAAATACCTACAGGTTGTGACTCACAATCCACAGCTTCGTTGATTGGAGGAGTTTTTAGCTGAATCCAGCACGTAACTGAGAGATTCTGGAAAATGTCCTTTGTCAAATGCTAGCAATATATTTTTATAATTCTCTGGAACATAATAAAAATTAAATTATAAGCACTTCTCTCTTTGTGTCGTGTCCTTTGGAAGCCCAAATACAGAAAGAGAAAAAGCTCTGTGGAAATAGCAGCATTTGGACAGCATTTTAGCTTTCTCTGCTATAACATTACAGCGCCTCTGGCCACGCCCCTTCACTGCGCAGGGTGTGTGCGCGAGGTGAACACACTTAACCAGGAGCCATTGTGATCTTACTAGGCCTGATGTATTTTTTAGTAGTCCCCAAATTTGTTTGCTCTAGGCTTTGCTAAGGTCACTCTCTAAAAGCTAATCTATTCCTTTGCATTGAACTTTGAGCATCTTATATTCAGATATGTTGTTAAAGTGCACACATCTACATTACACATTAACTAAAGTTTAAAATATGATATTATAGTGGATGGACCAAGCTTTAAACACAAATTTTGTTATTGTTTGGAGCACACTAGCTAATAGATATCCTTAAAACTAAAACACTGAAGCTAATATCTTAAATTTAATTATTTTTATTTCACAGGACCTTGAACTACAATATTAAAGCACCGCGCAACCATACTCAGCAGGAAGTTAATGAGGTTGTCAAAAATGATACTCACTCTTCATAAGTTTGTCAGACAGTTCACGAAGGCCTTTTACTGGTGTGCCCGTCCTGGACGAGGTCTGTCTGGTGGGTGTTTCTGATCTGAGCACTGGCTGCAGGTGAGGAGTCCCGGGCCGAGCTGTCCCATCAAAGCTAAAAGAGTCCCTGTGGCCCATCTGAGCCCCACTGTGAGAATTAGTGTCCTGGGGACTTGGGGTGTGAGGTCTGGAGGACGTCCTGGAAGAGAAAGCATCCTCTTCATCTCGCTCCTCCAGATTTGAAGGTCTGCTGGAGTGGTTTGGAGAGTCGGGTGAGTCTGGGGATCCCAGGGCACCTGCGGGCTCAGCCAGGGTGCTGTGTTTGACTGAGTTGAGGCTGTGCGCTCTGACCCGGGACCAGCTGGTGGACCGAAAGCTTTCTGCCTCGAGCCAGAAGCGGACCAGGTGCTCGGCTGAGCGCGTCTCCATGAACTGAATGAAGTAGGGCAGGGCCACATTGTCCCGCAAGATCTGGTCTACAGTTTTGGAAAGCCGAGAGCGAGTCTCTTGAATCTGATAGTTGACACTCGAGCGACCTGAAAAAAAATAAAACAATTATTTTAAACACCTGTGCTGGAGACTTATTCTTTAATTCAGAGATTACAAACTTAAAAGGCTTTTCTACTGCATGGTATAGACTGGTTTGGTAGGATTCCCACTGCTGTCTTGTACCTAGTATTTAGTATGGTACCTTGTTAGTTACAACATGGGTTAAAGCTTGCGATCTCGATTCGGCCCCCTAGACGATATTAATCCAGCATTTATACGATTCTGCCAATCATATTTTCAAGTTCAGGAGAGAAGCATAAAGGTGGCCGCATAAAGTCTTCCCGTTGTTTTACATACATTGCTCAGCAACATGTACACCTCCAAATGGTGTTGAAAGAGTCACATACTTTATTTATAAGGTATAATTCATCCCAAAAATTTTATTTCTATCTGCATGTAATGATGTATTTGCGGCAGCGAAAACACGCGTGACGTAAGCTGACTGTGAGCTGTTACCACAGAGAGGGCGGGTGCGCGCCTGTGAATGATGCCTACCTTATTGAACAGAACTTGCATACAGTAGGCTGTGAATAACAGGTAATAAAGTTGTAAATAACATTCAGTTTGCAGCACAGAGCGATCGTTTGGGAGTTGCGCGGGAGGTATGAACCGCACAGTCAAAATGAAACCGAAAGTGTGCACTTCATTCAAATAATCATATCGCATTTTAGAGTATAATATGTTTTCTTTCATATCGAACACAGAGTGTTTTGCATGAGAATAAATGTTTAACAGTGTCAGTATAACTACTTTAGCCTAGCCTATATATAATGTTGAATATAATGCGAGAGGGAATCTGATACCGACGAATGTCTCATTTTACCAATAGAAAAAAATGCTCTAATAATGTTGTCAATGACAAATTGCAAGCATATGTCTCAAACACAATAATTCAACATCAGAATTATGAATAGTTGTATTCTGAAATAACAATAATAATAGTCTACTCATATTAACCTTTATTTTACATCTACAGAATTGTAAGAAAATCGTGATCTTTATTTAAAGCAAAAAATAAAAAATAAAAAATTTGCGATTCTCATTTTAACCAGATTCGTGCAACTCTAACATGGGTGTGGTTTTAAGCTAGTCAAAATGTGATGTATACAACACTGCTGATCACTGATTGGTCTGAGAGAATCATTATTGGATTTGTGACACGATACACCAAACCTACTATATTTAAACAATCAGCTGCTGCCACTGCTGTATTGTTGCATTGTTTTGTTGGTTTTATGCTACATGAAGGAAAAGACACCTGGAATGGCAGCATTATATTCCGTAAAAAAGTTCAGACATTCCTCTTGTTAGTTGTAGATATGGAAAGATAACTGGTTTCAAGGTTTACCGCAGTTTGGAAATGTCAAGGCTTTAAAACCACAAACATGTTCTGTTATACAACTATTACGATATATGTAATTTTATTTTTCTGTGTTTAACAATTTTTTTTACATCTGAAATACAAATTGTAATGAAGTTTCACGGACCCTTGGCTGCCAGGAAGGAGGAGGCGGAGTTAACAATTTTTTTTCTCAGCTACCTGGCCACCAGGAAGAAGGAGGCGGAGAACCGACAAAGTTAACAAATATTTATTAATAAAAGGGACCAAAACAAACGGAACAAACTGAAAACAAAAGTAAAACGAATAATCTGTCCGTGCCCGGTCCTCTATTCCTTTCCTTTGCCATTGTTTCTCCTCTTATAGTCCAGAGCTTCTTCCGTGGGATTCGAGGCAGGTGTGCGCCACTGGTGTTTTTCATCTGTGGCGGGCCTTGTTTTGTTCTCACGGCTCTCGGCCACGCCCCCTTGCCAAACAAATAAAATATATACCAGCATCTTATATACAGTAGACCAACTATAGGTCTGAACAGTGCAGTGGCTTACTTTAAATCCTAAGTAAAGAAAGATGCCTTTTCATGTCGTAAAGATATCTGTGTTTTTGAAACTAACGAAGATAGCAGAAGTCAATGATTTAATTTGAATTATTTAGCCTGACATATTCAAAAATATTTTAAATGTTTCTTAAAATAAAATGATTTGCTTTCACACAACAGAAGTTGTGTTTTTTACCCAGACAATTAAAAAATAACATTTTAGAGTAGTAAACACAATACTGTGATAATTTATCCATCATGAATAAATTATCATACCATCAGAATCTTATACTGGCCCATGCCTAGTTGCAGGATAGATGGGAACAGGATGAATGGGACGATCCAGAGAAAAAAAAAAAGGTTTTTAGGAAGTCGGAGGAGGCACAACTATAGTGATAAACCAACACACTTAAAGCAGTACTAAACTGCAATGGAGATGCAAATCGAGATGAGCAATACCAAACCAAAAGTGAACCAAGCCAATGACGAACTATACCACATCATAGCAGGGAGTGAAAAAGCGGTTTTGACGAATCAAAAATTAGACAACGTTTGAACTGCTAGCAGGCAGCTACCATAGTTGAGTACTGAAAAAAAGTACTAATAAATACAGAAACCAAAACAAAAGCCAATGAAAATAATAAGAAAATCAAAAAAAATGTATAAACCTAAAAAAAAACTAAATATCCAGTGTATATAATAACCAAAATGCCATGAAAATAATTACTCTAAAATACCAACACCAAAATAAAGTCAAAACAAACCACATTAACAAAATAAGCAAAACAAAATAAAATAAAAAAACACTACCAGTAAAAACAAGTTAAAAACAACATAAACTAAATATACCTTAAAATAAAAAGCAAGCAAAAGAAAATAAAATTAAAAAAACATTATCAATAACAACTTAACAAAACATAATCAAAAAAAATACCACAAAAAAGTAATAAAATAAATAAAAACACACAACACTAAACAAAACAAAAAAACACAATAAAATCCCTATAACAAAAAATCCCTATACCTATATCCCTATAACAAAAAATTAATAAAAAATAAAATACATAAATAAATATAATAAATCATAATATAACAACGGCCTAACAAAACATAAATAATAATATACTTGGCTTGGCAAAATAAAACTACAATATACTAGCTAATAAGCTAGTTAAACATTTCTGTACAAGTGAACACCCTTAATGCCTCAAATTCAGAATTGTGGCATCTCCAGATCACACCCAGCCATCTATTTCTAATATACAGCAGCAGCCCAGACTCTGTTCCATAAATAAACAAACAAAACAAATCTTTTAATAGAGCCGTGACCTCCTTTGAATGTGTCAAAAGAAAGGCCACACCCTCTGCTTTCAAAACCAGAAGATTGGGTTTAACATACATTTACAAGCATGTGAACAGAGATCCAGTATCACAACGCAAAGAGTCGGTAAAATACTATCCATCTTTACGTAGGTGTTAAAATATGATGTTAACAGCATTGTGCTTGTTAGTCACCTCGCAACACTGGTTTGTCAACAAATACGTTTCAATGTTGCTTTTCTTTACATGTAAAAGAGGAGTCATTATAACGAAGACAATACCTTCTGTGTTAGATGATAATGCTGCAGGTGACATTTACAGTATGATGATTAAACCGTAAAATTTACATTTGACCCATTTAAACTATGGTTGCAAGAATTGTTTCATCGTTTGGCTTTAGGAAAATTAATATATAAATAAAACCTGAAGTTTTTCAAAATATGGAATCTCTTTGTAGGATTTCTAAAGGAAGTTGATATGAATATATTTTGTCCATACAACTTGTATCACCTACTATTATTTTACCATTGTTTTGATACCTTTATATTGTATGTGTAGGTACATGCATTTATTTAAATGTATTTAAACTTGTAATTGTAATTTTTATTATAATGATTTATGAAACACTAGAACTGTTATTATTTTTGTATTAATATATATTTAATAATTTTGTGTGCATTTTCTTTAGTACATGTTAAAAGCTGCTGAAAATGAATAAAGTGTTTAAAGAAAATTACGTTTTACTATGCATGACAAAATATTCTATGATTTAATCTACAATCTATAATCGAATCTATAAATAACATATGGTGTAAAAAATTATAGCAAAAGACTATGCTATGGTGAAAAGAAAAGGTTAATGATAATTACACTAAAATAGTTACATGTGCAGTTGTTGGAAGTGAAAAAACAAGTTACAGTTTAAAAAAAATAAAAATAAAAAAAAATAAACCAGACATAATTTCTTCTTTCAGCACAGAATAAAATTGAAACTATTATTTATTTTTTTATTAAATAATTTTAGTGTCATGTGTCATGACAGTGTTTTTCATTTAAGTTCAAGTCACTTTTACATAATTCAAATAAATATTGCAAATGGGACATTCTACAAGAAACGTACTGTACATTATCTGTCTCTGAAATAAAAACAAATACAGTGATCCCAAATCCCACATCCCAGATCATCCCAAAAATTTCTAAAATGGACTGCTGGTTGATTTCTGTTAGTTGTTCTGTAAAGGAATATGTCCTATATTTGATGCTCAGATTTATTTCTTTATTAAAAACACTTAACAAAATGTACAAACTCTGTCATTGTCCTC
This sequence comes from Danio tinwini, assembly GCA_903798205.1. Classification (NCBI taxonomy): domain Eukaryota; kingdom Metazoa; phylum Chordata; class Actinopteri; order Cypriniformes; family Danionidae; genus Danio; species Danio tinwini. Next base: position 8,668,043 of record CAIGQZ010032318.1, read on the forward strand.
AGCCCAATTGAATCTACAGCTTTAATAGTTTTGTTGTGCTAAAACTGTTATTTAGAAAAAAAAAAAAACTCGAGTGGAAACAAGCCATTGTACTACCTTCGGCATCCGGAAGTGCAGGCTGCAAAATGCCTGCGCAAAAGTTATTCATGGTGTACAAACATTGAGCAATTATCAAACTGTCGTTATCGTTTTATCGAAAATAATATATATCATGATAATTATCGTTATCAAATTATCGCCCAGCCCTACATGAAATTTATAAATAAATTCTACAAATAAATACTACAAATATACAAATAAATTTACAATTGTCCCCAAGTTTCGGTCAGTCCTGTCACATTTGCATTAAATTTAACATAAAATGCGTGCAATACATTTTTAAAACTATGACTCGAAAGTGACATGACTTAAGAAGGTGAAGAAGCTGACAGTGATCAAGGATGCGTTCTATGCGTTAAATTATATGATTTTATGCTTGTTTTGTATGATGTTTTGTAGATGACAAGCTTAAGTCAGGCCCTGTCACATTTTTTATAAGTGAAAATGTAAGTTTTTGGTAGAATGTCCTAAATAACAAATAGTGTTTACCTCAGTTAATGGAAAGAAAATGTGTTACATGTATGTTATATAAATGTTATTCATGTATTCATTTAATGTATTACAATTATTTCAGTTAAAAAATATATACGGTTTGTTACTGTAAATATAAGTAACAATCTGTTAGCATAAAAAGTTGTCAGCTATTTATTTTCAATTTCCCGGTTTGTTTGTTTTTGTGTGTTTTTTTATAGTATAAAGCTGTATTAAGATATAAAAATTTGTTCCATATCTTTGTTTTTGTTACCTAAAGACATTTTTTGTTGGCTATATAACCAACAAATGAGTTTGCATGTTCTCCCTGTGTTCGCATGGGTTTCCTCCGGGTGCTCTGGTTTCCCCCACAAAAGACATGCGGTACAGGTGAATTGGGTAAGCTAAATTGTCCCTAGTGTGTGTGTGTGAATGAGTGTGTATGGCTTTTTCCCAGTGATAGGTTGCAGCTGGAAGGACATCTGCTGCGTAAAACTTGCTGGATAAGTTGGCGGTTCATTCCGCTGAGGCGACCCCTGATTAATAATGGGACTAAGCCGAAAAGAAAAATGAATGAATGAATGAAAGAATGATCAACAAAAGTCAAGAAGGGATATGAGACTGACTAAGCTACTAGAGATTGTTTGTATACCAGAAGTGGATAAAACCTAATTATTGCCGATATATATATATTTACAATTTATAGATTTATTTTTCTCTTCCTGAAAAACAGACCACATTGACAACATATAAAAACCTTTACCAGGTGGTTCTGTTATAGTCGTGGGTCGTGACAGATATTCGTAAAACAAGCACTTGTAAAAGTAACAGACAAACACACAAGGACATTTTCACAGTGGTACCTAAAATGAGGTTACAGTTTGTCTTCGCACCAACCAGAGCAGTGAAAGGTTAAGAGATTACAGCTCTCCACATACAAATCCAGCAGGCCAGTGCGCTGCAAAAGCCATTTCAGTAACTCTCTTAACACTCCTGACAGCTTCACAAAATCCCCTCTCTAATGTGATAATTCCTGCACCGTGGGCCACGGACACATGCGTCACATTAAATGCTCAGCGCAAAACTGTACAGGGTCACAGCAGGCCAAAATGCGTTGCTGAGAGAGAAGAAAAAAACTCAAACTAAGAAAAAAAAACTACAATTTCTGTTACTTTTTAACCAAAAAAAAAAGTTAAATCTTCCAACTTTAAGCAATAAGTTCAAGCAGCTTTGACATCAGACAGTTTACAATGAAAGTTTAGGTTTAAACTCCAAATTAAGACCTATGCTACAATTGATAAAAGTTTAGAAACAAATTGAAGCATTATTACATATTTTGGATATTTTTCTTGTGCTACGTTTTGAATCCAGATTTTAAAATTAGAGCTGCAAAATATAGCTGCAACATAAATATTGCAATGTGCACATCCACAACAGTCAGACCGCAGATCAGTGATTAAGTAGGGCTTATATGTTGGCATTCCTTCCTAATGTAAAGTTAATCTTTTCAAACTTAAAACAACCGCAAAAGCAAACAAAAGATAATTAGGTGCATTTCCATTGCATTGTTAGAGCAGCTGACTGTAGAATTGGTAACCTAGTAACCAAGAGTAAACAAGCTAAGCACAATGGAGACTGATTAGAGTCTACCAAGGACTATACAGGGAGTGCAGAATTATAAGGCAAATGAGTATTTTGACCACATCATCCTCTTTATGCATGTTGTCTTACTCCAAGCTGTATAGGCTCGAAAGCCTACTACCAATTAAGCATATTAGGTGATGCGCATCTCTGTAATGAGAAGGGGTGTGATCTAATGACATTAACACCCTATATCAGGTGTGCATAATTAGTAGGCAACTTCCTTTCCTTTGGCAAAATGGGTCAAAAGAAGGACTTGGCAGGCTCCGAAAAGTAAAAAATAGTGAGATATCTTGCAGAGGGATGCAGCACTCTTAAAATTGCCAAGCTTCTGAAGCGTGATCATCAAACAATCAAGCGTTTCATTCAAAATAGTCAACAGGGTCGCAAGAAGCGTGTGGATAAACCAAGGCGCAAAATAACTGCCCATGAACTGAGAAAAGTCAAGCGTGCAGCTGCCAAGATGCCACTTGCCACCAGTTTTGCCATATTTCAGAGCTGCAACATTACTGAAGTGCCCAAAAGCACAAGGTGTGCAATACTCAGAGACATGGCCAAGGTAAGAAAGGCTGAAAAACGACCGCCACTGAACAAGACACACAAGCTGAAATGTCAAGACTGGGCCAAGAAATATCTCAAGAGTAATTTTTCTAAGGTTTTATGGACTGATGAAATGAGAGAGAGTCTTCATGGGCCAGATGGATGGGCCCGTGGCTGGATCAGTAAAAGGCAGAGAGCTCCAGTCCGACTCTGACGCCAGCAAGGTGGAGGTGGAGTACAGGTTTGGGCTGGTCTCATAAAAGATGAGCTTGTGGGGCCTTTTCGGGTTGAGGATGGAGTCAAGCTCAACTCTCAGTCCTACTGCCAGTTTCTGGAAGACACCTTCTTCAAGCAGTGGTACAGGAAGAAGTCTGCATCCTTCAAGAAAAACATGATTTGCTCCATCACACGCGTCCAAGTACTCCACAGCGTGGCTGGCAAGAAAGGGTCTAAAAAGAGAAAAACTAATGACATGGCCTCCTTGTTCACCTGATCTGAACCCCATAGAGAACCTGTGGTCCATCATCAAATGTGAGAGGGAAAACAGTACACCTCTCTGAACAGTGTCTGGGAGGCTGTGGTTGCTGCTGCACACAATGTTGATGGTGAACAGATCAAAACACTGACAGAATCCATGGATGACAGGCTTTTGAGTGTCCTTGCAAAGAAAGATGGCTATATTGGTCACTGATTTGTTTTTGTATGTCAGAAATGTATATTTGTGAATGTTGAGATGTTATATTGGTTTCACTGGTAAAAATAAATAATTGAAATGGGTATATATTTGTTTTTTGTTAAGTTGCCTAATAATTATGCACAGTTATAGTCACCTGCACACACAGATATCCTCCTAAAATAGCTAAAACTAAAAACAAACTAAAAACTACTTCCAAAAATATTCCGCTTTGATATTAATGAGTTTTTTGGGTTCATTGAGAACATGGTTGCTGTTCAATAATAAAATTAATCCTCAAAATTACAACTTGCCTAATAATTCTGCACTCCCTGTAGAATACACAAAACACGTCACTTGTATCTTTTTGAATGGGGAAAAGTGTAACAGTCAATAATACTTTTTTCCTATTTGTGCAGCAAAAAAATTAGCATTATGCATAATTCATATCAGGTGTACCTAGGTCTCCAAAGTGTGCTGCCTCCATGTGACTTGGCTGTTTTTTGAGGATAGCAGTGCGGCCGCGGGCAAAGGAGTCCATGTTTGCCGAGATAGCACTGATGGCCACATGGCTGGGTCCTGCCGCCTCCAGGATAGCATGATGATTCCGGCCACTAAGCGAGGGGGAATGGGGCGACACTGGGGCTGGAGAGATGTACACAGAAGAAAAACATCAATACAAAGCAGTATTCCAGATATTAGTTCTCAGGGATGCAAACAGGTATGGAGTAAAACATGAGAACAATGTATGGAAAGAGAAAACCAGTGCTGGAATTTTTGTGAATGTTTTGGAATGTCATTCTCATTTCTAGTTACTTTTAAAGGTTCAAGACACTCTGGAAAACTTTTTTGAAATTAACAGATTTGTGTGTTGAGCATCATTTAAGACAATGTTAGCACCCGTCAGCTTTATTGTGGGGAAAACTGGATAATTTTGAGCTTTTGTCAGCTAATTTCATCAAATTTTTGGGGTGGGATTGAAATCGGTGACGTAGCACGAATTTGTTAGTGGAGTGATGACGTGTCGGTTTCTCATTATTATTCATAGCGGCGTTTTCTTATACTATGAGAAAACGCTGCTTCTTAATTATTCATGAGAGCAAGTGCTTTCCGAAGACAAGGCAGACCTGCCAAGCTGTGAGACCCAATGACTGGGTGAGACTGCGCACGTCACGGGTCCTATGTGTATGTTTCCATGATCCACAGGGTTTGTTGGTTTGCAGCAAACATTTTAGTCGGGAGAGCTGTATGAGAATTGGAGAATGGTGAACTTTGTCTTTTATCAGTTGAGTTTGTTACCATTCAGACACATCGCCTATCTGTGCGGCTGTGTTCACGCATATTTAAAATGCTCCAGATTACCGGCAGGATTAATGGTTGGAGTTGATAGGAAAAATACCTGCTGCTCTGCTATCCACTGTCTGCATTCAGACCCGGGGAACGAGAAGGAGAGAAGTCCTCCTCATTTATAGTGTTTATATAAACACGATTATCTTTATAATAATAGAACAAATTGTGGTTATGTGTATAAGAAATTACGAATAACACATGTAGCAGGGCATTAAATTACTTACGGTTTATTTATTTGCATTTTAACTTTGTAAACTATAAAATCAAGGGTCTCCTCGCGGTTTGTGTCTCTTTTTGTGAGCCAACTGACAACAGTTGTTCGCTCCCCTCTTTTTTTCCCCTGCTCTGCCAGCCACACCCACTCCTCTCTCTGCCTGCAGAGCTTCACGCCCATCTCGGAGGATTTTTTGAAAAAATTCTGAGGTAGACTTAAACCGAAAGAGGGGGGTTTCATGGCCCTTTAAGTATATCTGCATCTTCCTGTAAACTAATTATTACATATAATGGTCAAAAAAGTATTACGTTGAGTAAAACAACCCTAAACAAAACACAAAATGCAAAAATTGTTATTATTATTATTATTATTATTGACTGATTGATGGAATATTATTATTGATAAAATAAATGTAGACGCTGAATACATCAACGTTAAACAATCCAAAAAAACATTATTTTATTGTAGTATTGCTTTTTTATTACCTTGTACATCCAAAACTTTCATGTTTCATTAAATGAAAACAAAAACTGATGTGACATATTACCAATTTGATACGCTTAGAAAGATGACCTGTTACGCCCCTTTTTACAAGAGATAAAACAAGTCTCTGATGTCCCTAGTGTGTGTATGTGAGGTTTCAGCTCCAAATATTCCACAGATCATGTTTTATAATTCTTTGAAACTGCCCCTTTTAGGCTTTGATCCAAATTGTGCAGTTTTGGTGACTGTCGCTTTAAATTCAAATGAGATTGTGCTCCTGGCCAAAGGGCGGATGCCTATGCCTCAGTAAGAATGTCACTAGTAGGCGGAGCTTTCCCCCACTGATGACATGTACAAAGGGAGACAGTGCGATTATAAAAATAAGGTTCATTAATTTTTACCATTAGAGGCTGGTTATATTCACACACTGCTGCGTTTTAAACCCTTTTAAAAGTGATTTTTGCATAATAGGTCCCCTTTAAAGACAATTTTGTCTAATAATAATAATAATAATAATCATAATAATAATAATAATAATAATAATAATAATAATCATCATAATCATAATAATTATAATAAACCTATTGCACTTTATTCCATGAGAAAAACCTGCAGGATAAACATTATCATTAACTTTCCAGAATCTCAAATCATCCTTTTTATATTAGGTGTCATTTAAACTGAATATGTTTTGTGCGTTTAAAAAGAGTCACAGTGGTGTGAACAAAACACTTCACAGCTTAAAGATGGATGCATTTTATCAGATTCTTTTAACTTGCCCACTATTCATTCAGAAAGTTGTATCAATATTGCACAAGACACTTCAGAATGGCATGAGCTTGGCATTCATGCTCATATTAGTAAAATACAGCATACACTGCAGAAAGGCATTATGTGAATGGCCCTTTAGTCTGGTAAATTTGGTGATACTTCATGGTAAGGTCTTAAATCTGACAAAAAAAAAAATTACAAATTTTGAAAATAATGGAGCCTGCAAATGCAAAACATGCATTGTGATGTGTATGTAATATGTTATGTAATGTAATGCATTTTTCGTGCCATACACCCAAATCACTTCATGGGGTGGGGGGGGTCTCTCCACACCTACACCACCAGTGTGCAGCATCAGATGATGCCACGGCAGCCAAAGTACAACGGCGCCAGTGCACTCACCACACACTAACTATTGGTGGAGTGGAAAGACAGTGATAGAGGCAATTCGGTGGATTGGGATGATTGGGAGACCATGATGGGTAAGGGCTGATAGAGGAAATTTGGCCAGGACAGCGGGGTTAGACCTCTACTCTTTAAGATAAATGCCATGAGATTTTAATGACCACAGAGAGTCAGGACCTCGCTTTAACGTCTCATCAGAAAGACGGTGCTCACTGACAGTATAGTGTCTCCTTCACTATACTGGGGCATTAGGACTCACACAGAACACAGGTTGAGTGCTCCCTGTTGGCCTCACTAAGATAATTTCTAGTGTATAGCACTAGACTCGTACCTTTGCTGGCTTTGGCATCCGCTGGTCTTTCAGTTTCCTTTCCTTTAGCTGTGAAATGAAAGAAATAATTGTAGTTAATTATGATGTCTGTTTCTGAGCTTTTTACAAATAACTTCCATGTTTCGGTGGCCTTACGAAAAATCTAATTGCTATTTTTAACATTGTTGTAATCTCAATCCTTGAAAACGAATATGTTATTAGCCATTTTTGTAATATTTTATATCTGTTTAATCCAAACATATCCCTGTATGTTAAATATATTATTTGCATAAATTGCCATATATCCAATGTCAATATAGGGGTTGTCAAGTACATTACTTTAAAAAATGTTACAAATTATTGTGACTGATTCTTTTTTGTAACAATAACAACAAATTCACTTAAAATAAATATAGCACACGTGCAATTAACAAATACAAAGGCTGGGCAATAAATAAAGCAGGTTGTGCAATCAGTAGTAAATCTCCAGCACATGCTTTCAGGTGGAGCAGCATGTGATAGCTTACTTCACAAGCTACAAAATAAATCACAGACTAATTAATTGTGATAATAAAATGAAGAAAGAGTTGGTTTAAGTGCACCCATGTAGTGAACTAAATGCTGACCACAGCGAGTCCTGCAACTGTAATATGACAATTTTGAACTTGCCATTAATTGCACGATTTTTATATGTTACATCAATTGGCATTGCTGGTGTTTGATATAAACAACACTGTAAAAAGCAATTCGTTTATTTTAAATAAGTGAGTAAACCTATTGCCTTAAATTTATTAAGCTAATTATCTATGCTCATAATTATAAAAATTAAGTCAACTTAAGTTAACAGATTTTGTTTTAAGTCAACTTGTCGCTTTTTTAATGCAACAGTTTTACTCATTTTACTCAAGTTAACCAACTTTTAACTAGGGGTGTCATATTTCATTTCATCAGTGTCCATGTCACTGTTTGCTAAACAGAGCCAGAGCTACGTTAACTGGCTCAACAATGCTCAAAAAGCAAGAGCTATAATATTTACATTTGTTTATTTGCTATAAATGCTCATGTTGTTTTGTGCATGTACTTTAGTTTTATTTGATACATTCAAAAAAAGTGTTTTCTTTCAGCATGTAAAATTAAAGGTACAGTACATATATCTGTCTGCTTGTATTAAAGGGCAAAATTGTATAACAAATAATATATAAACATACTTATAAATTATACATTTTAATACAAGAATTATTGTGTTGCTCAGTAAAATATTAAATTGTTTATGGAAAGCATCGTTAATCGAACCGAACTGAACCGTGAGATCAGTGTAAGTTTACACCCCTACTTTTTACAGTCTCGTTTGATTTGACCTATTAGTAGAGAGATACCATAAACAATTTAAAGTCTCTCTCAAACGTCTGCAATGCTTTGGCAAATTTAAAAGTAAAAGATGAATATGTTTAATTATGTTTATTAATGTGTTTAATATGGCCCGTTTCCACTGAGTGGTACGATACAGTACGCTTTTATGGCCAATTCCACTGTCAAAAAGCGTACCGAACAGTACCGTACCACTTTTTTGGCACCCTTTCGAAAGGGTATCAAAAACAAGAAAGGGTACCAAAAGGTGGAGCTACACGTGCAGCTGAACGCTGATTGGTTACAGAGATTCATCATGATCTCATGGAGCTAGCCAGATTGAAAACAAAGGAACCGCTATATTTTTAACACACAGCCGAGACATTACATCGTAATACTATATGCATATAATAACGAGCCATGTTTTACCCGAGATCTGCCGTGTCATGTTTTACAAGGCCATCTAAAAGTGCAGGCCGCTTTCTCCAGGGAGCTCGCGATCGCGTCTGTATTTGATATAATGAATTTCTTGAGCTGATGATAATAACGTGTGTGATTATTGAAGTGTCTTTGACGTCTGATTCTTTCAGAAAAGAAAAGGACAAACGAGAGAGTGAAGCGTGAAAAAAAAAGGAGAAGCCCGACAAAACACAGGAGCAAATTGTTTCAGCAACCTGAATCATGAACAAACTGCCATGTTTATCATCGCCTTTTGGACTCGGAATGACAAAATTACTCTCTAAGAGGCTACATGTGCTGGTAAAGATTACAGACACAGATGAGAGGTTTGCTCTGACTGTGAGCTATGTTGCGTGTTGTTTTTTAACTCAAATAAGAACTAAATTTACTGTATGCTGTGTGTAGTTTATCTGTAATTGGTAACGTATCGGAGACTTTAAGAGTATGTTGCAGTTATTTATTTGTTTTATATAAGTGCAGACGTTACAGTAGGCTACTTCGCATTGTCATTGATCTGCAGTTATAATTAAATCATGTTCATAGAAAAGTTAGTAATAAACATTTATAAACAAGTATTTATATGTTTATAGCATCTGTTTTGTGAGAAGTGCTTCTCATATATGTCAACGACCTGTACAGCTTTACCGTAGACATTTATTCGAGCGAGAATGACGTCGACTAAAACTCTGTCATACACTACGCCCACCAAAAGGGTATGCTTGTTAGAGGAAATGCAAGCCTGATAAAGGTGACCCATATGGCTCGTTTCCACTGAATGGTACGGTACGGGTCGGTACGCTTTTACGGCCGTTTCCACTGTCAAAAGGCATACCGAACCGAACCGTACTGTGCCACTTTTTCGGCACCCTTTCGAAAGGGTACCAAACACGAGAAAGGGTACCAAAAGGGTACCAAAGGCGGAGCTAGACGCGCAGCTGAACGCTATTGGTTTACAGAGATACGTCACAAGCTCACGCAACAAGCCAGAATGAAAACAAAGGAGCCGCCATGTTTTCATACATAGCCGAGAGACTATATATCCATATTGTAACATATAATAACGAGCCCTGTTCGATCTGGGCTCAAATGAATATTGTTGTCGTCTTTATGAACAGCCACAAAGCCAAAATTTTAAAAAGATTTTACCCTGTGCCCCGTAGTTTTTTACGAGGTTTTCTTGCTTGCGCTCGTCGCGTTTCTTATTTGAGCTGATGATAATAACGTGCGCTTGATTATTGAAGTGCTTTTGAAACCTGATCCTGTCAGAAACTGACAAACGCGAGAGTGACGCGCCAAAAAACAAAAGGAGAAGCCGGAAAAAAGGAGCACATTATTTTTTTCAGCAAACGTGAACAAACTGCCATGTTTACCTATTATTATCACCTTTTGGACTGTTATGAACTATTATGAATTACTTTCTAACAAGAGGCTACACGTGCTGCTGAAGATTACAGACACATTTAATCATGAGAGGTCTGCACTGACTGGGCTCTATTTCCTGCTGTTTTGAACCTAAATAAGGACTAAATGTATGCTGTGTGTAGTTTTTCTGTAAGTGGTAACATATCGGAGACTGTAAGGATCTGTATGTGTTCATATATGTTACATTTATTTATTTATTTTATATAATTGCAGACGTTACAGTAGGCTATTTCGCACTGTCATTGATCTGCAGTTATAATCAACTCAAGTTCATAGTAAAGTTAGTAATAAACATTTATACATGTGTGTAAAGCATCTGTTTTGTGAGAAGTGCTTCTCATATGATATGCGAGCGACCCGTACAGCTTTACTTTAGACATTTTTTCGAGCGAAAATTACGTTGACTGCAACTTTCTGTCGTACACCACGCCCACCAAAAGAGTACCATTGGTACCCTTTTAGCAGTGGAAACGCAAGCCTGATAAAGGTGACCCGTACTGACCCGTACCATACCGTACTGTACCAGTCAGTGAAAACGAGCCAATACTGTACCACTTAGTGGAAACGAGCCATATGTATTTTGGTTTATGTCTCCCCTTGTGGCTTGCTAAGTAACTGCAGCAATTGCACTCATCTGAAACAACTGCAGTTAGATTAAACAACCACAAATAAAAATAAAACAAATACATTTATATTAATTACATCAACATTACATTTCATTATTTGACTCATTAAATAAAGAAATGAGGCAGTTGCACCGATTCACACTTTGCCTATTTTTTGAGTCTTTGCACTTCATGTTTTGTGGATTTGCATGGGGTGAGGCCTTCTGTAAATCTGTCAACAAAAAGCACTGCTGGCAAACAAACTTGCATCACGGAAAACAAAATGACAAGCTTTTCCATAATACCAGTCATTATTTGTAAAGAGTGCAAGCAAAGACTGAGGAAGATATTTGTTGATACTATGAGCAGCGTGTCTGACATCACTTCATTTCATAATCCACTGCTGTGCTCATAACATACATTTAGCTTGTGTGTCTCTGGCGGATGAAGAAAAGAGAGAGAATAATAAGGACTGGTCTATATAACAGAGAAAAGGAGGTTCCTGTTAAATAGGGCATGGGCTAAGAGGGCATCCTTCCTTCCCTAAGGGCAGCCACATTGATTAATGCTCACAGACTGAAGTCACAGGATACATGTGTATGCACTTTATCATGTGAACAGGGATACTGGGAAATAATAGTTGCTTTATGTAGTACCAAACTACAGATTCATTTGATGGTTTATTATGCATGACAAACTAAAGACTACTATTTGTTTTGATCAATTATTTCTTGTTATTTTTCTAGTTGACTTATTACCAGAATTGTTATTTTAACTATTTTCTTCCATGACTGGAAAACACTACTTTAAACATTTCTAGGTTTTCCATGACCATATAAAAAAGTTTTAATAAACAAGTGTTGGAAAGAAAGAGGATAGACATACATTAAATAAGGCATTTTTTTTCTTTAAGTTTCTTGTCACTGCTTATCTATAGAACTACTGAATCCACTTAAAAATTATATAAATACACTCACTGGCCACTTTATTGGTTGGGGAATGTCTTTAACAAATTCTCATTTCTATTTTAATGGTACAGTTTGTTTGTTTGTTTGTTTGTTTGTTTGTTTGTTTTATTGTTGAGCTACAAAAAAAAGCAAACAGAAAAAAATGTTTCAATTTAATGTTGTAAATAAATCATATATATATATATATATATATATATATATATATATAAATATATTTTTTTTTTTATTTTATTTTATTTTTTTATGTACATACTGTACTGTCACTTAATGTATAAGGGACAAAGCAGAAGACATCAGTGTGCAAATCAAGGCAAAGGCAGGTTCAGCATGACTAGTTTATTCGGCATTGAACTCCATTGTTTGGATTTTTAAACATAAATAAAAATTATGGTTTTATTGTAATAAGTTAGTTAAAATAATATACATTTTCAAAAAAAATTAATACATTAGTAAACACGTTCGAAAAAATTTTTTTCTATTTATTTACAAATATTATTAAATAAATGAAAAAATTAACCATGGCAGCTTTAACGCAATACAGTTTGCTATCTTTTTCAGTTTGCTTGGATTTTGGCCATTCATAAGAAAAAGTTTGGGCAACCCTGTCTTAGACGATCAAGTGACTAGTTAAACAAAACATAATATTGCAATGCCAGATTTTTCCAACATCATGAGCCCTAGGACGAATTATTCATTTAGTTTTTTAAATGAATGATTCAGTAAGAAATACATTTTTAAATGTTTTATTGTCATTATTTGTGGAGTAATGATTGAATTGATACAATTTTCATCTAAAGCGTCACATCACATTGCTTTTAAAGGGTGATTAAGTTTATTCTGATAACTACTACAGTAACCATCATATCTATAGTAAACACTGTTTACACATTCAAAACATTTTTAACTGCACTTCTGAGATATGATTTTGTTTTAACAGAAAAACAATGATGTGTGGTTAAAAACACTGCTTATGAAGACATTTTATAACTGCGTTTAATTGTTATATTGATGTAATTTATGAATAAGATCATGTGGATTTTTGGAATATATCTTGGATATAATCATGGATTAATCATGCAGCACAAAATTAGTTATATTATTATAACCTAATCCTAATTAAAAAAAAATCTTATTTTTAATTTACATTTAGTTTTATTCCAGCAGAAGTATGATTAAAAAGTAAGTGTCTTTGAATATCGGCCTTTTAGTATAGTCTTTGACAATGGGGTGACCTGATAATCCAGTTCGTTCATACCATAAAAGATCAAAAATGTGACACTCCTTGTAAAAAAAAAAAAATACATCCAGGAATGAAATTCTATAACCAATAATAAAGGGATCAAACTAGGCATGGGACGAGAACCAGTTTCAAGAATTACCGTGGTTTGGAAAAGTTGTTTTAAAACAGCAAAAATTTTGTTATACCGTTTCTGTGGTATTTACATTTTTTTACATGTTGTCAAGTACTTTTCAGTGTAACAGTATCTCCAGCTGAAAAAAAACCCACATCAACGACTGAGCCCACGATTCAGAAAACATTTGAAAAAAAAAATGATAATAATTGGGCAACAAAATGTGTTCAATGTATCGCCTAAATTGTGCATTTTATATTCACAATTAAGAGATCTTAAAGGGATAGTTCACGCAAAGAGATTCTTATTTATAATATGTGGGGGGTTTTTCTGTCAGTGGACAAACAAATATGTAATAGACAGATGCATAATAACTATCATGTTAATTATAGTTCTTCGAAAAAAAATCATATTGTGAAATTTAGCTTTGAACACAAGTTAAAATTGCAAAATTAGGAAAAGAAATCACTTACACATCAACATGCAAGCATACTATAGACCTCAACATTGCAGTGGCTTACTTTATATCCAAAGAAAAGAAAGATATCCAAGATATCCCTTTTTAAAGTTGTAAAAAAATCTGTTTCAGAAAGTAATGAAAGCATGAGAAGTCAATGATTTATTATATGTATTTAGCCTGACATGTTTACTGCTCCAAAGTATTTCTTTTCTTAAAATAAAATATATTGTGTTAAATAAAAATAAAAGTTGTCTTTTGCAAAGACATTTAAAAATAACTTATTTTAGAGAAGTAATTACAATAACCGAATGAAACCAAATGATATTTTTATTCAAGGTTTTCATACCATCTGAATCGTTTACCAGTCCATGCCTAGATCAAACTACAGTATTGAGATCTTATATGTGTCCTATGGGAAATGATTGCTTCACTCCAAATGATATACGCGGATTATGACATTCCTAACTGTCAGATGACTGACACTATAACAGGAGTATTTCTGGAATATACATGAGAACATAAACACAACTGTTTTTTTTGTTTTTTTTACCAGAATGAAGCGTTATTTCTACGGAAGAATATAACTATAAAAAACTAAGCTCTCATTTGGTGACCTGAACTGCAAAACGTGCACATGACCCGCGAATGCCACATCCTGATTAGCTGATATACAGAAAAGACCAGCATATACGCATATAGAGGGAATTATATGAATAATGAACGAGTTTTGGCGTTACGTTGGTGTGTACACGATCTCCAGAAAAGCCCAGAGAGTCCGGCGAGCACCCCATCATCACCACCATCATCATCATCATGGAGCGGCCACTTCCTTACCTTTCCGCCTGAAGAACGACATGATGGATCTGAAGCTGTGAACGCGCGCTCAGCTCAGAGACAACATCCCGACGACTCCCGAGTCCCTTCATTCATAACACTTCATCGCTTTCATAACCCACATCAGCGGTCACTGGCAAAACCGAAAAACGTCCAGTCCCCGCTCAGCTGGCCCGGTCGCCATATTGTCAATAAACGCCTCACTTCCGGAGTGTGTCTGCGGCACAGCGCTTCTGCTGGAATTATGGGAAAAAAACAGACAAGTGAAAAGCCTTCATTCCCATACAGGCCACATAGCATTGCTCAAAAGCGCGTTAATATTTTATGAAATGTGTTTTTTTTTTATCATTGAATGATATGACGGCAGCGTCCTGCATACATGTTGTGCCTTATAGAATACTGCTTAGCTACACAGGAACTAACATTTATAAAGCGTATGTAGCTGATGTACAGTATTTTATTTTTTGGTTCAAAATTAATGTATTCAGTAAGTTATAGTATAATATATAACGTACAGTAAAAATGTACATCTATCTAATATATACTCACCGGCCACTTTATAAGGTACACCGTACTAGTACCAGGTTGGACCCCCTTTTGCTTTCAGAACTGCCTTAATCCTTCGTGGCATACAGTTAACAAGGTACTGGAAATGTTCCTCAGAGATTTTGGTCCATATTGACATGATAGCATCACGCAGTTGCTGCAGATTTGTTGGCTGTACATCCATGATGCGAATCTCCCGTTCCACCACATCCCAATGGTCTTATTGGATTGAGCTCTGGTGACTGTGGAGGCCATTTGAGTACAGTGAACTCATTGTCATGTTCAAGAAAGTCGATTAGATGAGATTAGTCGCGCTTTATGACATGGCACGTTAT
>CAIGQZ010032318.1:8683337-8710073 GCA_903798205.1 Danio tinwini
AGGCTGTGGCGTTGACACAATGCTCAATTGGTACTAATGAGCCCAAACTAATGAGCCCCCACCACCCCACCCCAACCATTACACCACCACTAGCAGCCTGAACCGTTGATACAAGGCAGGATGGATCCATGCTTTGATGTTGTTGATGGCAAATTCTGACCCTATCATCCGAATGTCGCAGCAGAAATCGAGACTCATCAGACCAGGCAACGTTTTTCCAATCTTCTATTATCTAATTTTGGTGAATTTTGTGCGAATTGTAGCCTCAGTTTCCTGTTCTTAGCTGACAGGATGCGTTGAGTTGCTGCCATGTAATTGGCTGATTTGAAGTTTGCATTAACGAGCAGTTGGACAGGTGTACCTAATAAAGTGTCCAGTGAGTGTATGTCCATTTACTGTGGGACCATTCCAGCATTATGGATGTGACTAAAAACATATGCGAGTTTACAGTAGATTCAACATACTAATAATTCTGTAAATTAAACTGCGCGTCACAAAATAAATAACACTCAATCAAAAGCATAAAAGTTGGATCGAGCAAAAATTATAATTTTTTTTTATTTTATATGACTTTTTTTGCATTCATAGGGAAAAACTTATGTTATGGATGACATCTTTCTTTCGCAGTCTTTGGAACATTTAAAATCCGGAGGTTTGCCTTGCATGAACGATTTTCGAGGTCATCTAGATGATCTAACAGCATTTCATTCGATGCTTTCAGCACAGCGATCTCCACCTCCGCTCTATTAAGAGCCTCAAAGTTTTCCCAGGCTGTTGTTTCCACAGTAGTGAGACGTTTTTCAAGCGTGTCAACAATCAAACAATTTAATAAAAAGTTGAATTGGTGCAAGAGAAGATTTAATTAAAGCACGCATATCATCTTTGAGGTTTGACAAACTTTAATGTGCGTTTATTCAGAGAAAGTTCCTTTGTCTCTGTCACCCATCGCCATTTTAGCTAGCTTGCTGCTTATCAACGTTTTCTTTGGATCTTTGCTATTTTTAGTCTTGTAACTCTGCATTTTGCATCAACGTCTGTTTAAAAGTCACCAGTTTCAACCTAATATGTTATGAAAAATAAAAAAAGTTGGCTCAAACGCACGCGATCGTTGTCTACATTGCTCAAACCGGAAGTCGACATCTTTCAGGTTTGGATGTGACAGATGTGAAATTGCTACTTTTGTGACTTTGGTCAATCAAATCAAATAGTTTGAAAAGATTTGAATAGATTGAAAACAACTTACGAAGGGTTTCGCTATTTTGGTGAAACCTTTTTATTTCATGACAAGGCTAAGATTTGCATATTTGTTCTTAGACAGATGAGTCTGTATTTTCTCTCCCACCTTAACCTCTGATGATTTGTTTATTGCTATAATTAAATTTGGCTGGTATTTACAATTTATAAGACACGTCACAAATTAGACACATACCAGCCCCTTCACTTTCGTCAATTGGTGAAGTTTTTCTCCTCACCACTGGCTTGCTTGGTTTGGGACGTGTGGAGCTGTGCGTCGATGGATTTGCTCTTCAGTGTTTGGACTTTTAGCAGTGAAAACTGAACCACACTGAACTGAACTAAACTGAACCTAAACTCTAAAAAAACTGGACTGACACGGTTTCAGGTTACTAGAACTTCTATGTTAAGCTGCTTTGTCACAATTTATACATTGTAAAAGCTCTATAAAAATAAAGATGAATTGAACGTGTTAAACTGCTTAAATCTACTAGGGATATTTTACACACAATCATTAATAAAACTGATAGAGAATAGTCTATAAATATTAAGAGGCATTGCTGTCTATCAAGTTGTGTTACTGGTGCCAGAGATCTGAGAATGAGCAGAATGTTTCAGCTAATAAAAAGACATAAAAAAAAAACTTATAACGACTGCAGAGGTCTGTAAACTCATAAGAGCATCTCTGAACAGTCAACACATCCAACCTTGAAGAAGAAGGCTGCAGAGAGGTCATCAGGGGACAGTCCCTTGAAGCCAAATTTGCTGGATAGCCAGTTAAGTTTCAATTCTGGGTTTTAGGTACCAAGAAGGTAGCTCAAATTAAATTGCTCTTTGTGCCATAGTATCTTACACATCTAATAGACATCTAAGACTAGCCCAAAACAAGACTAGCCATCAAAGACACACATTACACAGACTTTAGATGTAGTCACTCATTCCTGTGTATTTCATTTTGAGCTATTCTTTGACGTCTATCAGATTTTCACTGACAAACAAAATGTAGCCTTGTTTTAGCCAAGCCATCTATGTTTAGATGTCTGATGTTAATGAGCTTATAGTATTTTTTAATGATTTATAATTATTATATCCATAATCCATTAGACAAAAGCAATTTTAGTTTAATAATCGACAAATGAGTTTAATTATATATAATTTTTAGATTAAATTTTTATATATCTGCAATTTAAAGCTATATTTGTTTTAATTAGGAGAGAAAGTTTTTGAAAAACTACATATGAGGGGGGCACGGTAGCTCAGTGGTTAGCACTGTCGCCTCACAGCAAGAAGGTCGCTGGTTCAAGTCCCGGCTGGGCCAGTTGGCATTTCTTTGTGGAGTTTGCATGTTCTCTGCTCAGGTTTCCCCCAGAGTCCAAAGACATGCGCTATAGGTGAATTGGGTAAACAAAAATTGGCCATAGTGTATGTGTGTGAATGAGAGTGCATGGGTATTTTCCAGTGATGGGTTGTGGCTGGATGGCCATCTGCTGCGTAAAACATATGCTGGAATATTTGGCAGTTCATTCCGCTGTGGTGACCTCTGAAAAATAAAGGAACTAAGCCGAAGGAAATTTAATGAATGAGATTACACATGAGCTCAGACTTCTGAGTCTCTGTATACACTATCAACAACTTTTTTTACAAACTGATATACACTACCTATACAGTAATAAAGCAAGCTGGGTTTTTTTAGCTCACCTCTTTGGTGGACAGCTCTTTTCATCTTGATATAAAGTAAATGTTTTTCATTTTTCCGTATTTTTAAACCATTATCTTTGCATCTGAATTGCGTTTAGTCCAGTGTTTCTCAACAAAGTTCTATGAGGACCACCAGCACTGCATGTTTTGGATGTCTCCTCTGTCTATCACAGCGATTACAGGTCTTTCAGTCTCTGCCAATGAGCTGATAATCTGATTTAGGTGTGTTTGTTAAGGAGATATGGAAAATGTGCAGAGCTGGTGGTCCTCTAGGAACATGGTTGAGAAACACTGGTTTAGTCCATTGCAAGATGTCAATCGTTATATATCAAAGCATGCGATTGACTGTTTGCTACTGATGTCCCACTTTCAGGTTAAGTTTTGATATGTAGTAATGTGATATAAGGCTGTAATATCACCATAACCTACCCCAACCCCAGAACTATTCAAATAGTGTGGTAGCATAATCTGACAGGTATGATAAAATGTCTGGACACTCTTGTTACCAGTGTCTATTGATATCCATGGTAGAATAAACAAATAGTATGGATGTCAATGCGTACTGGATTTTTTATTTTTCAAAATATAACATAATATCCCTTTTTAAGGATTATTTTTTATATAAAAGGAAATACTGCAGAATATTTTTAAGGGATTAAAGTCAGTGTGAAATCAGAATTGACTATGTTTATTTTGCTAGCACACACTGTTATTCTTAAGCTGGTCAATAATCCATGCAAGTTTTTTGAAAATTTACTAGAAAAAAAGTTTCTTTTGGTAATCTTCTGAAGTGGTGGTTCCTCCCTGTTGATGCAAGTTTGACGGCTTCTTACCTTTAGACTGCTACGAGGAAATGTTTATAAAATGCCCCATTTACACTTTCATTTTTATGATCTATATTCTGGGTCATTTCAGATTATGACTTGTTATACAGCCCTTTGTTTAACAGTGTTAAAATAAGTATTGAATACGTCACCATTTTTCTCAGAAAAAATATAAGTGCCGGTGACTTGATATTTCTTATATATTACTTGATATTTCCCCTGGACGTTGGTAACAACCAAAGAAATCCATATATGCAAAGACAGCAAATCTAATTAGTTTACAAATAAGTAATGCATAATAAAATGAAATGACGCAGGGAAAAAGTATTAAACACATGAAGAAAGGGAGGTGTAGAAAGACATAGAAAGCCCAGACAGTAGCTGAAATCTCTTAGTAGTTCTTTAGCAACCCTCTGCCCTTCGTCAATATAAATGAATATTAGCTGCTTTAGTCCAGCACCTACGTTAGCAGGATGATGAAGATGAAACCAGTGTGGACATTTCAGCAAGACAATGTTCCAAAACACAGCCAAGGAAACTCTCAAATGTTTTCAGAGAAAGAAAATCAAGCTGTAGAATAGCCCAGCCAATCCCCTGACCTGAATCCAATATAAAATACAAAATAAAGATCAGATTTGATAGACGAGACCCACAGAACCATTAAGATTTTTACACTCTGTTCTAGTCTGTGAAATTAAATCACACCTGTGCAATTCATGTGATTTCATTCTCCATATGAGGGGCGTCTTTAAGCTGCCATCATCAAAAAAAAAGCCTTTTGTATAAAAGTATAAAATATGTTTTAGTAGTTTCTCCTTGTGTCATTCCATTTTTTTTATGTATGTATTGTTTGGGTGTTTTACCAGAAACTGGTTCAATTATTTGTTAACAGCTCCTTTATAAATGTTATTCCCAGAAAAATACATGACATGTTCAATACTTATTTTCCCCACTGTATATATATTTAATTTTACAGATATACAGATGCTGAGCCCCAATAAACAAACAACAAAGCCAGTAACATCCTTTATTGCATGAAAGTCTTGAATAATGCCAAAATATTCCCTAAACTTGTTGTAGCAAAAAAAAAAAACAAAGATCAGGTCAAAAGTACCCTTGATTTAACATGTTCTGACAAATTGTGTCTAAACTGAAACATTTCCCTTTTTGTTTTCAACCATTAAAGCGTTAATCTGAAGCTGTTTACACAGGGAGTTTCCTGCTCTGATGATCTTCTCCTGGGAAGAGCGGAGAGCATCAAGCAACATCCGTGCGCAAAACACTTTGGACGTCACCATCATTGTTGCACTACCCAGGAGTCCCACAAACAGAGAAGAAAAACTGCTGTGAAAACGTAACACAGAACAGAATTAGAATGACAAGAAACGGAGGTGTTCATTTGTTCAAATGTTATAATAAAAAGTGTATGGTGGGTTTTAGTACCCTCTATGATCAGCTCATGCTCATTTCCCCATGGCCTGCTCGATGGCAGTCACGATTTTCTGCATTTTGGAATGCGAGTCAACAAATCCATCTCCGTTCTGTCAAAGATCAAAATTACATGTAAAATATTGTAGACACGTACTTTGCCAAACAAGATTTGCATAGCAAAACATTCAGTCATGAACATGTGCAGTAGCTAAAGGGATCATTGAAAATCATTTACTCACACTGCACTTGTTTCAAACCTATTTAACCTTCTTCTGTTTAGCACAAAAGAAATTTTTTTAAGAATGCTGAAAACTGGTAACCATTATCTTCCATATTAATTTTTTCCTATATGGTTGTCAATGACAACCGGGTGTCAGGTTCCTTCAATATATTGTGTTTTGTGTTCGATAACAAAACTCAAAAAGGTTTTAAACTACATGAGAGTGAGTAAATAGGGAGCGAATTTTACACATATGGTTCCTCGCCATGGCTGGCGCGCACCTTTCAAAAAATTTAACTACACGTCGCAACGATGCATATACATCGTTTGTGATTGGTCGGCTTGGTAGCTGTGACGAGCATGACCGATGCTGAAAGCCCCAAGCCTGATGGAGCGAGTGTTTACAAGTGTCGAGTTCCGTGAAAGAGCTCCAGATGGAAACCTTTGTTTTGTGTTTACAGATTAAAGTTGTTGCATGTCTGCTGGTTCCAGGGTTGCCAGATTGGGCGGTTTTTAATTTGATTGTGCGGGTAAAAAAATGGAATTGGCGGGTTTCAAAATTCAGCTTTGAAACGTAAGTTTTATATCCAACTTCTATAACAAAACATAACTGTGTGCTCCTACTCCATTCAGTTAGAAGTGACCAGTGTATAGCGCAAACCACATGGGCCCACCCGCAAGACGATGTGAAGGAAAGATGTATCGAAATCTGACTCTGGATAAATCTGACTCCCCTTCACGTGTAGTTTAACTCACAGTGGTTTATCATAATGCTGTGTTCACACCAGATGCGGCACGTGCAGATAAATCGCGCTATTCGTTCGTAAACAACGAACATTCATTTGCGCGTCAAATTTACTTCACAATAGATGCGAATTCACATCATGGGCAGGGCTTGTCTGCCCGCTTACTCTAGTTTCTACCCCCTTTTTTTGGCAAAAAAAAAACCTGCTGGATTTTATTGAGAGAATAGCTGTTTTTATATGCTTTAGGAAGACTATAAACATTGTATATTCATCCGGCGCAGTGTCTGAGTCCACTAGATCCTTTCAGAGGCCCACCCAGCTCTGAGAGTTCACCAACTCCTCCAGAAACTATACCTGGATGATGGAGGATGAACTGTCGGCAAGAGGATTTTCACTTGAAGCACCAACAACAGGCACTATATCATAATCACTTCACTACAAGAGAAAGCTTCTGATTGGTTAACGCGGAATGAATGTCTGCTGAAATTCAGATTTTCCAACTGAGCAATTTTTGCAATACGCGCATTAAGCATGTCAAGCGCGCAAAACACTCAACTCCCGCTGCTTTATTCATGCGAATCGCATCATTCACACTGCCTCATTCACATCATCGTGCCGCAGGATGTCTATTTGCATCTTTGCATTGACTTAGCATGTAAATCACTCGCACTTGATGCTTCATTCACGTTTGGTGTGAATGCAACACTTTTAATCGATTTTTTCCGCAATAGACAGCAAGAACAAACATGGAAGCATTGTCTGATTGACAAGCAATACCTAAGTATTTTCAAAAGTATTTAAAATGCCAAATGGGACGAATTGATACCTGATTTCAAAGTAAAACATAATCTAATAGGCAGTGCAATAAGTGCAGTGTGTGGGATGTGATCTGGTTATGTTGTAGTTCTGTGACGGCTGCGTTGGTTGCTGTATTGTTAAAAATGATGACAGGTAAAGTAACTAGGTTATTTTCTATTTTAATAAATATAAATAAAATTAAATAATAATCTAATAATATGGGTGTTTTTTTGGTCGTAAGGGCGGGTTTTGGACAGCTTTTGGGCTGGAAAAAGTCAGCTTTATCTGGCAACACTGGCCGGTTCCCGCCTCTGAATAAGCGAGTTTTAGCTACTAGTAGCATTTAAAAAAAAAAATAAAACACCCAAGAAAACCTCACTACCAGCTAGCGTTTCAGAAATGTTATTGCTGAGCTATACAAATAGCCCACAGAAGTATAAATGCACGACTTCATGCAAGGCAGGTGCCATGAGTCACGCCGATCACTCGACACAGAAGTATAAATCAGCTTAAAGACTTAGGGCCCTATCAAACACCTGACGTATATACGTATATATTTATATACATATATAAAAGACGTGTTTGCCCCGATGTGTTGATATTTTCAGACTAACGCAATCTTAATTTTCCCGTTTTCCACCACGTTGTTTAAATAGCAAATCCATTTGCACCACTTTGCGGACTCTTGGGTGTTTTAGTCTAGAAAATAGGTATGTTAAGACGCATTGTTGGTGTGTTGCTATTTTGATGAACTAAAATAGACTGTGCAATAGACCAGCTGAAAGCAGGTCTAAAGTACAGCACTGAGCACGTTAGTTGTGCGCCTCGCTTGAACATAGCTTAAAACACGGAGGATGTACAGCAATACGCAAATTTATTCAAAAGGATTAAAATATTTTTTTAAATATTACTTTCTACATAAATATAAAACCCTTGCCTTCATGCCTCTATATCCCGGGGGGCTTTTTTTAGTTTATCCATTATATTTTGCTTTGGTATAATGTTGTTATTAGCAATATTATTTATTATATGCATATTTATATTTGTTTTACTCAAAACAAGCTTAGATTTGTCCACCTATCAGGTTTTGGACCATATGGGGCATAGCATGTGTATTTAGATATAACCACACTTTGTTATTACTGTTCATTTATTCATTTGCTGAAAACTAAAACTGAATTCAGAAATAGTTTTGAAACAAATCTTTGCGCTTAACAAACAAAATATAATTATGTAGGGTAATGGATGTCTGTGCGTACAACACGTTTCCTTATCCACAAAAGACACAAAGTGAAAGTAAAGGCCGCTTGAAAGAGGCTTATCTGTCATTCTTGCTCAGCAGATGGTTTGTTTAACTGTTTTCTGCTAGTGAAGCGTTCAGTTTTTTCACTTACAAAGTCCGCCATGTAAATAGCAAATGCGCCATGGCGCGACGCAACTGACTCTTAAAGGGAATAGAAGATGAGACTCTGATTGGCTTATTCTCAAAACACACCCACAACTCATTAAGAGAATAAGCTCAACCCTGTTGGACCATGCGCCATGACGCAGAGCAGATTTTTCCATCCTTAAAATAGCAAAAGTGGATTCAGATACGTCCTTAATGCTTTTGCAACCTGTGCTTCAGACTTTGCGCCTAGATCGTTAAAAAAAAAGAGTATTTAGAAATGAATAAAAGCTAGAAATGATGGTATATTCATTATGATATGGTAATGGCATTACGACAAATTCAAAATATATAACTGTGATCTATAGGAGTAAAAAGAGGGATTTAGAGGTCAACACTTACCTTCTTAGAGTGCACCAACTTGCCATTTACTTCCACCTCAAACCAGCCTGTGGTCGAGGGTGTGCCCACACCAGTCTGAGCAGGGAAATTCATAGTAAAATAGAAAAGATAATTAGGAGAAAACAAGACTTTGTGCAATTGTACATGAACATGTATTAATAAAAATGATTTGCATTAAGGTCTGTGATGATAAAATTATTTAATTGACATACAATCTCAAGTTCGTTTGGGAATTCATCCTCAAGCAATGTCTTGAGTTTGGTGAACTGTTTGCAAAACAGAAAACAAATATTACATTACTATATTAAAGTGATAGTTTAACCAAAAATGAAAATGTCACCATTTACTCATCCTCCACTCCAGTTTCTTTCTTTATTTGAACACAAAGGAAGATATTTTGTAGAATGGAAGTCGATGAAGAACATAGTATTTTGTTCCCACTAATGGCTATTCTTAGACATCGATTAGATTTCCACTGACAGTCTAAATTTAGCTACGTTTTAGCCAAGCCATCTATGTTTAGCCATCTATTAGACATCTTTTAGACACAAAAAAATGCTTTCTGGGTACGTGGCTCACCTGCTTCTGGTTATTTTTCTAGTTTAGGATCACAAACCAATAAGATTCAATCAATGAACTTTAAGTAAAGTGACTCATCTCTGAGATATATATATATATACATACATTTTTATACAACAGTTCTGTCTGGATTTCAAATCTGATTGGCTGATAGCTGTGCGATATTCCTGTATTAACAGCACTCGTGCAGCCCATTCACCCTTGTGTATTACTCCGCCCACATAGAATGACAGCAGATCAATACTGCAGACAAATATTGTTAGACAGCATAATGTACTTTTTAATATAAAAGTTTAGATTGCAACTATGCAGTTTATTTATAAGGATAGTGACTATTTTAATTATTAATATTTTCGAAGATACAGCTCATTGGCATCCATTAGCCTGTCGTACTGAGCAAAGCAAAGATGGTTGGACATTGTCCATCCACAAGAAAAACTCATCGTAATTTTTAAACAAACAGCTGATCAAATCATAATTAAACAGGTAAGCGTTATTCTAAGTCGATCTTTCTCTTTTGTATGTTGTATTTATACCATAATAGTTGTAGTGTATCAAGTGTGAGATGGGACTCACATATCAGGAATTTATGCATTTTGTGTTGTCTACTCTTTGTATAACCCTAAGTTACCTTTTGATTGGCCATCTGCTTGTTTCTAATGCATCTCCCGTTTTCGGTACTGTAGACTAGTTTAGTAAAAAGACAGAAAGAAGAAATCTGGTAGTTTTGGCGCTGATTTGGCTTTTTCTGGGTTAATTAAATGTCATATCCCGATTGCAACAGAGAAATGCTGGGAAATCTCTGTAGACTGATAGAATTTCATGCCGTTCAGCCTTATAATCTTAAAATGTGAGCAAAATTACCTGTGCTGTCATCACTTTAGACATTATGCTAGGGAATCATTCAAGTACTAGCTCTAAAGTGACGTTGGTAAAGTAGCAACGGTTTCTGCTGTTCTGACGTCAGCTGCAGATGTGAAGGAATGGCGGAAGAAAGTAATTCCTCATACAAAAGGGTTTTTAGACTCTACATGTTTGATTTTCTTTTTTTATTTACGTGATTATGCCGTCAAACTGTTGTATGAACGAAATATCACACTCGTAGCAGTGCGATATGGCTGTATATCGCCTCCCACCAGTGCCGATATACAGCCATATCGCACTGCTACGAGTGTGATATTGCTCATTTATGCATATGCAATTTAAAGCTTTATTGTTTTAAATCAGGAGATGAAACTTAAAAAAAATTACATATGAGACTTAGATTTCTGAGTCTCTGTATATTTTTTACAGTACACATTATCAACTAAGCTTCACTAAGTTAACTGTTAAACCACACTGACCTGAAACGAACTGAAGTTAAACTCTGAAAACTGAACTGACACTTTCAATTTACTATAATCTTCTATGTGAAGCTGCTTTGACACAATCTACATTGTAAAAGCGCTATACAAATAAAGATGAACTGAATTGAACTAACACTAATGTGTAATCACATTCTTTAGAATATCTTCCTTTGTATTTTAACAGAAGAAGAAAAAAAAATCAGGACCACTTTTCATTTTTGAGTAAATTATCCCTTATGATGGGAAATAATGGGTTTATATCTTAATATGAGAACTGAAGTAAAAGGAACTTACCTTGGGCCGGTACCCTCATCCGCCGCTAGGAGATGACAAACAGACATATTTAAATAATGTTCACCTGATTGGTCAAAATGTAATTTGCATATTAACCATGTTTTATAACCTATGACTGTTCAGAAATTACATAGGCTTTTCTGATTCCAATCTGTTGAGCTACCACGCATAGCTCGTAATCATTCGTGCGTGAAGAAAACATCAGTGAATGTAGCAATCCAAACAATTCAACCCGCAAATCCTGCTGAAACGCAAGGGCGGGTGCACCTCCACAACAATGAGCGAAGCACAAACAACGCTACTGTATGTCCTCCGTCTTCTTGGTATTAATAGTTATATTGATCTACATATACACACAGAACATAAAAATTGAGGTAAAGTTGGTTTTATATACTCACATTCGCACTTTCTCCATAATAATACAAATATTATTTGCCAATTCTTAATAGATAAATCATATTAGCAGCCAATGACTATCAAAGTTCAACATTGTTTACAGTCGATATAAATAGCGCTAATGCTGTTTTGAAGTCACAATTGCATGTGATATTCAGACTGAACATTCAAAATACGTAAACAATATAGGAAGCAGGTCACAAGTGAATATGGCCGAATATAAAACCAACTTTACCTCAATAACATAAAATGAGCTTTAACCAATTACAAAAACAGTTCTACAACTGTAATTTCTGTTAAACTTAGCGAGTGCATTATAAATCGGTCATAGATTCCATCTAAACATGGCTCTGGCTGCAATAGGCCTAAAGAATATACAGTACAGTAACCTACCAGTAAACGATATTAACTTTGACGGTCATCCTAACAGTGCCTGAGGGTCTCGACTGGACTGGTTGTGCTGTGCCTCTGTGTGCTGCGCAGATACCGAAATGAGGAAATTACTTTCGGGTCTGGAAGATATGTTCCAGCTGTTTCCTGGATTGTTGTGAACCATTGGAGGAGGAGCTAGTGGCCGCTAGTGTCTGCACAACCACTCCTCGCGAGATTATATCTTCTTCCGCGACAGTTCTCTCAGAATTGTGGCTAGAAATGTTTAGCAAACGATGTAATTTACACTACAGCTAAGTTAAACAATGTTGTCGGAGCTCAATCGATGCACTGTATAATACACCGAGACAGTCGAAGCAAATGTGTCGAGGGCTCTATGGTCGAGACTCCGAAACCCGTCTCTACAGTGGCAACCAGTGGTCGTTTTCATGTATTGCTCTGCAACCACTTCAAAGACTGTCATTCAAAATATGTAGGTTAATTTGTGATCCAGTTCTATAAATCACCATATCTTTAAGACGACTTAATTTTAAAGCGTAATGCTACTTAATAAAGCATTTAATATTTGGCAGAGAGCAGGGATTTTGGTTGTTTGTAATGTCTACACTCACCAGCCACTTTATTAGGTACACCTGTCTAACTGCTCGCTGACCAAAATCTTTTTGGTAGGGTCAGAATTTGGCATCAATAACATGAAAGCATTGATCCATCCTGCCTTGTATCAACGGTTCAGGCTGGTGGTGGTGGTGTAATGGTGTGGGGGATATTTTCCTGGTACACTTTGGGCCCATTAGTAACTGAACATTGTGTCAACGCCACAGCCTACCAGAGTATTGTTGCTGACCATGTCTATTTCTTTATGACCACACTGTACCCATTCTCTGATGGCTACTTCCAGCAGGATAACGCGTCATGTCAAAGCGCGAGTCATCTCAGACTGGTCTCTAGAATATGGCAATGAGTTCACTGTACTCAAATGGCCTCCACAGTCACCAGATTCTCAATCCAATAGAGCACATTGGGATGTGGTGGAACGGGAGATTCACATCGTGGATGTGCAGCCGACAAATCTGCAGGAACTGTGTGATGCTTTCATGTCAATATGGATCAAAATCTCTGAGAAATATTTCCAGTGTCTTGTTGAATCTATGCCATGAAGGATTAAGGCAGTTCTGAAGGCAAAAGGGGATCCAACCTGGTACAAGTAAGGTGTACCTAATAAAGTGGCTGGTGAGTGTATGAACCTCACTTGTGGTTGCTCAACTTAAATTCTCAAGCAGGATAGATTGGTTTATTTACTTATAATATTTAACACTTGTGTTGTCTAAAAGTGAAAATTTACTTCCACATACACTCTAACACTATTCAGTCCCAAAAATATGAGATGTTAGGGAAAAGCTAAATATATTTTAGCTTAAGTTTTTTTCACTCTAATATAAATTAATCATTTAAATAACTTTAATCATCTTAATGTCTTTGATAATTTTACAAAAAGTATTCTCACATCTAAATATACTCTATACCCAACTCTTCAACTTATATCTCTTTAAAATATATATACATTTCATTTGAAAAATATTTTTTTTTCTTGTTTATTAATTTCTGCGTTATAATTATTCGACCCCAGCTGTTCTGTTACTTTTCCCAACTGTAAATTTAGGCAACAAATGCACAATAATGTAGACTCCTGACTCTTCAGCTCCATTAATTTTACATCAAAACAGGGTCAAAATAATAGTAAGAGTCGACTCCAAAAAAAACCCGGAACCAAACTTGCCTTTTGGTAAAATTAAAACTAAACTCACAGCAATGTTTTTTTTTTTTTTTTCTAAACTTAATAATTAAGTTAAAACAATTTTTTTAGGCTGAACAACATTCAGATGTGTGTTTTATGTCATTTTTATGTATCATAAGTAGGCCCACACGGAATCTGCGCTCGCAGAATTCCGCAGATTTTCCGCAGATTTCCGCAGATTTTTAGCCCATCATTAATTCTATTTGTTTACTTACAGATAACTATTTACAGTTAATCTAATTGGATTTGCATTTTAAACATTAAATAAAAGTTTAAAAGATATTATTTTTTATTTCACATTTTAAGGTTTTAGTTATGATACTCCAAAAAATTATTCCGCAGAAATCCACAGATTTTTACCAAAATTCTCCGCAGAAATAGCAAAAAACATCCGCAGATTCCGTCTGGCCCTGATCATAAGCTACAGTGGCTTGTACAGTTAATCTGATACAACTTAGTTTTTTTACAAACTATTTTTTGTGTAAATTTGAATTTAGAACCATTCCACATTATGCTCCAACTCATTTAATGAAAACTCTCTTTGCTACAGCATTTAGTCCAAATGAACATACAAAAACTACAATTTATGTTCACTTACTTACACAGCAAGAGCACCAAGATGCTAAACATCCATAAAAGAAACCCAAATCATTGTCAAAACAGTCCATGTGACTTCAGTGGTTCAACTGTAATCATACGAAGCTCCAAAAACACCAGTGTGTGCCAAAAAAAAGCTGTAATGAAAAAATGTTATTTGGCTAGAAACAGACTGTAAAAGATATGGACGTAGTATTCGTGACTTCACCCATAGGTTTCTAAAGAGTGCAAGTAAAGCTACAAGTGGGCGTGGCCAACTGTCACCATTTTGTTTGTGCTTCTTCATGTTGACCGGGGGTAACCGAAAATGGGCAAAGAGGCAGAGCTACAAATGCCTGTTAGCTTTTTGCTTAGATGAGTTTTTCTTTGGGAGAAACACTTAATACTTCATTACCTGCGACTCGTTTGTGTTCTGAACACATGTGCTCGGTTGTACACTATATCAATAAAGTGTTTAGTCTTTTAAAAACACTGTTGTAATACATCGAGCCACTAAGCATTGTTCTTATGACGTTTTTCTACAGGGAGGACAACATGAATTACTTCCAAATACTTCAAATATAGTCTGTGTTAGTAAATGCAAGGCTATTTATGAAATCCAGGCATAAAACTGTATGACAATAATTTCACTCACCTGGGAAATGGAGGCCACATGAATGGTTTGTGAGCACAAATAAGTGCACAGCATGGCATGCCATATTATCTGATAATTGTAAGAAATAATCCCAAAATATGATGCTTATACAGTTTAAGTCAGAATTATTAGCCCCCCTTTAAATTTTTTTATTTTTTAAATATTTCCCAAATTATGTTTAACAGAGCAAGGATATTTTTACAGTATGTCTGATAATATTTTTTTCTTCTGGAGAAAGTCTTATTTGTTTTATTTCGGCAAGAATAAAAGCAGTTTTTAATTTTTTTGGAATCATTTTAAGGTCAAAATTATTAGCCCTTTTAAGCGATATTTTTTTCAATAGTCTACAGAACAAACCATCGTTATACAATAACTTGCCTAATTACCCTAATCTGCCTAATTAACCTAATTAAAGTGACATTTAAAGGCTAAATGTCACTTTAAGCTGTATAGAAGTGTCTTGAAAAATATGTAGTAAAATATTATTTACTGTCATCATGTCAAAGACATAAATCAGTTAGTAGAGATGAGTTAATAAAACTATTATGTTTAGAAATGTGTTGACAAAAAATCTCTGTTGAACACAAATTGGGGAAAAAATAAACAGGGGGGCTAATAATTCTGACTTTAACTGTACATGTTCAGCAGCTAATCAGTCGGAATCAGCTCAGGTGACGTAATGGTGACCGGCGAGACCTAGCTGTCACTCAAGTGGCCACGCCCTTAATTATGCAGACTTAATATAATTGAAACGGATGAGTTATAAAAAATAAAAAAATCACCCCCTCACAGTTGTCATGAGGGGTAATATTAGCTATATACATCAAAACCATCTTGTATCAGGTTGTAAACATCTGTATCATTTATCAGCTGTAAAATGGCCAATTAAGTTAGCATTGAAGTCAGTGAATATCTGGAGTTTCTGGAGCCAGCCCCCAAAGGCCAGCCGATGAATTGCAGTTTTAGTTACTTCTGTATTGGCTTCACAAGGAAGAGTGGTATGTTGCCGCTTGGGCAGAAGACATGATGAATTCTGTATGTTTGCAGCTAACGCATCATGTATTCCACATCATTCGTGCTGCCCAGTGGACATTTGCCTCTACTGGCACATCTGCATTGGCTTTTGTAAGTAATTTGCAAATACTTAACTTCACTTAATGTGAAACCAGCTTAAATGGCAATAGGTTATACTGCTGCACCCAGACCTGTTGTGGAAAAGAAGACAAAGGCGCATTTTTTGTTTTTCGGCACACAAAAGTGTTCTTGGTGCTTTGTACGATTATGGTTGCTCCGCTGAAGTCACATGCAATGTTTTGACAATGATTTTGGTTCCATTTCTGGACATTGCATGTCTCTGGACCCTTCTTGGAGCTGAAGTAGCTCTCAGATTTCATCAAAAACAGGGTACCCAGTAAACATTTGTTGAATGGCAAAAAGGGGTTGTGGCAGGACGGCACAAATGGTTGACTGTTGGTTTGAAGGCCAGTCCTCTCCCCAGGCAAAATTAGTAGCGGCTAGACGACGCAAATGCACAACATGTCCTAAAATGCATTAAAGAGCCCCTATTATGAGTTTTTGAAAA
The DNA here is from genome assembly GCA_903798205.1 of Danio tinwini. Taxonomy (NCBI): domain Eukaryota; kingdom Metazoa; phylum Chordata; class Actinopteri; order Cypriniformes; family Danionidae; genus Danio; species Danio tinwini. The sequence continues at coordinate 8,699,690 of CAIGQZ010032318.1, forward strand.
TGACCTTCCATGTAGTGTGTAACACAGCTCTTAGTGAAGTGAAATATCCAGCTAAAGCTTAAATCTGAAAGTGGACAGTTTTTAAAACTATTGATTCATCTATAAAAGAGTCGACTCATAGTGGTTTAAATGAATCGTCTTGATAACGAATCTTCAGCCGTTTCGGCGTGACGTCGTTACGAAACATAATGGTTGCGCGCGCAGACCTGGCAAAATTTAAACCTGTGGCCCCGCCCACTAACACAGCAGCAAGACGCTCATGAAGACGCTGTGTTTACCTGGATATTATTGGAAGTGTGAGGGAAAGGAGTCGTTCAGAAATCTGCACGCTTACAACGGGTGATCTATGACACAGCTCATGCTTTAGTTTCTGCCTCCATCTTGTAATGGACAGACAAGACACCAGGGGTGCAGGCAAAATAAGGACAAAATATTAGGTACACTGGTAAGCTGCTGAACGCTGGGCTTCGCGCTGGTGAGCAGCACTGAAAAGGCTTGCGAATGGAGAGCGGGAGCCCGCAGAGATCGCTTGTCAGAGGACAGAGGATGCTACAACCTTCCGGCTGGGGATGTGATCGTTTAGAAAAGCAGAGTACAGGTAAGCCATTAGAACATATAGCAGTTCACGGACGAGGTGCCACAGCAATGATTGCAAAAAGAAATTATCTACATGCTTTGTTACTAACGTCTAATGCAACATTGTAAACGCGACGCGTGCTGCTTTGTTTACAGATTTAAATGCTTTCGTGAGCTAGTTCCACTGCCATTTGTCGTTGCTATGGCCACCGTTAGCTGATCCTGCACATGTGCAGCGGTCAAGGTTCAGAATAGTTCAGCTTTTGCTGCTGTGTGGATTAAAACTGAATGTATGTCATACATATGCTAGTGTTTAACTGCACTGCTTTCGGCGCTGAGGTGTCTGAATAACACTGTTGAGAACCGGGTACTGTTTACTGTGGTGTTAGTAAGTTTACTTTGAAGCGTGTTTCGGGCGTCCGCTGCGATCGGATCCTATACCAATGTTGGCGACCCGCGACCGCGGGCTTGATAAACCACGCTGGCCATATTACTGTCTCGCGCTGAATGCTGTCGACCAATGGCAACAGGCTGTCATCGGTCCAATCAGCGCAGATTAGCTTCGCGCTAAGCAGGGGTTTGGGAACAAATGAATCACTGAACGGTTCATATGGGAGTCGCTGGGATAATTAGGTAAAAATAAATGCATATTATAAGACCATGAACGTGTTTTTTGACCTTGCATACGTATCAGTATGTTGTTGGAGACCCATAAAACCGAAATATGACCCTTTTCAATGTGTAATAGGGGCTCTTTAATTTACGCATGTATACATTTGTACAGGCCTATATTCTATTGGTGTTGCGTGTATTTACAATTTTATGTACATGTGGTTCAATATATACCCTGTCGTGATTGACGTCACTGACTGAAGTGACGTCATTTACACCTGCATTTATAGTCCATCATTACTCTCGCTGAAATTATGAAATATATAAAAGTATTGCACTTACAACTGGGTATATTCTGCAGAAATTAATATATATACCTGCCATAAGTGGGTTTTAAGAGGTTGTGACAGACTTTAGGAATCTCAAGATCCATTAAAATCCTTATGAAATACATATACAGGAATCAGATAATGAAATTTAATATTTTAAAAGATCTTTGTAAGACTCTTTCCATACATTTTAAAAGCTCATCACCACCTTACTGTAGTTTTCAAGCAGTAACATTGGTGACATTTTAACTTACAGTATGTTCACTAAATACTGATTGTAAGAAATTAATCATAAAATGTTAATCCAGCAGGTGGCGCCTATAAAACAGCAGGCCTCATAGATCTATACATTAGATGTCGCCTACCCGGCTGTTGTCGGGAAGGAATGCGTCAATAGAGCCGCCATTTTAGTACAGGGTAACGCTCTTTTGAAATGAATGCGAGACCAAGATGCAGTGGAGAACTGTGGCCATCCACAGCCAGAGATATACACATATATCTATAATCTGGAGTTTTCCCGGTGTTCAGTATGCAAATTTTTTTTTAAATTACGAAAAATTATAATTTTACATCACTTTTCTACATCGAAGGATAAGTGACCGCACGGGCATTGCCGACAAAGAGTGTGTGTTTGTGTGCATGGAAATGTATTATCCTCCTTCTCTGTTTAATTTGATCTAATCCATGTCCTGAAACACACCCCCTCTCCGGTTTTCACTTCTCATTCTAACAGAGGGAGCGATTCATTTGTGAATGAATCTCATTATGAACGACTCGTTCTCTCAGTTGACAATAATACAAGTTTCTAGCACCGCAGCGTCTTGTCATATTTCATAACATTGTTTGGTTATTTTATTCAACAAAACTAGCATAAGCCTAGAATTTAGTGTGAGTTGGTGGTCCTTTGCCTAATGGTGAATGCAGTAAGTGTCTGTATTATCATCAATAATATTACTTGTTGAGCACAAAAGTTCATAACATACAAAAACGTGAAAAACAAAATCTTACCTATGAAATGTTCTGACTTTGTGCTTTGTTTTCTTTGATTGCTCGTAACTACACTCGTACACAGCGCTAAAGTCCAGCATCTTCACATTGGCACACTGTCTTGACTAGTGCGGTTGAATGACGTTTGTCCTAGAAGCACTGTACCAATGTGGCGGCGCTATTGACGCATGCTCAGGGTCTCTATGTGATATCTAGTGTATATATCTATGGTCGCGCACAATCACAATGTAATGAGTAACGGTAAGCGTCCGTTCAAATGTAATGGAGTAAAGAGTACATATATTCAATCAAAAATGTAGTCAAGTAGAGAGTAAAAGTTGCTTATATTTTTGATACTCAGTACAAGTACAAAGTAGCCAAAGAAATACTTATGTAACAAATTCCATTTACTCAACTACTTTACACCACTGGGATTTTATTGAGAGAATAGTTCATCAACTCCTCCAGAAACTATACCTGGATGAGGGAAGCTTTGAGCGGTGCTTCTGACTGAGCCGAGCCCAGTTTGATGAACTGTTGTCCGGTGTTCTCAAGAGGATTTTCCCCCAGGACACCAACAATGCTCAACTCACGCCGCTTCATTCGCACAAATCGCAGAATAATGGTTAGGTTTCGGATTAGATTTTTCATCTTTACACTGGCACACTGTCTTGTCTAGTTCAGTTGAATGATTTTTGTCCTAGGAGCACTGTACAAATGTGGCGGCACTATTGATGCATGCTCAGGGTCTCTATGTGATATCTAGTGTGTATTTCTATGAGCAGGTATAACGATGTTGCCTTGGTTACTGTAGTAAACAAAGAAGCATGATGTCAAAGCTAACAGAATTCTATTGATTTCATAAACTAAACAGCACCCCAATATTTGCAGGTGAAATTCAGGCAAAGCATACATTGTATAATCAAAAATGTTACAAAATTTAAGACCTTGTAAATAGCATTTAATACTTTTTAAGGGTCTTACATTTCTCTAAATTGATGTATCAACTTTGAATACTTTAAGACCCTGTGTACACCCTGAAAAATCTCGTAATTTGTGTTCTGAAGATGAACTAAGATCAGAGTGATTTGTAACAACATGAGGTTGAGTAATTAAAAAAAAAACACAGAATTTTCATTTTTTGGGTGAACTAACCTTTTAAGTTTTGACATTTGCATGCCTCATACAGTAACAACTGTCCTGAGGACATTTTTACAACCAGCCAAGCATGTTTAAGTACTGCATAAGCTGTTCCCAAACCAACGGTAAGGGGAACTATCAAAACAAAATGCCTCTTGAGACCGTTTCTGTCCACAGAGGATTTAATCATCCAACCATTGTAAGCTATAGGTGATGTTAGGCATAATATGAGTGATTAGTATTATTGATGACTTGAATGTTGAATAAACACTGTCCTCATAAACATTAGGACATGCAGACTAATCATTGTCTGTATTCTCAGAGTTCTTGCGGTGTCTTTTAGACGGTGGCAGGAGATGTCTGGGCAGCTCATGAGGAAGCCCAAAACCTTCCAACTTTACCTCAATAAGATGGCCGGCCAAAGCAAACTCCTCATCGTCCAACTTACCATCACAATCCACATCTGCGAGCTTCCAGATTCGTCCCAGGACCGAGCTGGGCAGACGAGTGCGCAACATCCACTCCTTCACTTTAGTCCCACTCAGCTTTCCCTCATGAGGCGAGAGGTTGTAGAAGATCTCATCATACTTTGCTTTATCTTTTGACACCACCCATTCTTCATTTGAAACTTGATCAACTTCTCCATTAGATTCAGAGTGATGAAACGGGTTTCCCACAATAAATGGGCCCCTGTGAGACCCTAAAGGTCCTCCTTGTATTAAAAGTTGATCAGCTGCTGCTTCTTCCTCTTGGCGTAGAAGAGGCATCAGCTTGGCAATGTCAGTGTTTAGGAGCTCATCCAACCCAGCCAAAAGCTTAGGTTTGAGGCTTTTAAACTTGAAGTTGTGGCCCATGAGTCGCTCCTGTGTGCGATAGAAATATAAAAATGCTTATCAGACCGATATCATATACTTCTGTGTTTCTCAACCACGTTCCTGGAGGATCACCAACTCTGCACATTTCTGTGGCCTCTTAACCAAACACACCTAATTTAGATCATCAGCTCATTAGCAGAGACTGAAAGACCTGTAATGGGTGTGACAGACTAGGAGACGTCTAAAACATGCAGTGTTGGTGGTCTTCAAGGAATGTGGTTGAGAAACACTGATAATACACTGTATTGTAATTTTTGTAGACGAACAGTTTCTTAATCCTGGTTCTCACTGACATGCAAATTTTGCATGTTTTAATTATTTAGCAAAGCTTATTTAGATATCCAGTTTTTTAAAGAGCATGAACTGTGTTTTAATTGACAGTGTGCATCTCTACTTGAGCATGAGAAACTTTTATTTCACTTTAGAACTTCTTACTAGAGAAGAGTGAAGTGTCCTCTGCTGTCATAAATACAATATAAATGAGCAATATCACACTTGTAGCAGTGCGATATGGCTGTATATCAGAAATTTAAATACAGCCATTCAAAAGACCAGAATATTGGACATGCTGCACCCAGATGAAATGGTAAGGTTTACAATCTAATTAATACAGTTTCCAATTTTCAATACATATTCCAACTAGAAAAGTAAAGTTCGTAGACAGACTTTATGGTGGCTTGAGAAAGCCCCGTCTGAAAGTTTGAAGTAGTTTTAAAGTGTAAATAACTGAAGTACTTTTTATAAAGTTTGAACAGTCGGCATAGATAGGTACATATATGTTAGCATGTTTCTAGTATGGAGTGGCTTGTTTCCTGCTTGACGGTTGATAGGGGGTTTTGAATGATTGCTAAGGCATTGCTAGGGTGTTCTGACTGAGTGCTTGCTAAGGTGTTGCTAGGTGATTGCTATGGTGTTTTGACTGGTTGTAAAGGTGTTGCTAGGTGGTTGCAAAGGTGTTTGTTAAGGTGTTGCTGAGTGGTTGCTAGGTGGTTGCTAGGATGTTCTGAGTGGCTGCTAGGCAGTTGCTAAGGCGTTGTGAGGTGGTTGCTAAGGCATTGCCTAGGTGATTGCTAGGGTGTTATAAGGTGTTGCTTGGAGGTTGCTAAGGTGTTCTAGGTTGTTGCTAAGGTGTTGCTAGGTAGTTGCTAGGGCATTCTGATTAGATGCAAGGCGGTTGCTAAGGTGTTGCTTGGTGGTTGCTAGGTGGTTGCTAAGGCATTGCTATGTGGTTGCTAGGTGGTTGCAAGGGTGTTCTGAGTGGTTGCTAGGTAGTTGCTAAGTCGTTGCTAGGGTGTTGCTAGGTGGTTGCTAAGGTGTTGCTAGGCAGTTGCTAAGGCGGTTACTAAGGTGTTGCTATGTGGTTGCTGAGGTGTTGACAGGGTGTTGCTGAGGTGTTGCCAGGTGGTTGCTAAAGTGTTGCTAGGCGGTTTCTAAGGTGTTGCTAGGTGGTTGCTAGGGTGTTCTAAATGGTTGCTAAGGTGTTGCTAGGTGGTTGCTAGGGTGTTCTGAGTGGTTGCTAGGCAGTTGCTAAGGCGTTGCTAGGTGGTTGCTAAGGTGTTGCTAGGTGGTTGCTAGGGTGTTCTGAGTGGTTACTAGGTAGTTGCTAAGTCGTTGCTAGGGTGTTGCTAAGACATTGCTAGGTAGTTGCTAAGGTGTTGCTAAGCGGTTGCTAAGGCGTTGCTAGACGGTTACTAGGGTGTTCTAAGTAGTTGCTAGGTGGTTGCTAAAAAGTGGCTAGGTGGTTGCTAGGGGGTTGCTAAGGTATTCTGAGTTGTTGCTAGGCAGTTGCAGCATGTATAAGCATGTTGCTAGCATGTTTGCAGTATGAATTAGCATGTTAGCATGAATTTAATATGACTTAGCATGTTTGCTAGTATGCTTCTAGTATGAATTGGTATGTTGTTAGTGTGTCCAATGTAAAGTTAATGGTAGTTTTTTATAATGGAAGTTTATGGGACAGTTGCTAAGGTGCCGTAAGTGGTTGCTAGGGTGTGGCTAGTAAGTTGAAAGGTCATCAGTGATTGGTAGATTGGTAGTCTGAGTTAAATGAGCCCAAACTTAAGTCTGTATGTCTAGTGAAACGTTATGAGGTCACAATATTTGGTTCAATGTTAAGTCAATGGGACTTTTCCAAATTTTCCAGGACAGTTTTCGGAAAACCGTAAGTCGGATCAGTTGGAAAAGATACAGCAACTTAATTCAGTATAGTTTGGAGTTAGTTTGGTGGTTGTAGTATGAACGGTCTAGGAGGAGATGAGTTCCTAAAATAGTTGAAGAAGAAGAAGATATGTGTGGAGTCACAGTTCAATTTCAAACGTTTTTTTGTTTTGTTTTTTGATCTGAGGTGAACTATATGCTGCTGCTTTCAGTAGTATGGCAATAAGCGTCATGTCAAATGGCATTCAAACTCACACTGTCAGCATTTAACACTGAATAAAGCACATGAGGTGTACCTGAGGTGATCATTGTCAGTTTATCCTGTTGTTCAGCTGCAAGAAATAGAATCCTTTTCTACAATATAAATTTCAGTTAGTGAGGACAAAAACTCCTTTTATTATGGAGAATATTCCTTCTATCGCGTGCCGTTGCTTTTGTATAGAACACGATTTAAATCAGCCTTTGTTGGTGTTGTCAATCTGGCAACCTGCCCTTGCGTGTGTTTTGAACCAGAGGTGCAATACCTAGTTTAACCACTGGGTGTCAAACTTACATTCTGCACCTTTAAGACTGTGCATGTAATGCTCATAGTAATGAAAAAGCAAAAAAAACATAATAGATATGCTTGACTGTGAAATATTTAAACATATAAACCTGCATCTTGGCACAATCTGGGAAATCTCCTGGTGAAATCTGATGGCGCTGTTGGATTCTCAAATAGATGGTGGGAAGGTCATAGATTAGATCTCGCCGCTTCTTTCCTCTGCAGAAAACAACAGGCATCTCTTCTTTTAGACAGCTGATGATATAAGCATGGGCCTGTGGGTGAAGAAAAGAAATAGGAGAAGTCATGTTAATGTTTTAGTAGGACATCAACAGGTGGAAGCAGATCAGTTTCGATAACAGGAACAACCATTATTTACAAAGTGCAGGTTTAAGCTGATGCAGCAGTGTTTGGGCATATATCGTGCGGTATAAATCTTGCTGCTGAAGCTGTGCCTGGCTATTTAGACCTTATGTAGCCCCACACCCTCACTCTACTGATTGAAGTCTGCAGCCACCGCTCTTTTGTGTCACTTTTTAAAAATTGCTAGCCAAATGAATGTTAAAATTGCTAAATTTGTTGCTAGGTGCTTTTTGAAAAAAAAAAGTTGCTAGGGGAGTATGAAAAGTTGCTAAATCTAGCAAAATATTGCAAAGTTGGCACAAAACAAGCCATTTTAAGCAGGAAAGTAAACCTAAACTATCATGGTGTTGTGTTCATTTAGCCTACTTTGTAATATTAGTTACAATAATCTAAATATTTGTTTTATATTTATAGATTTTTTTTGTTCATACATTGTTTGTTTATACATTGCCCCCACCTTTATGGGTTTATACAATGTATATAAGTTGGCTCCCCCAAAGGCCAAGTATGTAGTTCGAGCACTGCATATAGTACATCTGCTCAGACTTTCTCAATACATTAGATCAAAGCAGACACAAATTAAATGTTACATTTTTAATTGTTTCACAAAACTAAACTAGTGTTGGAAAGCAGACGTGTCCTCACCCTCACAAAGCGTGCTCGTTTCACCAGGTCATTGAGTTTTCTCAGTGCAGAGTTTCTTGGCAGGTTCTGAAGGTCTGCAAAAAGATCTCCCTCCTCTCGCTCAAACAGTTTGCGGTTGTCTGTGATTCGCATCGGACAGGTCCAGAAGGAGCCGATGTAGACCCTCAGGACCTCCGGGGTGCAGAAGACCTTCCCGAGAGACCACATGAGGGCGCCATAGACCCGCATTAGCTCCTGCGAGTCCACCATGTCGGCCTTGTTGAGCACCACTCGGAGCTTGTCCTCATTGCCTCGTAATGCCATTATAGTGCGAGAAAACTCATCGGAAATCTCCAGCTTGTGTGCATCACACAGGAGGATGATGCGGTCAACATGCTCTGCAAACCAACGGATAACTGAAGGAAAGTCATAACCTGATGGAAAAAAAATTATGAATGATTTTATAAACATTTCTGAATGAAATTTCTGAATTATGTACCTCTTGTATGTTTCTGTTTATTGAAAGGTTCTTTTCAACACATTTATAAACATAATAGTTTTAATAACTCATTTCTAAGAACTGATTTCTTTTATCTTTGCCATGAGTACATAACATTTTACTAGATATTTCACAAGATACTTGTATTCATCTTAAAGTAACATTTAAAGGCTTAACTAGGCAAATTAAGCAAGTCATTGTATAACAGTGGGTTGTTCTGTAGATAATCTGGAAAAAAATATTACTTAAGGGGGCTAATAATATTGACCTTAAAATGGTTTTTAAAAATTTCAAACTGCTTTGATTCTAGCCAAAAGAAAACAAATAAGACTTTCTCCAGAAGAAAAAATATAGGAAATGCTGTGAAAAAAATTCTTGCTCTGTTAAAAATCATGTATTTTTCATGTATATCATATTTGGGAAATATTTGAGAGAGAGAAAAAAATCATAGAAAGGCTAATATGCATTAAAAAATATATATTTGGCTAATTATTGTGAAGAAAACACATTACTTTTAAGATTGGAAGAAAATCTTTATTTGATGTCCAAAAGGACTAAACTAAAGGAAGGAAGCTAAAAAATGCCCCCGGCTCGAACACAAGAGAAAATTTTTCAAAACATATTTTTAGAATGCAATTCGTCTACTTAATTTTTATTTTAAATAAGGAATACTCGCAATCTATTGTAAGTTTGGAATTGTATTTTGACTGTGAAATATATTGGGAAATATACTTAAATATATTTTTTGAGCCTCACAATTACAATATATATTATTTAGCATACAAATTATTTAGCATATGCCATACACTCAAAATAATTTCTGCTGCTTGTTCAAACTACATATTTAAAACAAGCTGAATGAACACAATTCTAGAGTTTTTTGGGGGGGCAACTTGATTGTTTTATGTTTAATCTACTGAAATAAGACAACTTAATAAGTTAACTTAATCGATTTGTGTTGGGACAACATAAAGAAATTGTATGGAACCCAGAATTTTTACAGTCTATGGGATACATTACAATATGAATTAATCACAATAAACAAAAAAGTACCATTCACTAATAGACTGTAAAAAAAATTGGGTTCCACATAATTCCTTTATGTTGTCCCAACACAAATTGATTAAACTAACTTAATTGTTTTTACAAATTTAACTGGATTGAACATAAAACAATTAAGTTGTCCCCAAAAAAACTCAAGGATTGTGTTGATTCAGCTCATTTTATATAAGAAGCTAGAACTAGCAGCAAAAAATATTTTTGAGTGTAAGTAATGCTCCTATTAAACCCATTCCCTTCCTGAAGTGTATTACTGTAAATCCTCGGTTTGGCGTTTCACCTATAGTGTACATACTGTACTGTAAAGGCATTGCAGTCTTTTGAAAGTGACATCAGTCAGAAAATATTTGGTTCCACCTCAATACTTAACATACGAAGTATGACAGCAGGTCTGGGTTTCATATTATGATTTGTATGCATTTAGTAGCTTCATTTGTTGTTTACAGTTGGTGTTTTCAATTTTCAAAGTGTGGGGTCAGCCGGCTGCAGTGGAGTGCTAAGAGGTCCATGTTAATGTTTGTGAAAAAAAAAGTTTAAATATATTTAAAATAATTGCTCAATAATGTATCATTTGTGTGTGTGTGTGTGTGTGTGTGTGTGTGTGTGTGTGTGTGTGTGT
>CAIGQZ010032318.1:8715366-8731822 GCA_903798205.1 Danio tinwini
TATGTATGTATGTATGGGTGGATGGATGAATGTGTGTATGGATGGATGGATGGATTGATGGATGGATGGATGGGTGGGTGAGTGAATGTGTGTGTGTATGTATGCATGTATGGGTGAATGTGTATATGGATGGACAGATGGATTGATGAATGCATGTATGAATGGATGTATGGACAAATGGATGGATGGATGGATGAATGAATGAATAGATTTGTTATAGAATCCGAGCAGATTTCAATCAATGCATATATTCTTTAACTATTCATTTAAAATTGACAATGACAAAATCAGAAGCACTTCAAATCTTTCACTGCATCCTCCCACAAATCAAATTTAACAGTCAAAATGTGTGTGGACTCACTTTGACGGTGCTGTTGAGCCAACAGATCTGTTCTTAATGGTTACTCCAGACACATCTAGAACAGAGGGGAGGAGGCCACACTTTCTCAGGACTCTCTCAGATTTGCCTGATGGGAAAAAAAACAGAGGTCCAAGTGGGTGGAGTGAGAACCATGAAGCATACAGAGATGATAGTGTCATGACATCTGGCGTCTGGAACTCTGCCTCAGAACTCAAACGTGCTGGATGAAGATTTAGAGCAGGATCCCATAATTTAAATGGACAAACCACTAAGGGTGGACATGACACTTTGGGGATTATGTCCTCTTACTTTATAACTGAGCCATGAACATATGCATACATCATATTAGTAATGCTAGTAGATTTTAATGCATAAATATGAGTAACACCTATAAATAATAAGGGCTTGGACAAAGCAGACTGTGTTTTAAGATTACATTACAAACATAAACTATCGTTTTAAAGCAGAAGAAGATAATTTATTTTGCAATAATGGGTAATACTCAACAACAACTAATAAACATACACATGTTGGATTTCATGTTTTATGGACACTTTCAGCAAACATGACAATTTTTATATTCAGAAAAACTGTATATTCTGTATAACCTCTAAACATTCATTCATTTTCTTGTCGGCTTAGTCCCTTTATTAATCCGGGGTCGCCACAACGAAATGAACCGCCAACTTATCCAGCACATTTTTACGCATCGGATGCCGTTCCAGCCACAACCCATCTCTGGGAAACATCCATACACATTCACAACCTTTAAACTAAACCTCTCACTAAATATGTTCTGCATTTTTGTATGATCTTCAAACTGAAATTTTTAAATACAACCGAAGAAAAATTCCCCACAATACACACATACACAAATATATTTAAATAATAATAATATTAAAAGTCCATTACCTGGGCCAGTTGAGATTTCCTTTAGTGATGCAACAACAGCTGTTCTTTACCACATCATTTATTCTTTCTTAATAAAACCGCACACACTGCATGTTGAGGCATTCCTTTCAGATATTATATTGTACAATTTTAAGGGTAGTGATGTGCAGAAGTCTTTTTGCATGCAGATACTGAGTGCTGTATGAAACTAGATCTCCTCCTCTCCAGACAGAAACTGCAAATCTGTCAGCATCGTCAACCATTTTCCACACCCATTGCACTGCTTCTCTCTACATATTTTGCTCCAAGACATAAGGCAGAGAACATAATAAACCAAATCATTGTTTTGAGATTAACAACTAAAACATCATTCTGGAAATAAGATTAGTGAATGCAGTCAATGGTGTAATATGATCTTCCTGTTGGCTATTAGAAAAATGTTTGTGTGGACAACACTGTGTTAATGTTAATGCTGCTTTCAATTTTTTTTAACAATAACCCAAGCGAATCAGTGCTAACATAGTGTGCTGTTGTTATGCACTCTGAAAAATCAAGATTAAAAAAGGGAGTTTTCGCAGCAGCACTCCAAATGGCTATTTGGGGGGGGGGGGGGGGGAAATGGTGATTGGATGGTGAGCAGAGCGACCTGGAAGGGTGCCAGGTCTGTCGGCGATCCAGGGGTGCGTCAACTTTAACGCACTGCATTGTGGATCCATCGGCACCGCTTCAGTGGCGTTGCTCGCTGCAGAACTTGGGACTATCTCAACTTTTTAAGTGCCGACGGAAGCGCCAGCCAATCAGATCGCTGTATGCAAATACACCAGTTCAGTTGGGCCTATTGCTGACTAATTTCATTGGCTGACGCTGCTATGACGATCATGTCAGCCCCAACTTCAGACACTCCCTCTGTCAAGTATTGACGCTGAAGTAGTTTGTTGCAGTTGTTTTGGCCCCAACGGCCTTCCATACTGAAGCCCCATGTGAATGGGGTGTTGTACCAATCACCTGAGGACTAGAGGAAGGGGTTGAAATTCCAGGAGTTTTCCGGGAGAGATGACAAACCGGGAGGGGGGTCTGAAATACGGGAGACTCCCGGGAAAAACGGGAGTGTTGGCAGGTATCTAAATTCCCCTGTCATAGGGCACAATTACATTATATATTAAATACATTTTCTGTATTACTGCTTTGTATCAATGTGAAAATAGCTTTGCCAATAACGTAAACTGAACTGAATTAAATTAAACTAACCCCCCAATTCATTACATGCATTTAAATCAAAACAGAGGAACATTAATAAACCAGATTAACAGGGCTAACCACACTCAACTTTTTTTTAGGAAAAATGTCTGAATGGCATGGCTTCAAAATGATAATATTGATCATTTACTCACTTTATATGTGCCTCAGTATAATCTTTATTTACTTTTTAAGAATACCACGTTTCTGATCGATTGATTTGACTATTTTGCAACAAAATCTGTCAAATGAACTACTGTTTGAACGTCAAAAACGAACGTCACAGACTGTTTTGCATGTAAAGGAAGCAATACTTACACAACTACCAGGCCCGGATTAAGAATGTCTTGTAGGGCCCCTACAAGGATGCACCCCAATAGTTGAATTAAAAAATAGGATTTATATAATATTTTTTAAATAAAGTTAATCTATAATATTTTGCCCACATTTTTTTAAATAAATGACATAGTACATATTTAAAGTCCACAAAGATTTACCTGATTTTAAAAGCATTTAAAGCACACTTTGATAAAAAAATACTAATAAAACTAGTGAAAATTTATGTTTTTTAATATACTTGTTCAAGTGCACTGAAGCAGTACTGAAAATTTATATTTAAGGGTATTTTTAATGTTTAACTTCTCCAAAGTTATAATGCATATGATTTGGATATAACACCTCTCCAATCCAGTTCTATGAATCCGAGTCCTCCATAATACACACACTGATTAATGATTCCTACTGTCTCCCTCCTGATAAAGAAGAGTAGGCAAAAAGCACTTGATTATAAAGCTGAAAGTATCCGAAATCACACACACTGTACCAGTTCTCTCCTGTCTCTCTCCTCTTCAGGGGCTTTTTCTGACTCTCTGTCTCTCTCTCCATGAGGTCGGAGAATATGGGTGAAGCAGGGCGACTAACATTGTAAATACAGATTAATTATATTAAGATGTCGCTAACATTTAACACCAGGTGGAAAATAACTGTTTAATATTTATTATTATCTCTATTAAATACCTTGTGACTCATTTTATATTTTATATATTTTATTTAAAAATTTTAACAAAAAAATGTCCTTTTTATTAAAAATAAATGTATTTCCAATCTGATATGTAATAGGGGAAAAAGAAGAACGTGTTCATCAGATGCTGGATTCGAACCGGGTTCATGATCGATCGCCTCAAAAAATGTTGCCATACGCTTTACGAGCTGCGCAACTGACACTGACTGTCTATGTTGCTTTTTAGTTATGTTGTCTCTGTCGATCAAACGGCACTGGCGGCAAGCATTCAACTAGCTTATTCTAACGAGGTGCGCTATTTGCACTCAGCCTAAAGAGACACTCCAAAATCAGCATTTTTTCCCCTCCTCACAGGGGCCCTAAGTGCACACGGGCCCCTAGGCTTGTGCCCATAATGCCCATTGGTTAATCCGGCCCTGACAACTACTGATATTCACCAAAACAACAATTTTATATTTAACAGATTAAATAAAGAGAGATATTGATAAAGGGAAGTTAAGTGGGATGGTTTTGTTAGACCTACAAAAAGCTTTCAATAGTTGACCACAGGATATTGCTTTTAAAATTTAAAACAATAGGTTTTGGTAATATGGCCTGTAAATGGATAAAATCTTACCTTGAAAACAGATGTCAAATTGTAGATTTAAATAGAGTGTTATCAGATTATTTGCCTGTCGCTTATGGGGTTCCACAAGGCAGTGTTTTAGGTCCGTTGCTTTTTCTAATATACATCAATGGTTTGAAAATGGCTTGTTCTAATAAGCTTTTGTTATATGCGGATGATGCAGCAATAATTGTGTCTCGAGAGAGGAAGGAATTTATTGAAAATGATTGAAGAATCTCTAATTGGTTTTGCCTTAATAAATTGTCTTTACATTTGGGTAAAACTGAATTTATTTTATTTGGTTAAGCTGTGAAACTAAGAAAATGTGTCAGGTGAGAGGTAACAGTAGGGATCAAATTATTACTCCAAAACATGAAGTTTAATATTAAGGTTGCATTTTAGATAGTACAGGTGATAATACAGGTATTTGGCAGGTGAAAAGATGCCTGTCATAGTCCATTCAAAAATTTGTTCTAAAATTAAGTTTATAGCAATAGCTCCTAGATACCCAAACTTTAAAATATTGGCTAGTGCATTAGTGCAGACATACTTTGACTATGCTGCAGTTTTTTGGTACAGCAGTTGTTCTAATAAAAATGAAAATTAAGTTGCAGATGGCCCAAAATGAGTGTAGAATTGTTATGAAAAGTACCTCCACTGACACATTTAAATAATGAACAGTATAGTCAAAGTCATTTTTTTAAAGTTGATAAAAGGGCAAAACTTCTAAAATTAGTGAGGGCGTTTAAGATTTTAAAGAAAATGGTCCCAAAATATTTTCTTAATTATTATATTTTATTTAGCGAGGTACACTGTCATTCTACAAGAGCGAGTAGCAGGGATATTTATCCTTATAGATTTTTATTTTTTGTGTAGTAGATCTGTTGCTTGGAATGTTTTACCTACGATTTTAAAAGAGATTCAAATTGAGAGTGTTTTTAGAAGGGAAAATAAAAAGTGGCTGTTTTAAAGTTGAAGTTGAGGATTTTGTTGTGCCGAGTTGCTGAGCTGATGATGTTTGCACTTCATTTATGATTTGCTCGTTCATTTTTAAGAATATCGAGGACCACAATGGAAATAAGCCTGTGGCTTTTTTGTGTATTTTAGCCTCGATAGTTTTTAAAATATGCATGAATTTGCCTAACTGAACTTGTTTGTATATTTTGGTTAAAATTGTCAAATAAAATCAATCAATAAAAAGTCTATTTAACCTCTATCAAAAGCTACTTATAACCGTATGATAAGTTACTATCAAATATGTTATTATAGGATAGTAAGCTAATTGGATGTACTAAACAAAGGACAAAGAACCGAGTGACGAGAAGGATCCGACCACAAGGGGGAGATCGTGAATCAAAGCTTTACAACAAACAACGAAATTAACAGACCATTTAAAGGTAAATAAGGAGGAGATAAATAGGATTGAGAAGAATAACTGAACATGGAAACGAATAAAACACACATAGAGGCATTAAAAGTCGCCGCGTGTAGAAACTACTGAATAAGGTAACTTTTTATAACGTTAATCCACACCACAATACAAGCGAATCGGTTCTTCGAATCGGTTAATTGAATCGCAGAGCTTCCCTCGGGGTTTCTGCCGTTTTCTGTAGAATCTTCCCAAATAATCAGCGAACTTTCGACACGACACGCAAGTCTTGATAAACATGTAAACATTCATTCACAGACGTATTTTTATTAGATTACAATCCTGTATTTAATTTTTTAGGTTATGGTTTTTACACTTTGTATTTTTTGCTTTACGTTATAACGTTAGCTCACTTATTATGTTACACGTTTCAATATTGCTACCAATCTAAAAAATGTGAGCTATTTTGCTGACGATTTGTGTTTAACGTAAATATTCGACCTAGCACTATTTTTCTCGAGTGCTTGCAAATGTCTCCACTGTTTTTCTAGCTAGCACTTGGAATTTTGCTCGTAAAATATGGCTTTTTCGTTTATGACATGTCTTCACTGTTCAACAGGAAAACAACTAAGCAGTCAGTGAAGATGCAAGATTCCTCAGATGCGACCTACATCATATCAACAACATCAGAGCTGCCAGTCAGAGGGTCAAAACTGTGGCTAAACACCATGTCTGATTCAAGTAATATATATTTTTTTAAAATTGGTGCCAGTTTCGGAAAGGTTATATCAGGTTTTATGAAAATTCTGTGCAATTTAACCCTGAAATGAGGGAAACTCTGGTTTTATCGTTTCAGAATGGGAGGTATGTCAAACGAGAGAAAGTGGTTTAGAAAGTCAAGCTCGTTTCTAAAAGGGAGATAACTAATACCTAGAGTCAGTTACCATAGTAAATTACTCTATGAACCTAACCTTGTCAGGAGCAGGTTTTCTTTGATAAATCTAGTTTCTTTTGCTTTCCCCTTTTAAAGTGCAAGCAATGTTTATACTTCACTCATTGACGCACACTGCAAAAATGATTATATTACCAAGTATTTTATTGTATTTGAAGTAAAAAAAACTTTTTTAAAAATGTAATCAAGATATTAGATATGGTCTTGTTTGCTGGACACATCTAAACTAAGTGCATATTCACTCACATTCTTTCGGCTTAATCCCCAATTTATTGAGGTCACCACTGTGGAATGAACCACCATTTACTTTGATATATATTTTATGCTGGTTATGCCCTTCCAGCCACAACCCAGCACTGAGAGTACACCAACTGGTGAACTCCCAATGCTGGGAAACACCCATGCACGCTCTTAATTACACATACATTCATACATTATGGCCAATTTAGTTTATCCAATAACAAGTGCATTTTGCCTAAGTAAAATTATTTGCAGTGTGGTAATAAAAATAATCTTAATGCAAATCAAAAACCGGATTATTCAGAGTGTCAATAGCAAGGATTCAGTCCATGTATTTTTATGCGCATACCCATTATTTTTAGCAGTAGGATAAACTTTTTATCCCATAAGAGAAAATGTGCATAAACTTTGATGGAAACACATTTAATTACTAAGTGCAAATGAGCTGTAGCTCCACCCTCAGATGACATATGAGGTTAAACTCAGAGTCAGCCTTCTCAGAACTACTTGAACCAACCCAAAAACTCAAGAGTTTCCCCATCTCAGAGCAAGTCATTTCTCCTAAAAAAATACCTGAAATATTGATTCATCTGACCACAGTACACGTTTCTATTGTGTAATTGTCCATCCCAGATAATTCCGAGCCCAGAGAAGTCGATGGCGCTTCTGGACACTGTTAACATACAGGGAGTGCAGGATTATTAGGCAAATGAGTATTTTGACCACATCATCCTCTTATGCATGTTGTCTTACTCCAAGCTGTATAGGCTCGAAAGCCTACTACCAATTAAGCATATTAGGTGATGTGCATCCAGAAGAGGTGTGGTCTAATGACATCAACACCCTATATCAGGTGTGCATAATTATTAGGCAACTTCCTTTCTTTTGGCAAAATGGGTCAAAAGAAGCACTTGACAGACTCTGAAAAGTCAAAAATAGTGAGATATCTTGCAGAGGGATGCAGCACTCTTAAAATTGCCAAGCTTCTGAAGCGTGATCATCAAACAATCAAGCGTTTCATTCAAAATAGTCAACAGGGTCGCAAGAAACGTGTGGAAAAACCAAGGCGCAAAATAACTGCCCATGAACTGAGAAAAGTCAAGCGTGCAGCTGCCAAGATGATACTTGCCACCAGTTTTGCCATATTTCAGAGCTGCAACATCACTGGAGTGCCCAAAAGCACAAGGTGTGCAATACTCAGAGACATGGCCAAGGTAAGAAAGGCTGAAAAACAACCACAACTGAACAAGACACACAAGCTGAAACGTCAAGACTGGGCCAAGAAATATCTCAAGACTGATTTTTCTAAGGTTTTATGGACTGATGAAATGAGAGTGAGCCTTGATGGGCCAGATCGATGGGCCCATGGCTGGATCAGTAAAGGGCAGAGAGCTCCAGTCCGACTCAGACGCCAGCAAGGTGGAGGTGGAGTACTGGTTTGGGCTGGTATTATCAAAGATGAGATTGTGGGGCCTTTTTGGGTTGAGGATGGAGTCAAGCTCAACTCTCAGTCCTACTGCAAGTTTCTGGAAGACACCTTCTTCAAGCAGTGGTACAGGAAGAAGTCTGCATCCTTCAAGAAAAACATGATTGTCATGCAAAACAATGCTCCATCACACGCGTCCAAGTACTCCACACTCCGTGGCTGGCAAGAAAGGGTCTAAAAGAAGAAAAACTAATGACATGGCCTCCTTGTTCATCTGATCTAAACCCCATAGAGAACCTGTGGTCCATCATCAAATGTGAGATTTACAAGGAGGGAAAACAGTACACCTCTCTGAACAGTGTCTGGGAGGCTGTGGTTGCTGCTGCACGCAATGTTGATTATGAACAGATCAAAACACTGACAGAATCTATGGATGGCAGGCTTTTGAGTGTCCTTGCAAAGAAAGGTGGCTATATTGGTCACTGATTTGTTTTTGTTTTGTTTTTGAATGTCAGAAATGTATATTTGTGAATGTTTAGATGTTATATTGGTTTCACTGGTAAAAATAAATAATTGAAATTGGTATATATTTGTTTTTTAAGTTTAAGTTGCCTAATAATTATGCACAGTAATAGTCACCTGCACACACAGATATCCTCCTAAAATAGCTAAAACTAAAAACAAACTAAAAACTACTTCCAAAAATATTCAGCTTTGATATTAATGAGTTTTTTGGGTTCATTGAGAACATGGTTGTTGTTTAATAATAAAATTAATCCTCCTTGCCTAATAATTCTGCAATCCCTGTAGGGCTTCCTTTTGGCACGATACTGTTTTATCTGCCATTTGTGGTTGTAACTACATATTGTGGTACTTGACAAAGGTTTGCCAAAGTAGTCCTGGGCCCATGTGGTATTATTGCTTCTTGATGCAGTGCCATCTGAGGGATCAGAGATCACAGTAGTTCAGCTTAGGCTTGCACCCTTGTCCTTTACACACTAAAATTCCTCCAGATTCCTTTTAATTATGTTATGCACTGTTGAAGGTGAAATATACAAATGTCTTCCTATCTTACTTTGAGAAACATTGTTTTTAAACATTTCAATAATTTCCTCACGTATTTGTTGGCAAACTGGCAATACTCAGCCCATCTTTGCTCCTAAAGGACTACACCTTTCTTGGATGCTGCATTTGTACCAAATCATAATTACAATCACCTGTTGACATCACCTTCTTTCAGTCAACACAGATTTCAAATTTATTCTCAGAGTTGGTTGAACCTGTCAGGGCAATAGCCTAGTGGTTAGAGCGCCGACATATGGTGCAGTAGCACGTCAGGGTGTTCCGAGTTCGAATCCCGACTCGAGGACATTTCCCGACCCTCCTCTTTCTCTCTTCAACTTCGCTTCCTATCTCAATACTGTCCTGTCTAATAAAGGCAAAAAGGCCAAAAATAAATCTTAAAAAAAACTCCTTATTGAATCGTGCTTCAGATTTTATTTATTTTTGTGTTTATGCTCTTCTGAATATCTAAATCAGAATTATCTATTGCTTTGCTCTTTTGATGCAGAAGGCAGAAAGACGTCCTCATCAAGCCCATCAGTATCTGTCCATCCCAAAACTGAAGATGCTGAGCTCCTGACTGCTGTGGGATCAGACAAGAGAATCGAGGTCTCATCGAATAAGTGTCATGTGTGCAGGAAAGAGTTTAAAAGCGCCAGTTCACTTAAAACACACCTTTTAAGCCACAGTCAGGACATGTCTCATGTTTGTGGGGTCTGTCAGAGAGCATTTAAACACCATGATGAGCTGTAAGTATCGAGTGTGTGCTGCAATTTCAGTGATTTAATTATAGTAACTGATTCTGGAGATTAGAGGTGTTCAATCTGCGGTCCCATGACATTCAGGGGGTCCAAAAGAAGCGTTGAAAGGTCTGTGGAAAAGTAAAAACAAACAAAAATAATAATTAAGATAATTTTAAATGATGTAAATATTATTACATTACATTATTTAGTTAACAGTGGTAAAAAAGTTAATGTCTATCAGTACAGCAAATATTTAAAAAAATGTAACTACAATTAATACAGTGAGTGCACCAAGTATAACATAGTTTTTAGGAATTTTTAAGACATCTGAAAAGTATTCATAGCACTTCACTTTTTCCACATTTTTTTTATGTTACAGCCTTATTCCAAAATGAATTAAATTCATTTATTTCCTCAAAATTCTACACACAATACCCCATAATGACAATTTAAAAAAATACTTTTTGAAATTGCTGCAAATTTATTCAAAATAAAAAACCTGAAAAAAATCACATGTACATAATGCATGATTTTGAATTGCAGACAGGTTCAGATATTTAGCATGCCAAATATCTCACAGGCGTCTGCAACTCAACGGTGATTCTCTCAGATGACGTCTTTAATAGTTCACACACTGTGTGATTGTTACTTATGTGAACAAGCACTAATTTGCTTGTGATTTCGGGCATTTGTCGGCGATTTCTCAAAACCTGTCAGCGAGTGAAAATCTGGCCAAAAATCATGCAGTCTGAACTTGCCATTAGTCATTCTTTGCTAGTGTTTATTTCATAGTAAATTCCATATACCGTTTATTATGGAGGAAAATAATCTCAGGAAAATGGATTGTGTGCATAATGAGAGACTGCTAATAATTAAAAATATATATTATTTTATAAATATGCTTTACCAAGTCAAGTGGCTCATTCAAGAGTTAGAAATATAAATACATAAACTCTTAAAACAATCCATCACATTTCATAATATAAAAATATAAAATGTCAAATTAAAGATGCATCATAACTAATCACTTAATAAATAAGCTTATTATTCACAGATAACTTCTATATAATCTCAATCCACACTAGCTGTTTCCATCCAAACATGAAAATTAAATGTATTTGCAAAACTGGATTATGACATAAAAGACATGAGAATAAAGCAGCGTTTTTATCCAATGATTCAACGAGAAATAAAAATTGTCACTTCCTGATTAACTGGCGCTAAATATTAGAAGTAAAAACGGAATTTAGAGAATTCCGTTAGGAGAAGCTGCTTCAATATTTTCTTTATTTAATAAATGACTTGCGCCACAGAAGACAATGCTGACACGTAATGAATGCATGGTGGTATTTGAAGGCGTGAGATGCTGAGTTCAAATGCTCTTGACAGTCCTGGGGCCTGTTTCAGTAAGGAGGTTCAATTAACTCAGAGTTTAAACTTAAACTCTGAGTTGATTTACCGAGAGATGAAAAACTCAGAGGTTTCGGTTTCAGAATAGCTGATCTGGGTTGGGTCAATCAACTTTGAGTAGACCAACTCAGAGTTAAGCTCGCAGACCGCAACTATAAAAATGGATTATCAATGGAGCGCAGACACTACGAGTTCTCCAGCTGAACTTGATGTGCCCATTCAAAGTTATAGCAAATATGACCATATATTTAAAAAAGCAACACCACTGCATCAGTGAAACAGAGACAGTTAGCGTGGGAAAACAGCTGCTCAAGTTAATGCGCAAGTTCACATTTAAAGTATTTAAATAATTAAGTATAATAAAAAAGTAATGTAATGTGTTACGTTTATTGGCCATAATTTTAAAGTAATTTCAGATGTAATTGCATTAAATTGCATAAAATAGGTTAGTGCATTTCTACAACAAATTTGACAAAACAAGAATGCATATAACCTTAGCTTAATGTTCAGTGGAAATGTTTAATTTAAGGTTCCCACTTTTGCACACATTGATTAGTTTTAATAGATTTAAGTGCACTTGTGTGTCTGCCTTTTTTATTGTTCGAGTAGTAGAGGATGACATGACATTTATAATGTAAGCAGAACTAAAAAAAAAAAGAAGTAGTTTTTAGAAGTAGTAATAATCCCATTAATCTAGTTAGTAGGTCAGTGCATTTAAGCTAATTAATTATTAAAAAGGACAAGCTATTCTCGTACGTGACTTTGTTCTTTGTGTGACTGAAATGTATTAGCTATGTTTCAGTCCAAAACGCGAATTAAATTTATGTGCAAAACTGGATTATCGCATAAAAGATGTGCGAGTAAAGCAGCGTTTCCACCCAACCAGTCAAAGAGAACAAAATTGTCACTTCCTGATTAACTGGCGCTAAATATCAACAGTAAAAACTGAATTTACTGCGGTAGAAGAAGCTGCGTGAACCTGTTCTTTATTTAATAAATGACTTGTGCCTCAGAAGACAATGCCGACACACAATGAACGCGTGGTGGCGTTTAAGACGCGCATGAGACGCGGAGAACAGACGCTCTTGACACGCTGTAGACTCTTTGAAGGTACTTAATAATATAATAATACTGAAACGGTATTCATGTTTTAGAATGACCAAAACAACATTTCAGATGTTTTACAGTGTGCTCAACATGCTGGTTTGTTCATTCACACACATTTTCATCATCGTATGATCTCTTAACAAAGCTTTTTAATGCATATACTGGAATTTGTTCAGTAAGTACGATTTGTTCCATCGTAGTTTATGCGCATTTTTTCTTATCAAACAAAAAGTTTCTCCTATTCTACACATTAAAATAGGTGTGTGGAAACGCAAGTCTAAGGTGAGAAATACCGCTTCGTCTTTAAAAAAGGGAGACAGACCGACAGAAACTCAGAGTTTAGAGATTAAAACCTGCTCCTGACCAGGTTAGGTTCACAGAGTAAGTTACCACTCTTTCAGAAACAGGCTTGACTTACCCTGCTTTCTCGAGTTTGACAAACCTGCCATTTTGAAACGGAAAACCCAGAGTTTCTCTCATTTCAGGGTTAAAATAAAAGAGTTTTCACTTAACCTCCTTTCTGAAACAGGCACCTGGACGTAATTAATTATATAATAACACTAATAATGATATGGTTAAAGGTTATGGCCAAAACAACATTTTAGATGTTTTACAATGTGCTCAGCCTGCTGGTTTGTCCGTTCACACACATTTTATCATCACATGATCTCTTATAACAAAATCACATGACCATTTTTAATGCGCACTGGAATTTGTTCGATAAAAGTGTTTTCATCAAAGTTTATGCGCATCTTTTCTTATCAAATTAAATGTTTATCCTGCTCAGTTATGTGCATTTTCAAATATTATGCACATCTTGCATTTCCATAAACCATTTTTTATGCGCATATCCAAAATACACATTAAAATAGTTGGATGGAAACATAGCTATTGTCCCCAAATATAGTGCCTCTTAAAATTATGATCAACACTTAACAATGATACTGTTTAATGGCCCATTTCCACTTAGTGGTATGGTACGCTTTTATGTCCGTTTCCACTGTCAAAAGGTACCAAAAAGCGAACCGTACCGTACCACTTTTTGGGTATCCTTTCCAAAGTGTACCAAAAGAACAATGATACCAAAAGGCTGAAGTTAGACTCGCAGCAGAACACTATTGGTTTACAGAGAACCGCCACTAGAGCGTGCAACAAGCCAGGAGAAACAAAAAAACAAAGGAAGCTACATTTTTAAATACAAAGCCGAGACATTACATCGAAATAATATATACAATATAAGAAAATAATACGACTATAGGATCAGACCAGATTTAGTCAAAATAGATATTAACAATATTTGACATTTATACATTTTTCACATTACAATACCTAATTTGCTTTTAAAGTTTTAGGGCTGGGGTCATAGCATGATATTTAGGGATCTGTAGCATCTAAAGCAAATATATATGAAAAAAAAAATATATATATATATGTTAAACCTATTGACTGATTCAATTTCATTTCATGTTCAGATTTAGATAAAGCATCTGGAATTGTAGTGCCTCTAAAATGTTTCTGTTTTGTTTTTAAAATATTTCAATAAAATCTTATAACAGCATAATCATCTCTTCCTCCTTAGCATTTCCCACACGATGATCCACCAGAAGAGAAAGACTTATCAATGCACTCAGTCTGGCTGCCACAAAACCTACGCTGACAGAAACGCTTTAAAAAACCATTGTGCCTTTCGACATGGAGTCCAACTCATGCCTCCTTCAAACAGCCTCATTTCCAACTATGACCTACCAGCCTCACCACTGAAGCCAAAGGTCATTAAATCACAGTCAGGCTATTGCAGCCTCTACATCTCCAAAACAAAGCCTGTTTCAGCTCCAATATTAAAAGCTTCTGGAAAAGTTTATAGTCCTTTTGACATGGGTGAGCTTAGGTTGGGATGCCACGCAAAAGACACCCAACCATTTCAGAAAAAATGCCATAAACGCCAACTTCAAGAAAGCTGGACTTTAGCAACTGCCAGGGAATGTAATAGGGTTGAAGAAAGCGCCAAGATACCAACCTCTACCCAATCAGCTGTGGGCTGTCATGCTGTTGCAGAAAATCCTGTGGTTTTACAGAAAAATAGTTTGGATTTCCCCGAATCTCACTCTGAAAAACTGAAAAAGATACTGCCATTTCAAGCTAACAGAGAAGCGACTACCTTCCGTACAAGGTCACCAGCTTCACTCTGTCCCATTCAACTGAAACCTCCAAACAAGCTAAATCGTCAACACTCCTTTTCCAGTTTTAATCCTCCCATCCTGCCCGAAACGAAGAGTGGTAACTTTTCAGATCCTGTTCTTCCTTCTTCTCCTGCATCATTGCCCAACAGCAGGAAGAGGAAATCCAGCTCTAAGGATGTCCAGTCTGATGTTACAGCTCCCCAGCCCATTTCTCAAAAACAATTGCGTTCTTCCATTCTCGTCTCACCTAGTCAGGTGTCACTTCCATGCTTCAGCACTTTCCCAGCCAACCCATTTTTGCCAAAGGTACATAACATGGTACTTTTTTCCTATTTACCTTTTACCCTACTTTGCATGAATTATGCGAGTAACTTTTATTAAAGTCCACATGAACCATAAACTGCGACCATTTTTTTTCGCATTGTGACGCAATTCAGAGAGAAACATAATATTAAATTAGAAAACAAGTAAGCGTGGCTTGTTTTTGTCTACTGTGAGCTGACTGGATGTAGTAAAGTAGGCATTTCAATCAGAAAGATTAGGAAAAGGGTTTCAGGAGAGTTATTACAACCTAACAGACACCGCCTCCTCCCCACTTTTGTTTGTTGCCATAGAGCTGACAGTTGAATACCTTTGCTCAAATACCAATACCATAGTAATTTCACTCGGTGGTCATCTTTGAAACGCCTCTCAGGCAGTATGCTCGGGCATTCTGTCTGAATGGGGAAACATCAAATTCTCCAAAACTGTTCGCCAAGCTTACGATTACATTACATATTTGACATGAACTCACAGTCTTGGGCACAGAAATGCTTGTGATACTAGTGTCACGTTAAAATACCAAATGTAATGTTACTCTCATGATGGATAAAAATGAGGCACCATCGTACCTCTCACTTAGTTTTCACTATGAATATGAATTATGTGTACTGCTGCCTTATTATCAGAAATGATTTGTTTCAGTTATTTTGAATTGATATTCCCCAAACCAGAAGTGCAACCATTAATTTGAAATGCTGTAGCCATGTGTGGAAAAAAGTGTGGATATTTACAGTTTTGTTTTTAAAAGATAATCACTTTTTAACATTTTATTATTCAGGAGTCTATTATGAAATCTACTGGAGAGGAACCAAACTCTGGCATCAGGTTAGAAAATGCAATAAAGCCACATTTTCTGGTGATTATTTCTCCTAAGAGATCCATATTGTAAAAGTACAACATCATCATCATTTACACACATCATTGTTGCTCCAGACTTGTGTGTATTTCTTTCTTCTGTAAAACACAAAAGGAATAGCAACTTATAACCAGATTTACTAAACAGGGCAAATAGTATTATATATAATAATGATAAACAGGTACATTTAATCTACTAACATCTCAAGCCAAATTGGGTTAAGACACTTTGGCTTAATCCCAATTTAAATTTTTTACCCCTACCCCCTCATCACCCTTGAAACGTGTGAAGGAGAGGGCTTCAAATTTACCCCTAAGAAATGGGACAGCACTTCGTAAGTGTAAGATCATAACTGTACTGTGCATTTACACCATGGCCATATTCATCTATGTGAACACACAAAAACCACATTAACATGTCAGATGAGAAAGTTTGTTGTGGGGTTACTATACAGGAGTTATTATTATTGATTATAGATAGTGAAATTTAGTGGGGGGTTTTAATAAATATTTTTAAATAGTAAATTGTACATCTCCTATACTTCTGTGTGCAGCCATGCTGTCATTGTAGATGGTGTATTCTGGGAAATTTTCATACCCCTTGGTTTCGAGTGTGGCCCTGAATCAATCAATCAATCAATCTATCTATCTATCTATCTATCTATCTATCTATCTATC
>CAIGQZ010032318.1:8734912-8783825 GCA_903798205.1 Danio tinwini
ATATATACTGTATATATATGCCATAGTGAGCAGCGCCAGTAGGGTGCTTAGAACTTCCGTTAAGAATTGTCATCAGCCAGAGCAGCGTTTCTCATCTGGGTTTCAATACAGTTTTCAGTGGCTTACAGAGTGTTTTTGTCATGCAAATCTTTAATTTTGAAAGAAAGACGTGTGTTAAAGCCATTACGCTTCTGTCAGATGCGGTTCAAGTATGAGAGAAAAACGTTTTGCTTCAGTGTCTGCCGCCAGATAATGCTGAAATACAGCGTCAGTTTTCCCGACCTGCCAGTGTTATACTGTATTCCGCGGCTCTTTAATGCACACTTCAATGGTATTAAAACCATCAGGTATGTAAGCCATACTTGAATATAGTATACTTGAATATAGGTTCTGTATACTTGAATATAGGTTTTGTCTTTACTTCTTTTCTCTCCTTGGCCAATCACATACTCTCACATTATTAGTGCAGATAAGCATTATCTAAATCAATTTTACATAGATATAAATATGAAACTAAATACTATACGAAACTAAAACTATAAAAATTCTAACTCAATAGATTGCTGTGTGTTTTACTATAATAAATTTGAACATGCATTTCTTTTACCACGCATATGTAGACATTGCATGAAACTATAGGTCATGATAATTTACTTGAAAGTCTTGGAAAAATTCTGGAATTTTAGTAGTAAAAATGTGTATGAACCTTGGATAAAAGTATGTTACTGACACTATTCTGGCTGATTTGTGTGTTGATTCTAATGGGGAGCAGTTTATGTCTCATTTAGTTAATGTTGTGTAGTATTCACCAGGGTTTGTGTTTTCATGTCATTTCAAAATGCCACTATTTTTACTTTGTGCCACTCTTTCAATCAATGTGCCTGTGGGACAGTACAGGCTACGTGTGTGTGTGTGTGTGTGTGTGTCAAACATTTTGGTGAATAAAATTATTTTGGGTTATATATTTGGAAAAAAAGGAAAAATTGTTGACTTTATCGGTGACGAGGCTTTATTTAAATAGCACAAGACACCATCTGACAATGAGGGGAAAATACCTCACAGCAGTAATTTTCCATCCCATTAGATCGCATTTTTTAAATGATCAGTCCAGGAGGTGGTGCTGATCGACAGCAGTATTCGTTCAAAGATGTCAAAAGCAAGTAAAATAGAATAAACTATCGTTTCGAAGCTGTCCGAATGTGACTCTTTATATGCATCAGCTGCCGACCGGACGTTTTTAGCATCCTCCTTGCACATACACGCAAAGCATAATGAGTAATTTTGCATTCTTAGAAAAAGGTCTGTACAACTTTATATATTCAGAGATGGATTTGCGATTTTTTTGCCATATAAACTATTGTTACACTGTATGACATTTTAGTGGCCATTTTTTGTAAATCATGTAATCTGCATGAAATTAAACTTTACAATGTGTTTTTTTTATAGTCTTAAGGCAAGCTATTTGTTTTTGAGTTTTGGAAATGTTTCATTAAAATCTGGCTGGAATCTGAAATGGCGTTTCTTCTCTGATGATACAAGTTTGATAGCTTAGATGAAATATGCTTAGCCACGCCCCTCCAACCAGGAGGAGAGGAGGAGCACAAATAAACCCCGCCCCCTTCTCAATATTTTGTTTCAGTTAGAAATGCGTCATCATTCTGAAATTTTGGTTTGACCTGTATCGTTATTTAAACACTTCTCCTACCTTTGCCCAATCTTTTAGTTTAAAAGAAATTATTTGTTATTACTCAGAATCTTCACATAAATCTAAAGAATTTATCTTCACCTTTTTTATCTTGTTTGGAATTTTTTTTTATACATAAACAAAAATGCATGGCTTCAGTCCCTACTTTTTCTACATTTTCTGATTGAAGTTGGCTCTATGCTCAAATGTGTCAGATTCTTGGTTCTATATGAATAACTGTTGTCTATTGACTCTGATTTGAGTTAGATATCTTTTCTGTAATGCTCTTAATTTATTTATTTTCATACACTTTTATACAATTTTTAATTTACCCTTACCCATTCTTTGTTTTGTAAGTCTGTTTTCTTTCTGCAGCTAATGTAGTTTGTAATTGTCCTCTTGTGTATCTCACTTATATTGATCTCCTGATTGTGGTTGTATATTTTCATTCTTGAATAAAAAAACAACAACTTCTGGTTCGCACCAACTTTACAAGAAAAATAAACCCAGGAACATTATAATAACAACTAAATCAAAGCAGTATTAAAATTGTATTGTTTCAAGCTTGATTCTTGAAGACACAGCATAAATAATTACCTAAGGATAGAGGAATGTTGCACACGCTCTTGAATGTTTGTTTTCTTTGGTCTCTTGTCTTTCAGACGGATTAACATTGGTTCACGGTTTCAAGCCGAAATCCCTCCAGTGCGTGACTCAATCTACCTGCTGTATGAAGAACATCCCGCTCAGCTAGTCTGGGCCCCTTGGAAAGATCTCTCTACCAACATAGAGACAAAGCAAAAGGGTAAACACACCAACAGGACAACACACCACCACCACAATAACAACTTGGAGTGTTTTTTTAACACCAGCCAGAGATCTGTAAACAATCATAAAGCAAAAAACTCTTAAAAGTTTGAATTACAACACAGAGTGGGAATTTAGCAATAAGCATTTACTTCAACTGATTTTAAAAAGATTCTAAAACACATATTAATAATGTTAGCAATATTTTTTAAAAGGTTTTTGTTGCATTTGTACGGTTCTGATCACCAGCTGATCAATGCTTTGTTTCTCCCATCACTACTGTCCTGCAGAGTTTAGCTTTAGACCTAAACAAACGACCTGCCTAAATCTTGAAGACCTTAATTATCTTGATGTATTTGGTTAGGTTTGGAGCTAATCTCTGCAGGGACACCAGCCCTCCAGGATCAACGTTCCCCACCCTGGACACACACACACACACAGCTCAGTCATTTACAGGAGAGACAATCACAAAAACAAATAATGACAGAGGTCTTGGTCACTTTAAGATAATACAGATAAAAAGCTACAGAAACCAACCATGCCAGAACAGTGCAATGGTCATCACAGTTTGAGTCAGTAAACACTATCCATACACATACAAAATGATCATTTAGAGGGTTCACTCATGAATTTATATGGTGGTCGTCACTCCTGAAACATTAACATCTAAAGGTGGCAAGAAAATTTCAAAGGTGGCTGAAATGCATTAATATGAAGACTAATCTAGCACTGAAATAAGCCAAAACCAGTATTTTAATTGCAATTCTTTATGTACATATATCAGTCTTTGTCCCTTTGTAAGGAGCTAGTATTTAGCATGCTAAATTCTGAAATATGAAGAAAAATGTTGAAAATGTCATTTCTACACTCCGTAAACACAATTAAAAGCTCCTTTGGCGTATAAAAAAAATGTATAAAAATAATTTTAGATAGTGAGTTGCCGGTTTGAATAACTTTCAAAAGAACTGAAACAAACCACTTTAAATAATCACTATTAACAGTGAAAACTGAGTGAGAGGTGCATTTGGTTTTTGTGCTTTATTTTTATCCATAATAAAAATGACATCACACTTGTTATTTTAATGTGACATTAGCATCCCAAGCATTTTTGTTTTTGTTCACTTTGTTTTGTTTCTCCATGTTATTTTCCTCTTTGTGTTTCCTATAGTACATTAATATACACTCACCGGCCACTTTATTAGGTACACCTTACTATTACCGGGTTGTACCCCCTTTTGCCTTCAGAACTGCCTTAATCCTTCATGGCATAGATTCAACAAGACACTGAAAAAATTCCTCGGAGACTTTGGTCCAGATTAAGATGATAGGATCATGCAGTTGCTGCAGATTTGTCGGCTGCACATCCACGATGCGAATCTCCCGTTCCACCACATCCCAAAGGTACTCTATTAGATTGAGCTCTGGTGACTGTGGAGGCCATTTAAGTACAGTGAACTCTGTCATGTTCAAGAAACCAGTCTGAGATGATTCGCGCTTTATGACATGGTGCGTTACCCTGCTGGAAGTAGCCATCAGAAGATGGGTAATCTGTGGTCATAAAGTGATGGACATGTTCAGCAACAAAACTCAGGTTGACACGATGCTCACTTGGTACTAGGGGGCATAAAGTGTGCCAAGAAAAAATACCCCACACTATTACACCACCACCAGCAGCCTGAACCGTTAATACAAGGCAGAATGGAATTGTAACGAGTGTTTATTTGAGTTACTGTTGTACTGCCTCTCACTGGATATTTTCTCTTTTTCTGACCATTCTTTGTAAACCCTAGAAATGGCTGTGTGTATAAATTCCAGTAGATCAGCAGTTTCTGAAATACTCAGACCAGCCCGTCTGGCACCAACATCCATGCCACGTTCAAAGTCACTTAAATCACCTTTCTTCCCCATTCTGATGCTCGGTTTGAACTGCAGCAGATCATCTTGACCATGTCTACATGCCTAAATGCATTGAGTTGCTGCCATGTGATTGGTAGAAATTTGTGTTAATGAGCAGTTGGACAGGTGTACCTAATAAAGTGAGTGGTGAGTGTATATTGCTGCGGAAAGACATTTTTAGTATTCGATGGATGAACTGTATCGATTTTTTAACACTTAAGCGATTGCTTTCATTTTAACAAAAGTTACTCCCATAATTCACACAAAGTATTGTGGGTTGTAGGGAAAAGGTGGATAGGCTAAAATGTAATAAAAAATATGTTATTTTAAATAATTGTTTTTGAACAATGAACAACCAAATCAAATTGTGGATAATGAGGGACTCGATTTACATTTTATTTGTTACACTTTACCAGGGGCATTGCCAGCAATTTTGGGCCCTACGCACAAATATTTTTTATCAATAAAAAATTTTTAAAACTTTTTTACCAATATTTTTGGTACCCCTTTTCCCCCACTAGCAACGCCCCTGTACTTTACATGTGATATTTTGTGTGCTTCAGTCACAGAGCTGATAGAGCTGTGCTGTTCCAGTGTGTTACCAGGAGGAGGCACCAACATTGAATTGGCTCTACATTGCCTTCATGAAGTACAAGGAAACATAGCGGTGAGCATCTGTCAAACAGTTTTTTAATTACAGTTTAGGGCTATACAATATATCGTTTCAGGATCGATATCGCAATGTGTACATCCGCAAAAGTCACATCGCATGATCTGCAAAGTTAAGTCAGTATTATAGCCAAAACTGTTCAGATTTGGGGAGTACCATAATAGTGAAATTTTGTCGGTTTTATCTTGTATTTGACATTTAATTGTTCAAATTCTGAACCAGAAAACAATAAAGCACTGTTTGTTTGTTATTTAAAGTTTCAAGATCTTTGCTGTCTTGTATTTATCAATGATTATAAATATATTTTTGCACAATTTACTCCCGCATTGCAGCTGCTTGCTTAATACAATGGAGTGATTCAATTTACAGGCAGCACTGGATTTACTGCTAATGAGAGGAGATTTTCGGACCACCTGGCACCCTCTGAGTGATTACCACTACACAGGTACAAGCTCTATTACCCAGTTTCATAATATATTTAATTTATTAAGTCCTTCATAAACTTGATGTTGGCCATTTTAATCGACAGGGTCAGATCTTTGGACAGCTCAAGAGATGAAGATGTTCAAAAAAGCTCTGGCTGACTTTGACAAGGACTTCCGACAGATTCATAATGTGGTATTTATATATATAAATTTAATAAATCATTATTTTTTGTTTGAGATTTTCTGAAGAAAGTTTGAGTGATCTCTAGCTATCTCTAGAAATTTGTGTACATTTTAAATTTTACATTTTAAATGCTAGTCAATCTGATAAATACAAAATACAATTGAAGTTGTAAACAGTGGCTCAAGTTCTTCTAGTAGGTCTAAAATTTATTTTCTTAACCCTTGTGTACTGTTCAAATTGACTACCCTTTCGTTATGTTGGTGACTGTTTTTGACCTATTGACTTCCATTTAAATGACATTTTTTGATTGCAAAGCCGTGATACCAAATAATCATGGTGTTTTTTCCTGGTGGGAAGAGGTAAAACTTGTAATTTTTACTGTTGATCATTAGTTGGCACCATTAACCCTTTAGACAGTCCTGTGCAAAAAGTTTCCTACTTTTATATGGTGTTCTTGGAGTAAAATAACTAATTATAGTGTGCGTACATAAATACACTTAGTTTGTTCTGAAAGCTGAGCTGCTTTTTTTTTTCCTCAAACATATAACGGTGTGCAAATGTCTCTCACACACTTGCACTCACACACATTGTACTCCATATAACCATATAATTTTAAGCCAGAAATTACGCTTTTTTTGCACTGCAGCTGATGAGCAACAGTAAAAATGACACATTTTACCTCTTAACGGGAAAACTAGCAACAAACAAGAATGCATGATGTCATGGCTTTGCAATTAAAAAATGTCATAATAATGGAAGTCAATAGGGCAAAAACAGCCACGAACATAACAAAAGGGTAGTAAATTTGAGTGTATAGTTGAAATTTTTAACACTTTCAAAGTATTTTCCCAAAATATTTGTTAAAATAACATTTGTGACCAAAAATCATTCAATTTGCTGAAACACAAAGTTGTGGCCAAATTAAGCCTTAAAATCACCCAAGAGTGGATGAACAGCACATAAGGGTTAAAGATTATTATTTTTTGGCTTTGTTATGATAGAACAATATGTAGAAGGCATGGGACATGTGGGATGGATGGGATTAGGAAACGTATAGTATTTTTAAATGTCATGTAATGAGTGGTTAAAATTGGAATTCAGAGGTTGTTGGGGACATTAGCTATGTTTCCATCCAAACATGTGAATTAACTTGATGCGCAAAAGAGGAATATCGCATAAAAGACTAATAATAGCAGCGTTTCCATCCAACAAATCAAAGAGAACCAAAATCGTCACTTCCTGATTAACTGGCGCCAAATATCAACAGTAAAAACGGATTTTGCTATGGTAGGAAAAGCTGCGTGAATCTTTTCTTTATTTAATAAATGATTTGCGCTCAGAAGACAATGCCGACATGTAATGAACACGTGGTGGCGTTTGAAGGCATGAGATGCGAAGCACAGATGCTCTTTATTGTGGAGGTAATTAGTAATATATTAACACTAATACTGAAATGGTTAAGGAGTTTTAGAATGACCAAAACAACATTTCAGATGTTTTACAATGTTCTCCGCCTGCTGGTTTGTTTATTCACACACATTTTTATCATCACATGATCTCTTATAACAAAATCACATTACTTTTTTTAATGCGCATACTGGAATTTGTTCCGTAAAAGTGGTTTCCATCAGAGTTTGTGCATTATTTCGTATTGAGTAAAAGTTTATCCTACTCAGTTATGTACATGCATTTTTTATGCACTTTTTTTTGCACATCTTGGCGTTTCCATTAATCGATTTTTTATGCACATATCCAAAATGCACATAAAAATAGGTGAATGGAAACGTAGCGATTGACTATTGTGTGCTTTTATAATCTTGTGTTTATGCTCACACTCTTAAGTGTTTCTTTGAAATCCAGATGCATTGGAATTAATTGTAAAATAATTATAATTATTTTAAACAAAACATTTAAGAATCATGCACTTTTTTTGGTCACAGAACTTACTTCAGGGAGTTTTAAAAGCCTGAAGGGTAATGCCAACTTTCCGGGTTGGTCTACACAAATACAATGCTGCAGCACCCTACTAAACCATATTAAATGTCTCTGATGATTTATACTTGTTTTGCAGTTACAGACCAAGTCAGTAGCCCAGTGTGTGGAGTATTACTATAACATGAAGAAGGTGAAGAAATTCAAGCAACGTGGCCGAACTGTAAACAAAAAAGACAGAGAAATCTTTGTAAGTTTCATTTCAGTACATGGACAAAACATCATTTAATTCAGCAAATACATCATGATGGTGAAATTTGTACTACCGTTTTCCACAAGTTGTTCAAATGCTCCCAAGAGCTCCAGTCTGAGCAGACAGACAGGAAGGCAAAACAGAGGACAAAAGCCGCTGAGGGCGAGATGTGTGCCAGGTTAGAGAAACTACATCATACTGTACACTAGGCTTATAACTTGTGATAATTGCTGAAGCTTTCAGAATATAAGGCATTATCTTGATATTTACGCAAGTAGGGTTGTCAAAAAGTCAATTTCCCACTAACATTTAAGTGCTGTTGAGCATGTACTTAAACACCGCTGATTGGCCATTGTACTCAACAGATATGACTGTGATTGGCTCTGGAGGTCATCGCTTTACCGCCAAGTGCGAACACAAATACTACAGCGTTTGAAAGCCACGTCTATCAGCTGATCTATCTATGAGAAGATATAGGAGAGATCCACACCATTCCTGCCAGTAGTCATGTTTTTCCTGAGAGTCTCCCGTACTTCAGATCCATCTCCCGGCACCCTCTCGTTTTATTATTTCTCCTGGAAAACTCTCATAACTTCACCCCGCCCCGGTTCTCGGCTTTTTGGTACAGTCTGTAACACCCTCGGGTCGCCAACTTTTGTATAGTACTTTTCCGATCGCATCGGCCGCCCGAAACCTGGTCCATAGTACAGTTACTAACACCACAGTACAGTACTAACCCGGTTTTTGACTGTGTTATTCAGACAAACACAAACCGCCACACCCCCCAACACACCAGTCTCCTGGAATTTCGGAGACAAATGTTGGCAGGTATGTGATAGACATGCTTGTGTAATGGAGGTTTTATTTTCTCTTTTGGTCCTGACCAAACCAACCAAGAGAGCTAAACTACAAATGTGATCAAACCCTAATATTTTATTTGTAGTTGTGATATGCAGTAATTGGAACTTTGAAGGGTTCATTCACCTCAAAATTAAAATGTACTTACATTTATATTTCCTCAATTTTAAGTGGTTCCAAACCACTTTCTTCTGTTGAACACAGAAGAAGATAGTTTGAAGAAAGCTGGAAACCTGTAACCATTGACTTCCATAGTAGTTGTTTCCCTACTACAATTAATGGTTACCGGTTTGCAGCTTTCTTCAAAATATCTTCATTCATTCATTTTCTTTTCGGCTTAGCCCCTTTATTAATCTGGGGTCGCCACAACGGAATGAACCGCCAACTTATCCAGCATTTGTTTTACGCAGTAGATACCCTTTCAGCCGCAACCCATCTCTGGGAAAACATCCATGCACACACATACACTACAGACAATTTAGCCTACCCAATTTACCTATACCGCATGTCTTTGAACTGTGGGGGAAACACCCAGAGGAAACCCACACGAACGCAGGGAGAACATGCAAAATCCACACAGAAACGCCAACTGGCCCAGCTGAGGCACGAACCAGCGACCTTCTTGCTGTGAGGCGACAGCACTACCTACTGCGCCACTGCGTCGCCCCAAAATATCTTCCTCTATATTTAACATAGAAACCGATAAAGTTACTACAAGTAAACATGTAGGATAGTAAATTTTACTTTTAGGTGAACTATCTCTTCAAGACTTTGAGGTTTAATCTCGTGAAACAGTATGAAAACAACATTTGTATTAAATAAATGGCAAAGAGGCATTAAAACTCATCTTACCTTTTAAATCCAACAGAGATGAGAAGGGTCACAGATCTCCCTCAGCCAGGAAAGATACAAACTCCAGATGGTGGTGGGCAAGAAAGGACACCAGTGCGAGCAGTGGCCTGAAGTCAACTCAAGTGTGTTCAGTGTTTGAGAAGAATCCTGTGTGAAACGCATTTAAGACTACAGTAATGTTCAAATCATTATCCAGATACTTTCAATCACACTGAAATTCAAATCCAAAAAGCAGCCAAGTTTTAATTCATTTTTACAACCGTTTATTTGTTCTGACACATTCTGAGAAGTTAATATCTTGATATGTTAATGTTAGTGAGTTAGGGTTGTCACGATACTGGAATTCGGTAGCAATCGATACTGAAATTTAAAAACGTCCATTTACTGCTAACGTTTGAGTGCTGTTGACTCACATGTCTGTGTTTGGCTGTGAAGGTCATCAGTTCACCAAACTCACCGCTGTTTACTGAGTGTAACCACAGATAAAGGGAGGCTGGAGCGTTTCAAAGTCACGTCGATCAGCTGGTTTGTCTATAAGCTGAAATACGAGCGATCCGTGGATGAATGGCGGCTTTAAAATGCTCCAGTGTCCCTGTATCTTTGGTTACACCCAGTAAACAGCGGTGAGTTCAGTGAACTGATGACCTTCATGGCCAATCACAGTTATTTCTGTTGTGCATGTGAACACAATGGCAAATTAGCAGTGTTTAAGAACATGCAAAACAGCGCTCAAATGTTAGCAGGAAATGGACGTTTTTAAAATTTCAATACCAATAGGTACCGAATTCCAGTATCGTGCAACCCTATAGTGAGTCTAGAATGGCGGATGTTCATGCAAATATAGTAACATTCTTGTTCACTCATCTTTTTGTGAGATTTTTAAGTTCGGATTAAGTATTTTCTCTCAGTTCAGATTAAAGCAATAATTCCTACTTGCTATTACTTTCTTGAAGTAAATGTTACATTTAAATAATTATAGTGCAGCAACTATAATTGATTACCAAGCTAGTTTTTTTTTAAGTCACAAGTTTTCCCAGTTTGGTTGAAATTATCCAAAATTTAAGTGACATAAGGTTATCAAACAGAACCTTGAAGGCGTTTGCTTTCATAAGTACCCTTTAATGGCGCAAATTTTTCACTGTAGTATTGTTGTTAAAGCTTGTTAAAATAAATGAGAACTGAAAACATATATTCATATGCAATTCCCATTATTATTTCATACAACTTTAATCTAAACATGCTACTGGTGTAAATTCTACTGTTGCAAGTAAGAAATAAAAAAATTCAAGCATGAGGATAGCACTGCATTCATGTAATGCTTTCACTGTAACACTGTAAAGTGACAATAACATTGAAGTAACAGTATATGCAGACTTTGTATAAAATAAAATAAAAACACTTATTAGTCAATAATACAACAGTTACGACCTGGACTGGAATCTGGCCAAATTTGTGGACCTCTGGAGTGTATGAATGATGCAAAAAAAAAAAAAAGTACAATAAAAATAATTAATTTAAATCACAGTTGTGCTGATATCCAAAACAGCAGTATAATTGCTAATGCACTCAGATTGCGTAATTAGGTAATACATAGTAAAACCAATTTGGTAAAACAGTATCTACAATAGTCACAAAACAATGACCTCAAACCCACGAACCTCTTAGAGATCAAAGATGGTTTTAAATGACTGTCACAAATTCTTGGTACAAGGAAACCTTTTAAATAGCAGTTCAACTGTATTCTTCTCTTATAATCCTTGCTTCTAAATCTTACAGACGAAGAAAGTCATCAAATAACTTGGTCAACGGAGCTTATTTTGGGATGTGATTGAAGTAGACAAATGCAAATTTTACAAATTCAGTGATCATGACTCTTCCTCTGGAACACGGACCTTACTTTCATATGACACAAGAGTTTGGTAAAGACTTTCTCTGCTTTGGTTTCCACTGACACTGTTCCACTGGTCAATTTCACGTGCAGAGGAGCCACCCTTTAGCTGGTCCAGATAATCAGTGTTCTGATGGAGAAACAAAATATGGTTAAGGTGTTTAGATCCTAGTGTGGCCCTTCTTTGCGTAACTGGAGACTCCCTTGGGGCAAAGGCCCGATTGGCGGAAACAGCAGTTGCTGGAATGGACAGGTATTTTCGTGCCAGTCTGGCCACAGCTGGAAACCGATGCTCCTTGTTTCGCCACCACTGCAGAGGTGAGAGGCTGCGTCTGCACAGAGGCTCCGCTATGTAATTTTCTAGCTGTTGATGAATCTCGGGCATCCGCTCAGTAGGGTCTTCACCTAGAAGAATATCGTACATGCTTTGCGGTAGAGGACTCATTCGTATCCGAGATGCAAGTTGCAAATCTCCTCTCAGTGGCGAGGTCATAGTGGTCCCACTGGAACGTCTTTTACGCTCATTAGTGTTTTTAAAAGAAGATCCAACCTCAAGAACATTGTCATTAACCTGTTCTGGAGATGATACTGCAACAGAGGGCTCGCTTGGCTGCAGCTCTACGCTGTCACCTTCCTCCACTGAGCCACACGATTCAGGAGAATCCAAAGAGCCCATTGGAGGAATTGGCAAGGAATCATCCAATCCAAAATCTGCAGGTTCTCCGTGCTCATCCAAAGCATCTTCCATTTCCATACTTTGCCTTCTGTCTTCATTTAAACCCTCGTTGCTTGTGAAAGCCTGAACAGATAGGAGCTCCTTAACCTTGTCATGCAGCTTGCTGCGAGCATGTGGACTGAGGAACCTCAACTCTTTAAAACGTGGGTCCAAAAACGAAGACAACACAGCAGGACAGTCCAGAAGAGCATCTTCGTCGCTCAGACTCCACCGTTTGTCCATACCAGCACGAATCCTCTCCATAACTCCTCTCACCACTGGACAGGTGCAGTCTGCAATTTTCTGTCCCAGGAGCCGAGAAACTCCTTGGAGGCAAGGCATTAGAGCTGAAATGGGTCCGTTGATGTCCTCGCTCAAAAACGATGCTGCAATACGAACTGTTTTTAGTACAGGGACCAGTTCGTGTACAAGGCGCCACTGGTGATCTGCCAGATTTGTTGCTACTTTTTGTTCTTCTAAGACGGAGCTTATTACCCACTTGAGCTCCAGCAGACTTTCACACATCTCGATGGCGGTGGTCCAGCGCCCCGGGTCATTCAAGACAAGGCATGCTGACTCTTTATTACAAGCCTCTGCTTTCTGGCTCAGTGCTGTAGAAGCACCCACGTTGTGTTGGAAGTGCAGGACGATGGCACGGGCATCTGCCAGAGCTTGTCTTACAGACTCCACACAAAGTCCCTCCTGGACACAGAGTTTTAGGGCCTGCCCTGCACAAAGCAGGGGTGCCCATGCCTTCGGAAGTTTTCTGGGAGGAGGATGGCTGGGTCCAGCAAATTCCTGCTGATATTCCTGATCGATACTCTGCCTGGACTCAGATCCACTGGGAGTGTCGTGCACCACACAGAAAACAAAGTTCTCTGGAAGCTGGAACTCAGAGAGCACTGCTTTCAAGGTATCTGCAAAACTTACTTGCCCTCTCTCAGATGGGTTTCCTTTGAGTTCTGCTATTGGTCGAGTGTCAAGCATGCAGCGTGCCAGACGCCACTGAGAGTCGATAAAATGGGCACTGACTGAGAGGTAGTACTGTCCATCCCCGCCAACCCCACATCCTTCTACAGATGGCCAGTATTCAGTGCAAAGGGTCATATAGTAGGAAGCCAGACTTGTCTGAAGATGCTGCTGAAGGCATTGCTTGAGGACGTGGTAGCGATGCCAAAGTAAGCTGCCAAGCAAAGATGGAGAAGGCACGGGGTAATTAGGCTCTAGGCAACTCAGTAAAAGCTTGAACCCTCTTTCCTCCACCACAGACAATGGCTGAAGGTCTCTAAAGACCATTTCCAAAATAAGATCAGTCAACACTTCAGCTCGCTTGTTACTGCAGGCTCTTGTCCCACAGCGACTGCTACTGCCTCCAGCAGTGCTGCTCATCTCCCCTGCAGGAAAATTATACATTAGACATCCCATGTCTGTATCCTGGTGTGCAATTGCATTTGAACCAGATGTACTGCTTCCTGGCGCACAGTCAGGGGCATATGATGTCCGAGCAGGTTTGGCCTCTCCCATCTCAGCTGGTAGTATTTCTTCATGCTCTTCTTTGACGGTAACAGGCAGCACTGGTTGAAATGTAACATTGCCTGTATTATTACATCTGTTACCATGTAAAGCAGACTGAATATGAGAATGTAATGCTGCAGGAGTAGGGATCCCTGCAGTGTTGTGAGGGGGTACCGCTCCTTCCCGTATGCTGTGTTTGCGTCCCAAGTGTTCTCTCATAGACGTAGTGCTGTTGTGAAAGGAAAGCTGTCTCTTACAATGGTTGCACTCCACACGATGCAGACTTAGCTGAGTGTAGTGGTTCCACACTTTTGATGTGCGGCGATCAGAAAATGGCAAGAAACGCTGCATTCTTCTGCGAAGAATTGGACTGCTGTGAATTCCAGGATGCCTTGGAGGTGGGAGATCCATGTCTGTGGTAAAAAATTAACAAAAATGCATCTAAAATTAATAATTTAGGAGATACAGGATTAAGCTGAAACCAGCACAATTTAAAACTGTTTTGCTATTTAAGAAAGAATAATAATTCCTTAAAAGTTTTTTTGTAACATATAGATATGGTTGCCCAAACTCAGTCGTAGCAGGTATCAGTATCAGTATATATATATCATTAGTATGTCCAAAATTAAAGAATTTGAAAATCAGTATGTGAGAAGTACCTGTAGGAGTAGTAGGATGACCTACTACTTCTGGCGAGATTCTAAAGTGCTTACTGGATGGATGCTACACTATCCCATGATGCCCCGCGAGAGAATTCATGAATGGGAGTAAAGTAGGGCTGTGCAATTTGGTGAAAATATCTAACTGCGATTTTTTTTGACAGATATTGCGATTTCAATTTGATTAGCGATTTAATTTTGTAGTCAAGCTTCAGCTCAATCTGTATTGTAGCTTCTTACAATCTGTATTAGTTAAACAAGGACCTTAAAAGATATTAACTTATATTAGCAAACATCTCTAAAATTGTACTTTGCTGTTGCTTGCTACTAGATTGAGTGTCACTGGCAGTACTTGTTAGAGGTGTGAACCTACACTTGTCTCACGGTTCGGTTACGATTATCATGCCAATGATTCTTTTATACATCTCAGTGCATCACGGTGCATTGACGATGCTTTCCATACACCGTTTTAGATTTTCTTCACAGCACAGCAATTCTTGTATTAAAATTTATAAATATATGTATATCCTATTTGTAATACAATTTTGTCCTTTAATAAAAGCAGTCAGATGCATAAACTGTACCTTTAAAAACTAGAACAACATGAGCATTTAAACAAATTTCATGAGCAAATAAACAAATATAAATATCCCGCTCGCTTTCTGAGCCTTGTCTAGCGAGTTCTTTTTTACACACGCTTAACAGAAAGGGCTGTGATTGGCTTTGATCAGCTGGCGCTGAGTGAGACTGATAAATGGCAGGGGTGATCACAGCTGATCCATGATAGATGCAGTGGAGAAAACTCGCTCTGCAGACACGCGCTCATGTCTGGATCCAGAAGTATCGCTGTAATAGCTGAGAGGAGAGGAAAAGTCATGCCAGCTGGTCAAATGTGCCACAGTGAGAGAGAGAGAGAAATTGAGTTTACTTTCATTTTCTCAATCGCAGTAAAATAGAGGCTGTCCAGCAAACACAAACAATGAAATTGTGCAGTTTCTGTGTTTTTAAGTAGCTGGAGCGTTTTAAATACTCGCGCTCACCTCCCTCGCCATAGTAAGCTACGGCGGCATAGCGCATGAGAAATGACGTCGTACATTCGAACCGATACACACCGAATTGTGTGCACAGAAGAAACAATAAATTTTGACACCCCTACTTATAGTTGACTTTTTAGCAAGACGCTTTTTGTAGTCATCTGTGCCTTTTTAGGTGCTGGTTGTTGTATTTCCTCGTTCTGTGACAGCTCTTACAAATTACCTGGTTTTGTTCGGTGTTTGTGACTTTGAAACCAAGATATTTCCATATTACCGACGTGCTGTTTTTCTTTGATATTAATTAGTCTATTAAAGCTTCTGAAGCGGCAGATGTCATCATCGCACCTCGTCCACGCTTTCTTGTTTGTTTGTTTGTTTTTATTGTGGGCAGTCCGCATAGTTCGGTTGTGCAATTCTGATTGGGCAGAACGAAAGTGTGCTCACTTAATTGGCTAGTAAGGCACACACAGACGGCAGTCACGCATTTGCTCTGGGTGGGTAAAGTTAAATAATATATATTTCATATTGCAGCCTCTTGCAATTAGACAATCACAAAATTTCAAATCGCGATTGCGATTCGATTTTGATTAATCGCACAGCCCTAGAGTGCAGTGATGCAACTCATGTGGGTAGGTCACGTGTTCATGACAAAATGGCGGATGTAGTACATTTGAGTTCCATTCATACTGCTCACATTTATGCTGTATAGTACGTACTTTTCTAATGGCCGAGTAGTACATTTAAATTTAAATGCAGTACCTACTGAGTAATTTGGACGCAGCCTTTGCCTCAACATACCTGCTTGAAACTTCTTGTTTGACTAGTAAGAGTTTGATTAGCTGGTTCATAATTGGCGTTGAAGCTTAACTCTGCAGGAAATCGTCCCACCAGGTCAGAGTTTGGGCACCCCTGCACTAATGGGTCATGTTATAAATAAAATGTAGACAATTCACATAAATGGAAATAAACAGCACTATCAGCAATCAGTATATGTTTATTTACATTCGGAATTAACAGTAACATTATTATAGATTTGGCATTACTCAAATAAATGTATCTAGCTTTATAAAATATGTCAAAGCACCTAAGGCCCCGTTTACACTAATACGTTTTAGTTTTAAAACGGCATTTTAGAATGAAAACGATCCGCATTTCTGAACAACTCTCCTTTCACACTACCCAGCTGAAAGCGCACATCACATGACCACACACACACACACACTCTGGCATGCCCTGCAGTGATGAGAGCTGTGCACATCAGACTGTTCATCAAGGATCTACCGCTGGATCTAATCGACTATATTTGTTAAATATGATATTTAATTCATCTTCTAACTACATATTCCCCGACTTTGGTCTTTTGAAACTATTACTTGTTCTCAGGTAACGTGTTTTGGCTGAGCACAGAGATAATTTAATATATTAATTAATGTAACCATGTACACTAATACTGCACATTTGACTGATTGCTTGCCTTTTTTTCCTATAATGTATAAACATATTGTACGTTATATATTTATAATGGCCATTATTGATTATTAAAACTGATATTCAGTAAAAGAGGGGGTATGTTTCGTATTTTCAATGAAAATTAAAGGAGGCAGTTACGTTATAGACGTTTTCATTTTATTGTTGTTATAAAGTACACTGTTCCCTTTGAAGATTTACCCGACGTGTCTTCGGGAGTCTGTTTTCCATATCAAAACGAAGACTTGCGAAGTTATTTATTTTTACTTTGAAATAAAAGTGTTTGTTTTAGGCAATGTGTGTTTTAATTTCAGTTGTTTAACGTTATTGTTTAATAAATAATCATAGATAGTAGATAGTGTGTTTTATTTTATTTATTTTAAAATCAAGTAATGCATGCTTCATTCAAAAATCTATCACTTGTATAATGCAAGCATGTTTACTGTACAAAACCTGTCAGTAAACTATGAGGCCAAAACAATAAAATAATTAATCGTTCATTAATCGTAATCGAGTTAAAAGGTTTAATTAATTGAGATTTTGATATTAGGGCAAATCACCCAGCCCTACCATACAGTTATAAACTTCCCATTATACAAAACTTCCTTTAAAATAATTATACTTTAAAACTGTCGTAAAAATATTAGAAAATATATTTACTAAATAAATACATCCAAATGATGTACTTAGCATGTCACAAAACAAGACACAGCTGTATCTGCTTAAACCGAGGCGAATACACACACATTTCGTGGAAGAATTTATATCAAATAATACGGTGATGATACAAACATGTCAATAAAAGCAATATTAGCTCATTACAAAAGTATTTAAACTGAATTATAACCACACAATATGATAATAATGAAACAATTCCGCTATTATTTACATCAAGCGTCAAGGGATGTTCTTCCGGGAGAGCATAAGGGCCATTAAGGATTCATCCACCTCCAGTCCGCGTGTTGCCTCCACTAAACAGTGCATACTTCGGCGATACTGACTCACAATACTTATTTTCGTTTCGTAAAATAAAAAAACCTTACTTGCAATATCTAATCAGTACAAATCTCAGAATTCCTGCACATCATCCGCGCGTACGCGACCTGCACACTGG
The DNA here is from genome assembly GCA_903798205.1 of Danio tinwini. Lineage (NCBI taxonomy): Eukaryota > Metazoa > Chordata > Actinopteri > Cypriniformes > Danionidae > Danio > Danio tinwini. The sequence continues at coordinate 8,752,866 of CAIGQZ010032318.1, forward strand.
ATGTGCTTGACGCCGTGCAAACTAGGGCTCATGGATAATTTCACATCATAAATAAAACGAAAAATATCCGTCATTCGTAATAAACAGCAAAAATCAGTTCAAGGCACTCGAAAAATGTGAAAAAAATATTTAAAAGCCTTTATAGAACATTTTGAGGGATGTAAACAAAAACAATGGTCCCAACGTATTTCCTGTTTTACATTTTTAATTTCTATAGCTAAATTCAAAATGAGCCACATATTGATAAATAACGTTATGATAGCCGTTTTAACATTAAGTTAGGATTGAATTGCCTCTTGTTACAGTTATGGAATAGTTTGATAACCATAGATATTTACATTAGATGTCGCCTACCCTGTTGTTGTCTATTAGAAGGAATGTGTCAATAGAGCTGCCGTTTTAGTACAGGGTAGCGCTCCTTTGAAATGAATGCAGGACCAAGGTGCAGTGGAGGAATGTGACCAGCCAGAGATATATATATATATCTATGATATACACATATATCTATGATCGGGGGTTTTCCCAGTGGTCAGTATGCAAATAATTTTTTAAATTAGGAAAATTATAATTTTACATCACTTTTCTACATCGATGGATAAGTGACCGCACGGGCATTGCTGACAAAGAACATGTGTTTGTGTGCATGGAAATGTATTATTATCCTCCCTCCCTCCCTTTAATTTGATCTAATCCGTGTCCTGAAACACACCCCCTCTACTGTTTTCACTGTTTTTACCCAGGGTTACCCTCATGAAGTGTTCGCCTAGGCACAGTTTTAAGGAATATCCATGTCTATAGACCATTTCAATGTGGTGGTGTCATTGGCCCATGAATATTTACTGCTTGTTATCAAACTATTTCATAGCTGTAACAAGAGGCAAATCAATCATAACTTACAGTTAAAACAGCTGTCATAACGTTATTTATCAATATGTGGCTCATTTTGGATTCTCGGAAGCTATAGACCATTTCAATGTGGTCATGTCATTGGCCCATGAATATATATATATATACTATTATCACATACGGACCCTGAGCATGCGTCAACAGCGCCGCCACATTTGTACAGTGCTCCCTGGACAAATGTCATTAAACCGCACTAGTCAAGACTAAAGTCAATGTGAAGATGCTGGACTTTTGCGCTGTGTACGGGTGTAGTAACAAGAAACAAAGAAAAAGTCAGAATATTTCATAGGTAAGATTTAGTTTTTATGTTTTTTGTATGTTATGAAATGTTGTGCTTAACAAGTAATATTATTGATGATAATAGAGACACTTACTGCATTCACCATAAGACAAAGTAGCACTAACTCACACTAAATACTAGGCTTATGCTAGTTTTGTTGAATAAAATCAGCAAACAATGTCAATGAAATATGACAAGACGCTGCGGTGCTAGAAACTTGTATTATTGTCAGCTAAGTGAATGAGTCGTTCATAACGGGAATTCATTCACAAATTAATCGCTCCCTCCGTCAGAATGAGAAGTGAAAACAGTAGAGGGGGTGTGTTTCAGAACACGGATTAGATCAAATTAAAGGGAGGGAGGATAATAATACATTTCCATGCACACAAACACATGCTCTTTGTCAGCAATGCCCGTGCGGTCACTTATCCATCGCTGTAGATAAAAGTGATGTAAAATTTAAATTTTCCTAATTAAAAAAATTATTTGCATACTGACCACTGGGAAAACCCCCGATCATAGATATATGTGTATATCATAGATATATATATATCTCTGGCTGGTCACATTCCTCCACTGCACCTTGGTCCCACATTCATTTCAAAGGAGCGCTACCCTGTACTAAAACGGCAGCTCTATTGACGCATTCCTTCTAATAGACAACAACAGGGTAGGCGACATCTAATGTAAATATCTATGGTTATCAAACTATTCCATAACTGTAACAAGAGGCAATTCAATCCTAACTTAATGTTAAAACGGCTATCATAACGTTATTTATCAATATGTGGCTCATTTTGAATTTAGCTATAGAAATTAAAAATGTAAAACAAGAAATACGTTGGGACCATTGTTTTTGTTTACATCCCTCAAAATGTTCTATAAAGGCTTTTTAATGATTTTTCCATATTTTTTGAGTGCCTTGGACTGACTTTTGCTGTTTACTCTGATGAATCCCTTACCTAAAGAGCACGGACGAATCCCATACCTAAAGAGCGCCGACAAAATATTTAAGCTACCCCTGAGCACATTTTGTTAGATTTTGAATTTGTACACCCGGCATTCATTTTCATGCATCAAAACTATGAGACGCTAATTTTGTACTTTAAACATAATTAAAAGCAGTAAGTATGTATGAGTACTAATGTAAACATCACAGTAATAAGAGTTAACTGCTATTTTGAAATCAACTATTTTGCGACGCCCCCTAAAGCAGGAGCGAATTTACTTCCGATTTCTGCATGATGTGTCAATAAAACAAATAACTTAATTTCAGGCGATGTGAATGGGATATTGCTTGGATATTGTTGCCTACAGTCCGATTCACATCTCTGATCTGACAATAAAAGCTTTTTAATATTTTTTTTGATTTTGAATTTGTATATCTGTCGTTTGTTTTTATACATCAAAACTACAGGACGTTAATCATGTACTTCAAGCATAGTTATTAAAAGCAGCACGTATGCATGAGTACTAATTAGGGATGCTCATAATAACCAATTAACCGTTAACTAAATGGGGTGTATTTTTAACCGATTAATGGTATCAGTTAAATGATTAAAAAATATTATTATATATAACTTTAAAGTTTGGCTGCATCAGGGGCCGATCACAGCGAACACGATTTTTTCGTTGAGAGGGACATTTTTTGAAAGGTTTACTAACGGTCGTGAGTGTTTCGCGGTGCCCTGCATGCCTCACGTTTTTGCCGTTGTACTCGGTGTGCTCGCACTTTAAGTAAAGTAACCTCAAAGAGGAAAAAGCATGCATCAGCTCTTCAATCAAATGAAAGAAGAGGCGGGTTTACGTTGATTAAATGCATATTTTCCGTGGAGCGATTGATTTGAGGTAGCCTGCTATTTTTTATTGGACGGAAAAAAAAAAGACATGATTGGACAAACAGCATATGCCAGTTCTTAATAAGGATTCAGTTAGTGTTTTCGTTTCGTAATCTAAACTTGTCATTTAGGTGAAAACTATCTAGGGCAGAACTATTTATTTTATTATTTTTATTTAGTTTATTCTGTTTTTCTATGCTTGAAGATGTGCTGTTGTTCTGATGTACTATATGCTGTTGTTCACATGTTAGAATAAATCTGTATTTTAAAATGCAATATTTAATGTCAGACACTAAAGACACGTCCATTATTTATTTTATTAAATGATTATTTAATATTAATCTGACGAATATTAATCTAATATTCGGGTAACGAGCGGCGGCTGTCGGTTGGCAAAATTAACCGAAATGAGCGTCACTAGTACTGATGTAAACATCACAGTAATAAGAGTTAACTGCTATTTTGAAATCAACTATTTTGCGACGCCCCCTAAAGCAGGAGCGAATTTACTTCCGATTTCCGCATGATGTGTCAATAAAACAAATAACTTCATTTCAGGCGATGTGAACGGGATATTGCTTGGATATCGTACCCTACAGTCCGGTTCACATCTCTAATCTGACAAAATGGACTACTCTGGGAAAGAAAAGGAAGCCATGGCCATTATGGCCGAGGCGGACAAGAAGATGAAAACGTCGCATTCGTTATTCGGGACGTTTTTTGGGTAAATCTTCGAAAGATGCCTTTTAGCATCTCAGCGAAATTTAATATAAAACAAATCTTTTTAAATATAACCAAATGTTTAAAATGTCATTCATTTGCAAAAGCAATGCTGATGTGTTTTTAAGCAGTGTTTAATTTATACGCGATTTGTTTTTTTTAAAATGACAACTTCAAACACAATGCTAGACGTATTTAGCGTGCATACACCTACTTATATTAGAGTTAATGTTTTACAGATTGCAGTTTTAAACGTGAAATCAGTCGAGTTAGCAAGTAGCATCGCACTGCATGTACCTAACGTCATAATAAACAGTTTCGAGCGTTACACGTAACGTTTCCCTTTCGCGTTTAATTATTTGACGTTACAAGCTACTTAAAACCCCCACACGCTAAAACATTCGTCATTTTCAGCCTTTTATTCATCAGCACTTTTGAAACTCACTCATGTTTTCTTCGCTGGGCTCCTCCGTGCACAGTCTCTCTCCGCCGTTGGCGACAGTGGGGATGTTGAGTCGATGTTTCACTCTGAGGTGTTTTATCATGTTGGCCGTGTTTGAAGAAAACTTGAATGTCGACTTGCACAACCTGCAGTAAACAGTGCCGTTGAGCTCATTTTTGATGTAGTACTTCCAGGCTACGGAGCAATATCGGGCCTGTGTTTTGCCACTGATTTCAAGCTCTTCTTGCTTCATGTTGGCCATATCAGCTCTGAAAACACGTTGTGTGAGTGGGGGAGACCGCTGCTAATAGCGCCGCCTATTGGTTTCAGTCAACAGAATCAACATCCCCTATTGCTTTTTAATATACTGTCTATACAGTATAGCAATAGCAGTTACAATGTACTGTTAAGCTACAAACCGTAACAAATTAATTTTATCAATAAATAACAACGTGTTACGCGGAATTTAAATGAATAACACAAATGAAATGCATAACTAAATCAATTAAAATACAACTCCAAATCAGAAAAATGTTGGGACTGTATGGAAAACACAAATAAAAAAGGAGTGATTTCTAAATTTACTTTGACTTTTTTTTTTAATTGCAGACAATACAACAAAGATTATTTAATGTGTTCCTATTGTTTTTTTTTTGTTTTGTTTTTTGTTTTTTTAAATTAACATGAATTCCAATTTTGATAGCACAAAAAAATAAACATGTATTGCAATTTTGGTTCTTGCAAGAGATTACAAAAAAAGTTGGTACATGAGCAATTTAGGGCTAGTAATCAGGTAAATTGGTTAAATAATGATGTGATTTGAAACAGGTGATGTCAACAGGTGATTGTAATGATGATTACAAGTCTGTCTGTCTGTGGAGGAAGAGGATACAGGTACTTGACTGGCCTGCCTGCAGTCCCGACCTGTTTCTGATAGAGAATATGTGGTGCATTTTGAACTAAGAAATGCGGCAACAAAGACTCTGTACTGTTGCCCACCTTAAGACTTTGCAGGAGGAATGAGACAAAATTACACCTGAAACACTTCCTTACTTGGTCACTTTAGTCTTTAAACATCAAGTGTTGTGAAAAGGAATAGCAACATTACAAATTGGTTAATGCTTTGCTGTTCCAACTTTTTTTTAAATGTGTTGCAAGAACCAAAATTGGAATACATGTTTATTAAAAAAAACAACAATAAAAATCATGAGGAACACACTAAATATTGTTTGTTGTATTGTCTGTGAAAAATACAAGTCAAAGTATATTTAGAAATCACTTCTTTCTTTTTTGTTTGCGTTTTCTATCCTGTCCCAACTTTTTCTGTTTTGGGGTTGTACAATAAAAATATAAATACTCAAGTGTGGAGTAGGATACCTTATCTAGACATATCTCTGTTTACAGATGATTCATTAATCATGTTTAAAATCTGGTGTGTTTTAATTTGCTTTTTGTTTTTTGTTTTATTAACTCTGAGCAAACAGCAGTACAGTTTGGTTTACAGGCTGTACAATTGCATTTGTAAATATGAACTTTTTCCAAGCAAGCACAGGAGTTTAGTAGTGCTAATTTAGTATTTTCATTTAATAGCGTGGAACCAGTGTTACAAATCAGAAACATTTGTTCTGTAACATCAACAAGGTTATTAAAGGACGTAAACATTAAAATTGCAATCTCAAAATGTTCCCCTGTTGCTTTTTTGTTTGTTTCAGGAGTTCTTCCAAGGTTGAGGAGGCCTGTGACATGTATGTAAGAGCTGCCAATATGTTCAAGATGGCAAAGAACTGGAATGGTAGGACAAATTGCAACTGTTGCATCATTATGTTATGGTGTTCAAAACTCAAATGTAGCTTTTTTTAACTTAAGCTGCAGGAGATGCTTTCTGCAAAGCTGCGCTTCTGCATTTGAAGGTGGACAGCAAGCACAATGCAGCCATGAACTTCCTTGATGCTGGCAATGCGTTCAAAAAGGCTGATCCTCAAGGTATATTGTGACTGAAATATACAGCACAAATCTCGCATCATGTAGTGTTTTCAATTCAAAATTATTTGAGTTTAATTTCATTCTGGTTCTGCTGAAACTTCTCTACACAGAGGCGATAGACTGTTTCTCTCGGGCTATTGACATCTACACTGATATGGTGAGAAAAACTACATAAAATATTCCTAAAAGGTTTAGTTCACCTAAAAATTTAAAACCTTTATTTATTTGAAAGACAAATTAAGATATTTTAGATGATATTCGAGAGCTCTCTCATCCTCTATAGACAGCAATGGTCCTGAGATGTTCAAAGTCCGGAAAAGGAACCAAAACATTGTCAAAAAAGTCTATGTGTCATCAACTGTAATAACAAGAAGCTTCAAGAACACTTTAGTACACCCAATAAGAAAAAACTATGTCTGATGACCACATCAGATGAAGGTGCATGTTTACTATGGGCAATATGACACTTGCATGTTGCACTGCCGACCCTAATGCCAATAGGTCGAAATGCCTGTAGTAAACGCACAGCCTGACAACCTGAAGTGTAAAAGAAAACAAAGTTGTTTTCACAGTTTCTGATCCACAAAAGTGTTCTTGGAGCTTCTTATTATTGCAGTTGAACCTCTGAAGTCACATGGAATATTTTGACAATGAACATCTCAGGTCCATTAAGCTGGATTTTTACTTTTGCCTGACTGCGCACGCACCTCGTGAAACGAACGAGGCTTTTATACTTGCCGCGTTCGCTGTTGTGATATTCTTTAAAATGACAGGGGGCGGTCAAAAGAACCTGACTGTAAAGTCAGACAGATAAACAGAGAAGTAGAAATATCATGAAGTCATATCATTAATATCATTCAAGATTTTTTTACTAATTATTTTTATTGTTTTTATGAAATATTCTAATGATTATAAGGATCTTTATAACCACAAATTTGATGCATCACTTGCTTTTGTTCATATCTCGGACAGTTTTACCTATTAAAGTTTATTTAAATATTAATGACAACAGAACATGTGTTGCTCTACAAATATATTCTTTATTATGGCAAGAATAAAAGCAAAAAAAGCGCACTTACTAAAAAATACTGATATTTTTTAGATTTAGCCCACTCCACAATTCACACATTACTGTCTGGCTAGTTTCTGTCCTATACTTATGTTAAAAGGGCAATAATGGTCCAACATTCCTGACCATTATCACCAATAAAGCCTAGAAAAACAGTCATCAATACAGTATATTGTAAATCGATAGGTTCAAATATTCCTTTACAGTTATCAAAGAAATAATTTGTTCCTTAATTATAGTTTTGTAGCTATTATTTTAAATTCAAAATTGTAATATTTACATCAGTGTAAAACCTATGACTGGTGGAAAAAACATATTCTGTAATTGTGTACCTGGGTCTCCACTTTTGCCATGGCCTCTTTTGGCTTTAACAAACTTATCCCTCAGGTTTTTTTAACCCTTTTAACAAAAACTTTCCTCTTTTCCCACGGCTGTTGCAATTTCTAGCCAAGAAATATTGTTCATCAGGTTATCTCCATGATCACGGATCATAAAGATATCTGCACAGTCGTACTGTTTCAGACAAAATCTCTCCAAAGTGGTTCATATTCAACTCAAATCAAACACGGTGCAGCGTGTTCGCCCGAGTCTCAAAAAATGCCGTGCGCACCGCCAGCCAAAATGATGTCGCGCACACCCAAAGTGAACTTCCGCTAACACCGCGATGACATCACATTCACAGTGCGCACTCAAGCGAACTAGTGGACGCGTCGAGTATAAACCAGGCTTTACTGTTTATAGAGGATGAGTGAGCTCTCGGATATCATCTAAAATATCTTAAGTTGTGTTCCGAAGATAAATGAAGATCTCTGGTGAATGTAACAACACGAGGGTGAACATAATTTCCATTTTTTTGAGTGAACTAACTCTTTAATCACCTTCAGGCCATTCAAAATATAACATTACATTAGCCTGTTTAATCCCAAAATTTTTCTTGTAACTAGAGTAAATGCATTATACTTTTCTGACCTACACGTGTTATACCACAAGCAGGAAAATGATCAGCTCATGTGATATTGACACATTTAATCAAAGCCTATATCAATAGTCTAAATTTTCTTTTACAATGTTTTTGTTTTAACAACAACACTTTTAGAGCTTCCCGAATTAAGAAAAGACATGGTCATAGATGTGATTAAATGAGTTAAAAACAATTCATGAAATTCAAGTGAATGTGTCATCAGCTGACTACAGGTATTCATTTTATTGCGACTGTAGTGCTGGTAGCCATTGACTTGCATTTTATGAATCACCAAGGACCACAGTTTCAGCTAAAAATCTTTAATGTTGACTGGAGGAACAAAAAGTCACCTACATCTTTGCCTGATGTACTGTAAATTAATAAGTAAATGAACAGCAAATTGTACTTTTTGGGGGCTTTAAGCATTCTTTAAGCATTCAAATGTAATTCAATATAAATATGAACATCATTTTGCTGTCTAAAAATAATAATTATAATACATTTTTTGACTGTCTTCACAGGGGCGCTTCAATATAGCTGCAAAACACCACATATCTGTTGCAGAAATCTATGAATCGGAGTTACTGGACATAGACAAAGTGAGTAGGAAATAATCTATTCATATAAAGGTACGAATATATCGACTTCTCGCACAACACATGGACATGACCTCAATCATTTTTGGTGATGCAATATATGTATTGCCCATACATAAAAACCATGTCTAGAAAATTTTAGCTGATTGTGCAACATCTCTATATCTAGTGAAGGTGTCAGTGTCAGTATGGTAAAAAAAACACTTTAGTATCTACTATAAATTACTATAGTATATTTTCATGGGTGCCTGACAACTGAAAATAGATCTGGTGGCAGATATTGCAGCATCTTTTACTTTTTTACCTTTCACATTTTTGTTAAGATTTATTACTATTTAAGCAGACAAAGCCGCCAAAACAGCCCTAGCAGGAAAGCTAAAGGAGTGCAAAATCCCACCTTCGGATTTAAAGTCACTAATAAAAGGCTATATTTTAAACAAATGGCAAACAGAATGGGATCAGTGCTCAGAGAATAAACTTTTTTTAAATTCAGCCAGAAATAGGAAGAAAATCAAATTTATTTTTTAACTCAAGACACAATGAGATTGTTTATGCCGAATTTGACACACAAGACTCACACATAAACATTTACTTAAAGGAGCTTAACCACCAAAATGCCATTAGTGTAGCAGAAACCAAACTGTTAAACATATTCTTGTGGAATGCGCTATTTTTAATGTTATCAGACAACAATTTTTTATCTGGAGAGACTTTAAATAAAATATTTTTAAACGTGAATCCTTCTAAAATTGTAAAATTTTTAACAAAAGTAAACCTGTTTTAGAGTTTTACCTTAATATTATTATTATTATTTATGGATTTATTGCTTCTGGTGAATTTTAATTGTTAGAAATTTGTATAATCATAAAAAAGTAGTATTTATAAAATGTAGTAAATTTGATCTGTTTTTTTTGCCATGACATAGCCATAGAAGCTGAAATGGCAATAAAATCAAAATTCTCTCTCTCTGTTGTTATTTATTTAGGATATGCCTTTTCACATTCTGATTCCAATGCCTATTTGGTAAATTGTTAAAATGACTAAATAAATGAAATATTATTTTAAGCATAAGAAATATTATGTGTTCTTTGGAAGAGTGTACTTGCATTGTGATGATATTATATTATCGTTCTGACATTATATAATGAGTGGCATGAAATGGTCTTAAAATGACAATAATATCGTTTATCGCAATATATTTTTAGTGCAATGTATCATACAACAAAAAATAGTTCATGACAGGCCTATGAATGTATCAATAAGTCCCTCAGATAATCGTTGATGCTAGGTTAAAAGCATAAAAATACTCTACAAAAATCTAAAGAACTGAAATTAATACATGTATTCTGCAAAGGTCACATTAACCATCATAACATGCTCAAAATTAATATATTGTCACATTCCAGGTCCTTTTGGACTTGAAGAGTCATTAGTATGTAGAACTGTCATAACTAAACTACATTTCTGATCAGCAACTTATTAATGAACGAAAGCTACAAATGTACCATGTTATGACTATGTTTACACCATTTTAAAATGAAATACTATAGAAGAACCATGAATGTAAATGTCAATTCTTGTATTATAAAGTCATGCATTTTTTCAGTCGGAATGAACTGAAATTCATTATCTTTATGTTTATAGGCTATTGCTCATTATGAGCAGGCGGCAGACTATTACAAAGGGGAGGAGTCCACCAGGTACTTTACAAATCTGCCTTTTATTATACTTTCTTATCTATTTATTTATTCAAATTATCAGTAATGTTGTAGAACAATCCAGATCTATAATTAATGCATTATTATTATTATTATTATTATTATTAAACTAAATAAACATCTTCTAATCTCTCTCTCTCTCTCTCTTTCTCTCTTTAGTGCAGCTAACAAGTGTCTTCTTAAAGTGGCAAACTATGCAGCTCAGTTGGAGCAGTACCAGAAAGCCATTGAAATATTTGAGCAGGTCTGTGTGACCCGAACTTCTTTTGTGTTCATTTGTTATGTTCACCTTTATTGCTGACTGGCATGTTTTCCGTTTCAGATTGGCACTTACTCCATGGACACTACACTGTTGAAGTATGGTGCTAAAGACCATTTCTTCAAAGCTGCACTGTGTCACTTCTGTGTGGACATGCTCAACTGCAAGGTGACTGATGCGTTCACAGTCTGAAGGTATTTAAAATGGCTAATATGTAACTTCCCATCATTGTTTAACCATTGTTTTCTTTAATAGCTGGCTTTACAAAAATATGAAGACATGTTTCCAGCCTTCTCTGATGCCAGAGAGTGCAAACTTCTTAAGGTTGGAGTCTTTCCTTACAAACGTTGCGTGTATATTATAACAGTTTAAAATAATTGCTTGAATTTGAATATATATTTTAAATTGTGATTTATTCATGTCATGGTAAGAGCATGATGCTTCAGAAATCATTCTTGTTTCATGATTTCTTTCTCAAGAAATATTTTCAAAACAATTGCACTGCTTAAAGAGATAGTTGACCTAATTAACCTAGTTAAAGATATACTTCTCCCAAACATTTTAACTCTGTATTAATTTACTCATCATACACTACCTTGTCGCCTATCCAAGTTTTAGGAACAACAAATAATAGCTTGACTTCTAGTTGATCATTTGGTATCAGAAGTGGCTTATATGAAAGGCAAAGGCCTCTAGATTACGCTTATTTTACCAAAATAAAACATGATCATGCCTTGATTTTTAATTATTTAATCAGGACAGTAAGGTCTGACTTTGCTTAGACAAAAGTCTTTGTCACTTAACAGAACTTATGTACATTATAGAATATAAAGTCATGGTACAGTGGAAAAATTATTAATATTGTAATAATATTATATCCCACGCATTTGGAGGACTGCATCCACATCTATGCAATGACTCAAATAACCTATGAATAAAGTCATCTGCAATGGTAAAGAAAGAGTTCTTGCAGGACTCCCAGAGTTCATCAAGATTCTTTGGATTCATTTTCAATGCCTCCTCCTTCATCTTACCCCAGACATGCTTAATAATGTTCATGTCTGGTGACTGGGCTGGCCAATCCTGGAGCACCTTGACCTTCTTTGCTTTCAGGAAGTTTTATGTGGAGGCTGAAGTAAAAAAATGAGCGCTATCCTGCTAAAGAATTTGCCCTCTCCTGTGGTTTGTAATGTAAAGGGCAGCACAAATATATTGATACCTCAGGCTGTTGATGTTGCCATCCACTCTGCAGATCTCTCGCACGTCCCCATACTGAATGTAACCCCAAACCTTTATTTTATCTTCACCAAACTTGACTGATTTCTGTGACAATCTTGGGTCCATGCGGGCTCGAATAGGTCTTCTGCAGTATTTGTGATAATTGGGATGCAGTTCAACAGATGATTCAGCAGAAAAATCTACCTTCTGACATTTTTACAAATGATAAAATAGAAAACAAGTTATTATTTGTTGACAACAAGACTTTTGTCAGGTAGTGTACAATTGTTCCAAACCAGTTTGAACGTTTTTGTTGTTCTGTTGAACACAAAAGAAGATATTTTGAAGAATGTTGAAAGCCTGTAACCATTGACTTCCAGTAGGAAAAATTTATTCTATAGAAGTCAATGCAGTTTTTCAACCTACTATACATCACTAAACCTAACGTTTTGGATAATGTAATACAAGTACAGTATTTGAACATCTGTAACTCTTTCTACAAAGTAATCATAATGTATGTTTGTGCATTTCACACTAAAACAGAAACTTCTTGATGCACATGATGAGCAGAATATTGATGCATATGCTGATGCAGTAAGTTCTATTAACATATTGTTTCAGGTACCTGATCATACTCAACCAATATTATGGGTTTAATAATTGTCTTTATAAAATAGGTAAGGGAATTTGACTCCATCACAAGGCTTGATCAGTGGCAGACCACCATGTTGCTAAGAATCAAGAAGACCATTCAGGATGAAGAGAGTGACCTTCGCTAATATGAAGTCATAAAAATCCATTCTCGCACCCTTATCATTCCTTTCTTATCATATATATACATATTAATTTATTTATTTACATGTGGGTAAATGAAGGTCAAAAACCCTTTACTGCTAAAACCTAACAAATCCTACTGTCTTAAAACAAAAAAGTAATTCAACTTTTATCCCGCAAACACTGTGAAGTCTTTTAGAATATCATTCCCTGTTAGAAATGTATCATTATGTTTAATTTGATGTGTTATGGTTTTTGTATATGCCTGTGCAGCTTCAGTTGTTTTACCTATTGCTCATTTATTAAGGGTTGTAACTTATATTTTGTTTCTCAGTCGCTGTGTCAATCGTTATCAGTGGTATTTAATGATGATTATAATTCTTAAAGAGTGTGTGCACATCAAGACGGTAACTATAATCAGCTAGAAATCAGCTGAAAACACTAATTGCTATTTTCCTCTATGGAGGAAATGATTAGGATCTGATCAGTCATATATCTTAGTAAAATTAACTAATTAAAAAACTGAGTCATAATTAATCAAAATACAGTCAATCTAGTTTTTTTTTATTAACACATAAAGGAGTGATTGCATGATGGTGATGCATTTTATTTTTGACTCAATGATGAGGATATCAGTCCTCTGATTACTCTCTGTGAAGGTATACTGGTTAACTGCTATGTGTAAAGCGAATGAAACAGGTCTTACCTGAGAAACCAGCTTGTGTTATGTCCTAGTTTTAATTAAAGGGATAGTTCACCCAAACATACTCATTATTTACTCACTCTCAAGTGGTTCCAAACCTTTGACTTTCTTTTTTTCTGTTGAACACAAAATAAAATATTTTGAAGAATGTCGGAAACTGGTAACCTATGACAACCACAGTAGGAAATACTACAAATCAGATACTACGGAGGTCAATGGTTACAGGTTTCCAGCATTCTTTAAAATATCTTCTTTTGTGTTCAACATGAGCAGAAACTCAAACCAGGTTTGTGACAAGTGAAGGGCGAGTAAATGATGACAGATGTTTTATATTTTGATGAACTCTTTGATGATATCCAAACTTTCTGATGTTCTCTATATAATGATATCTCTTTAAGCTAATATCATGCTGAGTTGAATTTATTTAGGGATGCACTGATATGTCATTTTTGACAAATACTAATAACATTTGGAGGTCGTTATATTGGCTGATAAATATAAATTTAATTTAATTTAATAATAATTAATATTATTTTTTATTATTAATTATTTTTATTAATTTAATTAATAAATTAAAAAAAATTAAATTAAAAATTTCTCATTTTCCTACACAATTGCAAAACAAATGGCAAACACTCAAAGATTTTATTTTAAAACTTTAATTTCAGAACAGTTTGAACTGATCTCAGAACTTTATTAATCAATTGTTCTTTACTACGGCCAACTTGCTTTTATATAAATAGAATCTACAGTTTAAACAAAACAAAAATGCATAAATATAGCAACCAAATCACTCGTAAAGAGTAGGGGTTTAAGCCCGATGTCCTGGCCAAATTCCCTCCATCAGCCCTTATCCATCATGGCCTCCCAATCATCCCCATCCACCGAATTGTGCTGCACAATGCTGGTGGTGTGAAGAGACCCCCCCACTTCATGATTGTGAAGCGATTTGGGTGTATGGCCATACATGATAAATGAGCTATATAAATACAAATTACATTACTCAACATTAACCAAAATTAAAATATCAATAAAATAATACAAAAAGTAGCAGGCCACAAGCATGTTAAGTAAATCAACCAGCAGAAATAATATATAATTTATCGGCTTAAAGATTTCGGCCTAATGTTGTTATCAGACTAATAATGATTACATTAAAAATAGCATTTATGTCAGTGCCAATAGTGTAGCAGTTAGAGCGTCGACACAAGCATTCTGATTCCTGCGTCCATTCCTGCCTCAAGATCCTATGCTGTTCCTTCCCTTCTCTCTGCTCCCCATGCTTTCCAGTCAATACTCTACTGTTCTAGCCATTAAAGGCGAAAACCCCGAAAAATTATTATTAAAAAGCAAATAGCATTTATCTGTCGATATTGAAATGGTCGCCAATATATAAAGTGCATCCCTAAATTCATTGGTATGTTACAACACTCATATTGTTTGTCATCTAATAAGAATTAGAAGTTACAGTCTTCTTATTTATTAAGTTGATCATTCTTTCCATGCAGTGCTTTTCATGTTGATCTACACACATTTTCTCATGTTACAACTAGTCATGTGCCAGTACAGGAAGTTGAGCATGGAAAGCATGGCAGAATAAATGTAATGCAAAAAAAAGAAAGCAGTAGAAGCATGCATTTATTCATTATACTGGTTTAAAAAGCTAATAAATGATTCGATTCCCTCAAGTTTTGCATTTTCATTTATGTGGACATACATAATGAATTGCACGTATACAGAATCTGACCAACCTCCAGATTTATTTTTGCGTACTCCTCCATTTTAATTATCGTCTTCATCATCCTCTTCCTCCAGATCCTCAGTGTCCTCCATAGCCGCCGTCTGCTCCTCCATTGCAGCTTTTAAAGCCTGCTCTTCTTCCACACTGGGGTCCAAAGCCTCTGTGGTTTCCGGCCCACTGGGGTACTCGCTTTGGGGTGGTGGAGGCATTACAGGGGTGAAGGGTTCTCCGATAAATTTCAACCCCCATCCAATGTATATGTTTCCAAAATTCCTAAAAGGGATAGCAGGAAAATAGTTTTTACTCTATTTATCGGAATACTACATGCTTTTAGTAGGCAATACATTCTGAGAAGCAAGGTTCTTACTTGCCACTAGAATAAGCATAAGCTCCAGGCCAAAGATTGGAGCGAAGCACAGCGATAGCAAACTGAGGAATGAGGTTTGAGGACATCATGGAGCTCCAAGGTGGAGTGTCATTGAGCTCTGTGAACAGAACATATTGTGTGTTAGAGCTCAAAGGTGGCAGCATTTGTGCCCCAAGAGGTATTGCAATACTGACTTGCATCTTCAGATAGAGGCGTTAGAAGAGGAGGCCCGACTTCAGGCTCTGGTTCGTCAGGTTCCTCCTCTCGTTCTTCATCCTCAGCATATTCGTCAACATCATCCACAGGCTTCTTGGTTACGTTCACCCATACACAGCGGCCCTAACGTTCAGACATGTAATGTGCGAATGTCTTTAGCATGTTAGATTAAAAATATGAATGCCTTTTAAAAGTGAAAAAATAAATCAATACAATGAATTAAGTTGTTCTAAATTTGTATGACTTTCTTAGTTCTGTGATATATATATATATATATATATATATATATATATATATATATAGGCCCGTAGCCAGGGGAGGTTCGGGTGGTTTGACCCAACCCCTAACTGACAAAAGTCCAGAATTTGCCCCATACATGAGCCTATTTATCCTATTTTGACTGCTATGCCATCATAAATTGCAAAAAAAATTGTATGAGTTCAATATCCAGCTGTGCAAGAAAACCCACAATCTGATGTAAGTGAAGTCATCTTTCACTACTGACCTACTGTAATGTTGTTAAATGGAGAAAACATTTTACAAGTAACTATTATTCTACATCTTGAAACTTATTCTTGAAAAAAAAATGACCATTAAAAAGGTGGATGAGGCGAATAACTGCAAAAAGTCCAGTCCAGTTTTTGAGAAAAAAAAAGAATCAGCGCTTTCACCAGGCTGGCTATGGGCCTGATATACAGTGCTCAGCATATACAAGTACACCCCTCACAAATCTATCTTTTAAATTCATATTTTAAATAGGAAGCTATACAATATTATATTTGTGCATATACATTAGATTAGTCAGTACTGAAGCCAAATCTGGAGCTTATCTAACAAAATAACTTACAATAACAGGTCAAAAACTAGTACAGCCAAATTTATGTTATAGAAAAATATTAAATACAAAGTTAAAATAGAGGAAAAATCAAGAGAAGCAACTAAAATTGAAAAATTTAGTTGAAATTTTGTTGGTTTAAATTTTTTTTGCAATATTTTGCTTGAATCTAATTGTATTATTCAATTTCTGAATATGTTTGTTGACAAAAACATTATTTTAATAAACATATCTGTTTAATAAATCTGTTTTGTTTAAATGCACCAAAATACATTGCCTGTATTCACTGAGAAATGG
Organism: Danio tinwini; assembly: GCA_903798205.1. Taxonomy (NCBI): domain Eukaryota; kingdom Metazoa; phylum Chordata; class Actinopteri; order Cypriniformes; family Danionidae; genus Danio; species Danio tinwini. Next base: position 8,769,789 of record CAIGQZ010032318.1, read on the forward strand.
ATAAACATATTCATTTTCAAAATGGGGTGTATTTATGCTGAGCCCTGTATATACAATGGAGATTTTATATACAATATATAAAACAATGGAGGACCATGGGAATCAAAACTGTTTGGTTACCAGTATTTTCCAACAGATTGATTATGTGTTCGCCAGAAGAAAGACATGCATAAAAGTTTGGAAAAACATAAAGGTAAGTGAATGCAATTAACATTTAAATTTTTAGCAATGGTCGGTTATGTGAATTCATATTTACTTCTAGTTTACAAAATATATAAATATCCCTCTATACATTTTTTGGGTGGTAAAGATGAAAAACTCCCACTAAAATGTCATTTAGTGCAACAATAGTTCACAGAACAAGAGTTGTTTCATTACATATTAAAAGACTATAAATGATCACAGTGCAGCCTAAAAACAATGATTAATTCTAATTTTAACACTTTGTAAATCGCCACTGTCCTCTATATAATGTACACTACCTGACAAAAGTCTTGTCGTCGATCCCAGTTGTAAGAGCAACAAATAATGACTTTTAGTTGATCTTTTGGAAAAGTGGCAGAAGGTATGAATCATCTGTTGAGCTGTATCTCAATCATCACAAATACTGCAGAAGACCTACTGACCAGCATGGACCCAAGATTCTCACAGAAATCAGTCAGGTTTGGTGAAGGAAAAATCATGGTTTGGGGTTACATTGGGGGCGTGCGAGAGATCTGCAGAGTGGATGGCAACATTAACAGCCTGAGGTATCAAGACATTTGTGTTGCCCATTACATTACAAACCATAGGAGAGGCTCCTTCTCATACTTCAGCCTCCACATCAAAGTTCCTGAAAGCAAAGAAGGTCAAGGTGCTCCACGATTGGCCAGCCCAGTCACCAGACATGAACATTATTGAGCATGTCTGAGTGAAGATGAAGGAGGAGGCACTGAAGATGAATCCAAAGAATCTTGATGAACTCTGGGAGTCCTGAAAGAACGCTTTCTTTGCCATTCCAGATGACTTTATTAATAAGTTATTTGAGTCATTGCAGAGATGTATGGATGCAGTCCTCCAAGCTCATGGGATATAATATTATTACTATATTAATTCTTTTTCCACTGCACCATGACTTTATATTCTATACTGTACATAATTTCTGTTAAGTGACAAAGACTTTTGTTTAAGCAAAGTCAGACCTTACTGTCTTAATTAAATAACTAAAAATCAAGGCATGATCATGTTTTATTTAGGTAAAATAAGCGTAATCTAGAGGCCTTTGCCTTTCATAAAAGCTACTTCTAATACTAAATGATCAACTAGAAGTCAAATTATTTGTTGTTCCTAATACTTGGATAGGCGACAAGACTTTTGTCAGGTAGTGTATATTTTTTTAAATATATCTATTTTATATTATAATAACAGAATTATAATATAATATATCTGATATAATATATACTAGCATTATAATATATCTATTATAATGAATAATGACAGAACATTATTTCACCTATATTTCAACATTTAATTTTCACAAAAAACACTTTTGACCCATCCAAAGATGTTTGAAAATATGGGGGGAAGAAAAGCATAATGGAGATTTTAAGGCAACTTTATTACCTGTGTAAGTATATGCTGTACATGATGGACCCATAGATTCAGAGACTCAGCCATCTCATTTACTTGGATGCCCTCAAAGGTAGGATTCTCCTCAAAGCTGTCTCGCAGGCCGTCGTCCTCACCTTCATCCTCCCCAAACTGATAGAATCCCAGAGGGCTGACATGGGTTCCTGCCGAGATTCGTGCAATCTGGGCACGCAGGTAATTGGCCTCATTGCCTGGAAAAGGGGGGTAACTCCTAATAGCAGCATCAAGCTTGCCTGTGAAGAACCTGCAGATCTGCCGCGCTACTGTAATCTGAGTTGGAGTGACCACCGGCAGTCTGACCCACGGCATGCCAGGTTCTTGACACACAAAATAGGTGAATTTATTGGCGCCAGTGTGATTTCCTTCTTTTGGCACTGGTGGAGTTGGCTTGTAAGTGGATTTGGGCAGCGGATTAGCCTGAAAGTAAAGTTCAGTCATATTTGTTAAAGGGTTAGATCATCCAAAAATTTTAATCATGTTATTAATTATTTATACTTGTCATTTCAATAACCTAAGACCTTTATTTATCTTCTGAATGAAAATTAATCATTTTTAGATGAAATCCGAGAGCTCTCTCATCCTCTATATTGTAACGCCACGCCAGCAGAGGGAGCCCTCGCCCGACTACTGATTCAGCTCCGCTCCCTCTGTGGTTACTTGCTGTTTGTGCAGTATTTCAGTGAGAGCTCAGGCCATGCTTCCTTGCGAAGTATTGCCAGTTTACCTGCCTATGATTCCTGATCTGTTTCGGACTGATTGTTGTGATACTGAACTTCTAACTGCACTTTTACTATGTCTTCTGGATTTGCCCCTGTGTATGTTGATTGGTTTGGAATGCTTACATGTTGCCAACTATTTGTCTGTTTATACGTTGATGTCTCTGCCGAAGCCCCTTAATAAACTTCTGCCTATGGATTCTAATATTGTCTCAGACCCTCCGTTACATATATACAGCAACAATCCCCAAAAATTCCAGAAAAGTAACTAAAACCATTGTCAAAACATACCATGTGACTTAAGTAGGGGTGCCAAAAATTATTTGAATTTTATATATTTGTCAAATTTATCAACTAAAGACCCAATCAATTGAAAAACCTGCATACTGATTTTTAGTGTGTCAAGTGACGTAAGACATGACGATGATGAAACTGATGTGGTGTTTTTGTTAACTTATACTGCATTCCAGACAATTTTGAGTTTCCTACTTGCTACTTGGAAGTAACGTCTCGAATGCTGCTAGAAGTCGGATGTGTGAATTGTGAACTCGAGGCAGATCGAAGAACCCAGACTTCAGCAAGACGTGTAACTTGACATCACTTTCACTTTACAGATGACGGCTAGTTCAGCTAGATTCAGCGAGATTATTATGGACGACGCAAAGCTACCCAATGTGAAAATATAAATAATGTAATGCTGTGAGCTATTTTTGCGTTCTGTCTGTTGAAGCGTGTTTTCTCAGGTTATTGATGCACTCGGTATACTTGATTCCTAATTTCCATTACAAGCACATTAAGGAATTAATGTTTTATTTAAGAAAAGTTAGTTTAAAGTTTATGTACTTCAAAAAGAGAGTCATTTAATTTTAATAAAAGATGCAATGTTTTATCTGGTTTCTTTTTTTTTCAAATATATATTTTATTGAACATTTTTAGTGCAAAAACATTTCAGAAAATTACATTGAGTAAAAAAGTAAATATCTATCATAGATGTAATTTGAATTTGAATTCTGACCCCCACGTGAAAATAATTATTATAAAAACAATAATAATAATTCATTTTCTTTTCGGCTTAGTCCCTTTATTAATCCGGGGTCGCCACAGCAGAATGAACCGCCAACTTATCTAGCACGATTTTACGCAGCGGATGCCCTTCCAGCCGCAACCCATCTCTGGGAAGCATCCACACACACTCATTCACTACGGACAATTTAGCCTACCCAATTCACGTCTTTAAACTGTGGGGGAAACCGGAGTATCTGAAGAAAACCCACACGAACACAGGGAGAACATGCAAACTCCACACAGAAACGCCAACTGACCCAGCTGAGGCTCAAACCAGTGACCTTCTTGCTGTAAGGCGACAGCACTACCTACTGCGCCACTGCATCACCACAATAATAATAATAATAATAATAGTAAATATAATTAAATTGTAATTAAATAAACAAATAAATAATAATAAAATAATAATGACATAAAATACAAAATTATATTACAAAAAGGCATATTACATTTCTTTTGTCCAGGCTGAGTCCAGACAAGCTTTTAGTTTTAGGGACTTAGAGGTTCAAAGTTCAAATCAATCAAAGAAAGGGTCCCAGGTCCGATAAAATAGAAAAGGTTTGTTCTTCACAGCTGTGGAGAAAGCCTGAAGCAGGATTATGCTGCAGACTACAAGCAGCCATTAATTTAAACTGGGCGGTTCTTTATTAATTACTTTACAAGAATACATTTCCGAGCAAAGTACACCAATGTAGAAGGTGTCTTTTGCAAAAATTATAAGGTATATCAGCATTGAGACCCAGTAAGCAAGTATTTGCTCCCAGTCGAAATGTGAATTTACATTTCACACACAGCTCAGACAGCTGATTTGTATTTTGCTCGCTTGCACCCTCTTGTTGGCATAGTAGACAATACAGTACTTTGCAGTGGTTCTCAATTCTGGTCCTGGTCTGCGTTCTCTTCCTGATTAGAGTGCACATTTACTAGGTAAAGTCCAGATAGAATACAGCAATATAGCAGCATTTTTGTAACACTGTATAACAATAATTAATATTTTTACAGTACTGTGACAGGTTTAGGTGGGGGTAGACGTTAATAAAATACAATTTATTGGGTAATTTAATAAATACTGCATGGTGGCGCAGTGGATAGCACAATCGCCTCACAGCAAGAAGGTTGCTGGTTCGAGCCCCGGCTGGATCAGCTGGCACTTCTGTGTGGAGTTTGCATGTTTTCACCGTGTTCGCATGGGTTTCCTCCGGGTGCTCCGATTTCTCCCACAGTCCAAAGACATGCGGTAAAAAAGGTGAATTGAATAAGCTAAATTGGCCATAGTGTATGTGAGTGTGTGCAAGGGTGTGTAGGTGTTTCCCAGTGTTGGGTTGTGGCAGGAAGGGAATCTGCTGCATAAAATGCGTGCTGGATAAGTTGGCGGTTCATTCCGTTGTGGCGACCCTAGATTAATAAAGGGACTAAGCCGAAAAGAAAATGAATGAATGAATTTAATAAATAACATAAATAATACCTGGTACAACTACTGTTTTTACAGTACTGTGATGGTTGAGATAAGGATTGGGGTAGGGGTAGACGTTAATAAAATACAATTAATGGGAAATGTAATAAATAATATAAATAATTATTGTTAACTTCTGGCCGCAACTGTATCTGATCTAGCAACAGCCCATTTACTATGGACAATACAGCATATTGCCATTAGAGTCAGCAACATGTAACACACAGTTGTCATATTGCCTATAGTAATTACACACTCTAAAGACCTGACTCGAGAGAGAAGATATAGGCAAAAGTTTTTTTGGCACACAAAAGTGATCTTCGAATGATTACAGTCGATCTCAGGACCCTTGCTGTCTGTGGAGGATAAGAGAGCTCCTGGATTACATCTAAAATATTTTAACTTGTGTTTGGTAGATGAGAATGAAAGTCTCAGGGGAATGGAATGACATAAGGATGAGTAATTAAATACTCACTTAGAGTAATCTAACCCTTTAATGTTACCATACCAAAAAATATTAACAGCAGATTGATTTACATAGGATGATATTTTGTGACTTACAGCCTCCACAAGCTCTGCTTCATCCTTGCCCTCCTGCAGTTCCTCCTCTCTCTCCTCCTCCTCAGGAGTCTGTTCTGTCCCCTCATCCTCCTCCCCTTCCCCCTCTCTGAATTCCGCTTCAGCTACCAGGTAGTTGCCCTGTGTGCCAAGAATCTTGCCCCAGAATCGACAGCGCAAGAGCAGGTGTGTGTCCACCAGTTGTTTCAAAGCCAGAAAGATTCTCTGAATCTCCTCTCTCCCCAGACCCACCCCAGCTTGCTCAAAGAAAAACGCAAGTTCTGCAACATTCGGTAGAGGAGAATCTACCTGGAAATGACACAGAAGAATGTATTAAAGCAGACACTGTATAAAAAAACCCCAATAACAAATAACCAAAAAATTAACAAACACACAAAACACATTTTTACTACATTTTACTATAATAAAACCATTTTTTTTCATATGGGACTGCAGTAGATAATGAATAATGCAAGCCATTTTCCAAACAAGTACGTTCATAAAATATTTGTTAGGTTATAATTTTTATATACATTATTACTAGCCCTACTGTGAATTGTGAATTTATTTTCCAAATTATGTTTAACAGAGCCTATTATTTTTTTATTCTAATTGGTTTCATTTCGGCTAGAGTAAATGCAGTTAAAATTTATTTTTTTAACAATTTTAAGGTTTTTTGATTGTCTACAGAACAAGCCATTGTTATACAGTGATTTCTTAATTACCTCAATTTGCCTAGATAACCTAATTAACCTATTTAACACTAAAAGTCCCAGGTTTTCTAATCCTCTTTTAGCCAAGTTGCTTGCTAGCTGGCTAATCTTTTGGCTATCAAAAGATTTTTTTTATATTTTATTTATAAACCATGTGTGTTGATTTCTCCCATATATTTTTATTTGTAAATATGTTTGTTTTGTACTAGTTTTATCAATAAATCTCAAAAAGGAAAAAGACTCATGTGTGATGATTTTTCCCGTAGATGGCAAAGCAAACATAAGTTTCCTTGAAGTGGTCCATCATGGCACCATCTGTGGTGCACCAGTAATTGCCTTGTTTACATAACAAAAGCATCAGTTCACAGGTGATTTAGGATATTAGCTAAAAGCCTCCCAGCCATTCGGCTGCCCGGTGGGTTTTATAGGTAGAAAAGCCAAATGGCTGCTCTGTGGGACTTCTAGTGTTAAGCCTTTAAAATGAACTTTAAGCTGAATACTATTTTGAAAAATATCTAGTAAAATATTATGTACTGTCATCATGGAAACGATAAAAGAAATAGTTATTAAAACTATCATGTTTAGAAATGTGTTGAAAAACCGGTCCACCAGGAGCAGGACTGACGAACTGTCTTACCAGCTCTTCCTCATGATCTCCTCCATCTCCTGCCGTGCGCATGAAGAGCATCTTCTGCTGCTCGGCCAGAACCAGAGCTGGGGATGAGGATTGACTGTCACGCAAAGTGCCCTGTTTCACCTGGAGAACACTTCCTTTCAGCTCCAGACTCATGTCCTCCATCACATCAACTGCATTCTCTGGACGCTCATCCATAACTCTGGTTAACAGCCGTACGAGATGGTCATAGCTGGACAAAAAAGTTTAAGAGCATCACCAACCAACTTCCCTCTACCCAGACACTTCCTCCAGCTCCTCCAGGGGGATTCCAAAGCGTTCCCAGGCCAGCTGAGAGACATAGTCCCTCCAGCGTGTCCTGGATCTTCCCCGAGGCCTCCTCCCTAGGTAGGCGTCCGTCCAGGAGGCATCCAAAACAGATGCCTGAGCCACCTCAGCTGACTTCTCTCAACGTGGAGGAGCAGCGGCTCTACTCGTAGCTCCTCCCTGGTGACACAGCTCCTCACTCTATCTATAAGGGTGCGCTCTGCCACCCTGCGAAGGAAGCTCATTTCGGCCGCTTGTATCTGAGATCTTGTCCTTTCGGTCATGACCCAAAGCTCAAGACCATAGGTGAGAGTAGGAAAGTAGATTGACCGGTAAATCAAGAGCTTTGCCTTTTGGCTCAGCTCCTTCTTTAATACAACGGACCGATACATCAACCGCATTACTGCTGCCACTGCACCAATCCGCCTGTCAATCTCAAGTTCCATCCTTCCCTCACTCGTGAACAAAACCCCAAGATACTTGAACTCCTCCACCTGGGGTAAGGACTTTCCTCCAACCTGGTATCATTCAATTTAATCAACTGAAGGACTACTTTTTCAGTAAGACTACAGTAAGTTTACAGTAAAAACTGCTAATTGTATACTCTGTTCTATCTTTGTAAACAAATTAACTGTGTAAAAAGTGTATTAAAAGTGTAAGAATAAAGCTCAATTTAAACTTGGAAGTGTAACTAAATAGGCTACATTGCCTGCTAACATGAATCAAAGACATGTTTCGACAGGAATTGGTGGTAATTACTGGCAGCAAGTGGCAATTATGAACATCAATATACACACATACAGTGCATGACAAATATTTATTAGACCGCTTGCCCTAAAAGAAAACAAATAATTTCATTTCCCAAATTTAGCCGCACATTTATGTCAGAAGTTAAGTCAAATATTAAAATTAAGTTTTGGATTAAGGAAGTATCAAAATATTAAAATAATAACTTTATTAACTCTATGTTTAACTTTCTTACTATGTTTTCTGTCTTGAAGACTCCTACATTTGAAAATTCATGAATTTTATAGTATTATTAGAAATACTACTGCGACTAAAGAGCATTACAGAACATTAACAATTATTTTAGTATACCAACACATAATGTATGGGAGCTGTGGTGGTCCTATAAACGTGTTAAACACTATAAAATCCATAACAGTATCAAATAACAAATTTACACTGTACAATTGGTCTACAAATTATTTTAAATTGCAGTTAGGTGTTCATGCTATTTATATAACTTAAGCACAAACACAAATAAGGTTACAGTGGGGATATATGTTTTACTGTTATAGTTTTATTAGTAGTAATAACGTTATATGTGATCATTATTGGTAATATAGGTTTCAATTTAACGTCAAATAAGCAATAAACTTAAAAGGCTACAGTTAACTTAGCAAACATCAGCTGAATATAATGAAATACTCACAGATTTAAGTTGGTTTTAGTGCTGTTCTTCATCAGGAACGCCTTAAAACTGGCCGCAGTCTGCAGTCTGTCGTTATTCAGCGCTTCACCTTTAATCTCCATGTTGGAAATGCTTACAAAATATCGCCGACGGATGTAAATATGTCAGTCTGTGTTCTTCTTCTTTGCAACTTAACGCAAAGAAGCTCCGCAAAAACAGCAGCGCATTTCCACACCGCACTTCCGTTGCTGTGTAACTACAACAAACTTGTTGCCAGGCAACTTCCTTACTCCGATTTATAGATATATACACTCGATATCACATAGGGACCCTGAGCATGCGTCAATAGCGCCGCCACATTGGTACAGTGCTCCTAAGACAAACGTCATTTAACCGCACTAGTCACGAGCGTGTCAATGTGAAGATGCTGGACTGTAGCGCTGTGTACGGGTGTAGTAACGAGCAAACAAAGAAAACAAACCACAAAGTCAGCACATTTCATAGGTAAGATTTTGTTTTTATGTTTTTGTATGTTATGAACTTTTGTGCTTAACAAGTAACGTTATTGATGACTCTTATTGATGACTGCAGAGTCTCTTACTGCAGTGACCATAAGGCAAAGTAGCACCAACTCACACTAAATTCTAAGCTTATGCTAGTTTTGTTGAATAAAATAAGCAAACAATGTTATGAAATATGACAAGAAGATGTGGCGCTGCCAGAACTTGTATTATTGTCAGCTAAGTGAACAAGTCGTTCATAACGGGAATTCATTCACAAACGAATCACTCCCTCCGTCAGAATGAGAAGTGAAAGCAGGAGAGGTGGTGTGTTTCAGGACATGGATTACATCAAATTAAACAGGGAAGGAGGGTAATGCATTTCCATGCACACAAACACTCTTTGTCAGGAATGCCCGTGCGGTCACATCAATGTAGAAAAGTGATGTAAAATTATAATATTTCGTAATAAAAAAAAATATTTGCATACGGACCACTGGGGAAAACTCCCGATCATAGATATATGTGTATATGTGTATTTCTCTGGCTTTGGATGGCCACAGTCCCACTTCACCTTGGTCCTGCATTCATTTCAAAGGAGCGCTACCCTGTACTAAAATGGTGGCTCTATTGACGCATTCCTTCTAATAGACAACAGTAGGGTAGGCGACATCTAATGTATATATCTATGACTCCGATTAGGTCTACAAGGGTGGAGCTTATAACACAATGTTTCAACCAATCAGATGTGCGTGCGTGCGGTAGCATCATATATAGAGTGTATCGTGTGTATTGACCATTTTGACAGATGTAAACAATAGCAATGTATTTAATTTCCACAGCTTCTGAGAATACAAAAAGGTCTACATATTGATAAATAATGTTTTGATAGCTGTTTTAATGTAAATTTATAATTACATTTCCTCTTTGTTACAGTTATGAAATACTTTGACATCAAGCAGGAAATGCTCATGGGCCCAGAACATCACCAAATTGAAAAACACATACATAAAGCACGTGCGTATACACCTATAAATTATTTTTTATACCTATATTACTGGATGTTTAAAACAACATATGAAACTTACGTATGTACATTGATGCATGTATACACCCACACACGGGCACATACATATAAACTTGATCCTTGCATGAACACTAACATTAACGCACGCACATACATAAACTCCATCCTTGCATAAAAACTCACGTTAACACACGCACATATATACATATAAACTTGCTGCATGCAAACACACCTGTACACACACGCACAAACATACAAGGTGCGTTCGACATGAAGCATGGCTACAGCCGGCAACCAACGAGAATAGCCGAGCCATAAAGCCGGACACTTTGGGGCTCAAAGTTGCAGCTGTCATGATGACCGATCACATGGCGGGATCATTTATTTATTTGTTTATCTATTGCAATAACAACAAAAGATTTACAGTACAAATAAAACAGACAGTCTCTACAAACTATAGTTCATTTTAAAGAAGGGAATTATGAATTAAATTTAAGTAGCCTATATAACAAACGCATGAGAAATAAGGGGAAACGAGAGGGCACATAAAAAGGAAATAAATATCCATGAATAGGCCTATTAAACAAAACAATAAGCACAAATTCTTGGAGTTTAAAGTCTTTAGGCTACTAGATGTTAAATAGTATGTCAATACTGTTCCAGTGCTTGTTTGAACATGCTAAAAAGGGGTTTACATTTATTTACGTTTATAGATATAAAACCTTCTAATTTATATTAGTGTAAAACCCAAAACAAGGTGTTTTGATTAAGTCTTAAGTAATGATTTACATTATTTTGAACAATGAAAGCATTTTTAAAAAGCACTTTAATCCAAAAAGATTGAACAAAAAGGACTAAAATAAATGATCTACACTTAGTAGAAAATACCCAGAAAGAGCAGGTACATCAATGTCACTTTTAACATTTCTGCATAAATGGCTTAACAGAAAATCTAATATTTTATAATCATATATTTTTATATTTAATAAAATATTTTTTAAACTTAATTTGTTAAGAAATCGTCATAGTGGTGTCAGGATCAATGATGATAATTATTTTATTACAAATCTGTAATACTTATTTGAGTTAATATTTAGGTTATTTACTAAAATATATCATTTAAATCATTTATGTAGCTAAATACAGTAGTCTGTATAAAGGCAGAATAAACCTGTGCAAACAATCTAGTCTTTATGAACAAATTATTTAACAAAAGATGATACTGCAGTAAAATATTTGTAGTCTTTTAATAAGCATGATATGTACATGATAGAGATGGTATAAAAAGTTAATTGTTTTTTTTTTAATTTGTGAGACGGAATTTGTCCAATAATACACTCGAAACACACGTGGTTGTTATCATGCGGTGAACTCGGCCAATCGTGTAACATCAGTGTCGTCATCGAAGCTCCAGCAGTCGCTCTTCAGATGCTGCACCGGCTGAATCAGTCGTCTGATCTCGGAGCGCTGTCGCGGTACTTTGATGCCACATGTGACAGTCACATGGCATCAGCGCAGCATCAATCCGGCCAAAATTTCTAACTGGCATGCACCGCTTTAAGACAGATTTTGATCGGTCTGCGCAGCGCTGCATGAAGTCGAACGCACCTATAAACTCGATCCTCGCGTAAACACCCACATTAACACGCACACACAAACTCGCTGCGTGAAACACCTATACACACTAGCATATACAAACAAACTGGATCATCGCATAAACACCCACATACAAACTCGATCATTGCATAAACTCTCTGCATGCAAACACACCTATACTGGCATATAGCCCAAATGCCTAAACTCAATGCGTGTATAAACACACAAAATAAAATTTGCAAACATATTTATCACGAATAGGGTTATTGCCAAGCTTATGAAATAGAAAGAATGTGATTAATAGAGGTATTACATCTGTTAAATAAAAAAAAAAATGCTATATAAAATAATATAAAAAATTAGTCTATATAAATGGACTATATAAAATATATGAGAAATATTTTTATGTTAAACATTTCAATTGAATTATGTAATTACATACACAAATATAAACGAACAGGTAGAACAACTAAAGGACTATCGTGATAGATGAAAAGCAACCAGAATTATGAATACTGTATGTTCAAACAACTAAACTCCTCTTTTCTATTGCAAATGTTAATGTAGCCTATATCCTTCTTGTTTTTCTTTAATTATTATAATTATTATGCTTTTAATATGTTTTTACGATGTGGTTGTCATAATTGCAAGATTTTGGTATCATTTTGATTCAGCATATAGAAAAAAATGCGCTCATTAAAAGTTTTTGTTCATCACGTTGTCAGCTTTATATTTCCCCTGGACACTCCTTTTCTGTTTACAGTAATAACTACTACTTATTTTTACAGTGGCTGGTGCATTAGTCTGTTTATTAGTGACAGGCAAACCCACTTACAGTTTTTTTTACAATTGCTATGACAGTTTTTTCAATACAATAACAAGCTTTCTAAACTCTTAAGACGGTTTGCACAACATCCGTCTTTGTAGGCTTTACCCATTTCTTATTGCTTTGATACAAAATGCAGAGTGAACACCAATTTCAAATGCTTGAACTTCTTTTAAGCTCAACCAAGACCAAAACGTTGTAATTTTACAGTCAAATTTACAAATGCTTTCATTATGTCAGAACATAACATCATGTTCTAAACAGAACTTATATAGGCTGAAGTCAAAGTGAACAGATATTCATATTGTGAACTGAAGCATATTTATATTCCCTGTATTTTATTCCATTGCCAATGAGAAACATTGCAGTTATGTAAACACATAAATCACAGCAGATTCCCATCTTGAAACCATACTCACCAATTTCCAACCACATGATCAAATGTTCTAAAAGAGGACACTTCGGGCTGATATTGTGGAAAAGGAACAACAAGAGAATTCTTCCCATACCTAGAGAAGATATCAGGCGTGATGTGAGTGAGAACATGTGGCCAAATGCAGAAGATTACTCAGTTTTTATATTATAACTGCAGTGCTTTTCTGTTTGTATATCTTGAAGTAATGTCCTTTTGCAAATAAAGTCTGTACTGCAGCAATTTGTGTCTATATATATATATATATACACAGGGAGTGCAGAATTGTTTGGCAAGTTGTATTTTTTAAGATTAATTTTATTATTGAGCAACAACCATGTTCTCAATGAACCCAAAAAACTCATTAATATCAAAGCTGAATATTTTTGGAAGTAGTTTTTAGTTTGTTTTTAGTTTGAGCTATTTTAGGAGGATATCTGTGTGTGCAGGTGACTATTACTGTGCATAATTATTAGGCAACTTAACAAAAAACAAATATATACCCATTTCAATGATTTATTTTCACCAGTGAAACCAATATAACATCTCAACATTCACAAATATACATTTCTGACATTCAAAAACAAAACAAAAACAATTCAGTGACCAATATAGCCACTTTTCTTTGCAAGGACACTCAAAAGCCTGCCATCCATGGATTCTGTCAGTGTTTTAACCATCAACATTGTGTGCAGCAGCAACCACAGCCTCCCAGACACTGTTCAAAGAGGTGTACTGTTTTCCCTCCTTGTAAATCTCATATTTCATTATGGACCACAGGTTCTCTATGGGGTTCAGATCAGGTGAACAAGGAGGCCATGTCATTAGTTTTTCTTCTTTTAGACCCTTTCTTGCCAGCCACGCTGTGGAGTACTTGGACACGTGTGATGGAGCATTGTCCTGCATGAAAATCATGTTTTTCTTGAAGGATGCAGACTTCTTCCTGTACCACTGCTTAAAGAAGGTGTCTTCCAGAAACTGGCAGTAGGACTGTGAGTTGAGCTTGACTCCATCCTCAACCCCAAAAGGCCCTACAAGCTCATCTTTGATGATACCAGCCCTCAAACCAGTACTCTACCTCCACCTTGCTGGCGTCTGAGTCGGACTGGAGCTCTCTGCCCTTTTTCGATCCAGCCATGGTCCCATCCATCTGGCCCATCAAGACTCACTCTCATTTCATCAGTCCAT
>CAIGQZ010032318.1:8788825-8831580 GCA_903798205.1 Danio tinwini
TATATATATATATATATATATATATATACACCCTATACAATCTATACTCCATGTATATATACACACACACACAATACAGTTTATACATATACACACATGATAAACTCCATACACATATGACACACACTACATTCCTTACATATATAGAGAATACATTCTATACACATATACATTCCTGTCAGGGTGTGGGTTAGAACCTGGGTCTCTGGCGTGAAAGGTGTGTCATATAACCACTGAGCTACTGCAAGTTGACATGCACACATTCGATACATTCCATACATATGGTATATATATATATACACGCACACACAACACACAATACACTTTATACATATGCACACATGATAAACTCCATACATATAAAATTATACACTATACATATGCACATAATACACTCAATACATACACCCTATACATGATATACTCCATACATTTTATACATATGCACACATGATACACATACACACACCATACATATGCACACGTGATACACCCTATACATGATACATTCTATACATATATACACACACTCCATACACATATATATATATATACACACTATACATATACACATTCCTGGCAGGTATAGACGAATTACCAACCTATGTCACACAGGTCCTCGGTTGCAAAAAAAACTGGCTGCAAAAAAAAAAAAAAAACGTGTCGTGTTTTTTCGGTAGGATGCCAAATTTGAAAAAATAGAAAACTTAACTTTTACCATACACCACACTGCTTACAATGCCAGCTGCAGACGTCTTTGGCTTAAAGCTGAGCTGAATGAAGTGATGACCTAATTAGAAATGCTGGACTCTGCAGTTCTCATGTCATATCAGGTAAGTTCAGGCTATGCTGAATCATATACATTACTCGTTTTTGATTGCAGCAATGATTGTGGCAAAACAGTTACATATGGTTAATTAAACTGCGGACACTGAATACTAAGAATGAAACGTGAAAGTGTAAGTTATTAAAGTTGGTTTTATATTCACACATTCATTCAGTGACAACTTGTGACAGCTCCTTATTCACCTTATTCTCCGTGTACGAGTTGGCGCAGAGTTGAATCATTATTAATAATTAATGAATATTAATCATTAATAATTAAAAATTAATCATTATTGAATAATTATTAAAAAAAAGTTCAGCGAAATTTGGATAAGAAACAATGGAGAAACCATTTTTGCAGCATAAAGGTATTTTTTATTATAGTCAATATTTTTTTATTAAAAAAAAATCTGTGAAAGTATGTTAGTAAAATCTTATGTTGTTGTGATCACTGTCTTCTAGGCTAAAAGTTTCAACCATTTTGAAAGATGTATAAAACAGTGACTGCTAGCCGGTTTTGAGGAAAACATGACACAGCGGGGTTATTTGTAACAGGATGTTACAATTAAGCCACACACTGTTGGACACCAATTAAACAAACAAAATCATTTTTTAGAACTTTGAGTGTAATTTTAAAAACTTCTTAAATAAATTTTTTTTATAGAAAATATTTTTTAATAGAAAAATATATTTTATTGCTAATAATGCATTGTATAATAATGGATAATAATGCAAATAGATTCAAATGTGTTTATCTCAGAAACAAATAAACAATGTGCTAGAATAAAAAAAGAAATGAGCCAATTACTGAGGAAATAAATCTCCTATTTAAAGTAAACTGAATTTAAATTAACAGTGTGAAATCTGCCTTCATAATCATGTGTTACAACTAACCCCGTCTGCTACAACTTGCCCCGCAGGTGGGGTAAATAGTAACATTTATACTCCTGGCACTTTTGGCAGTACTGCACAGAAACAATAGGTCCGGCATTCATAATTTCAGTGCTCATTTGTAGGAGAGGCTTGTGTGTTGTTGGTAAAAAAAAAGGTTTGTCTAACCCTATTACTTTGTTCATTATTTGACCAAAACCAAAAGGTATTACTTTGAGCGCTGCTCTTCCCTACTGACAGAATGAATCAAAATATTGAGTTAAATATGAGTTAAAATATTATACAATACTATATAATGCTATACTATACTTTACTGAGTACCCTTTGAAAAGTAACATTTAAAACAATATCTCAATAAAAACAAAACGATTTCCAAAATGTTGACAGGACAAAGTTTAATAGCATATGTTCATCTTATAACAGTTAACAAAATAACTTAAAATTACTATATGTTTTTTTGTTTTACTCAAATTAGGGTGATGCAAAAATGAGTCCCACATTCTAACAATTCTAAGCTCTTTGATACTGCAGCGAATGGTTCTGGGCATGCGTGCACATCAATATTGGATATTTGCGACACTGTACAATTACTATTTTAATATTTCTGTGAGGGGTAGGTTAAGGTTTGGGGTTGACAAAGCTATTTAATAAGTGATCTAATTACTCTCCTTAAGTTTGGCTGTAGAGAATTGGCATAATCAAAAGAGCGATGTAACAACTTCAGAGAGAGACGCTTTGTTTGCCATTTTTATTTATTTTGTTTGCAGACGACAAATTATTTTAGAAATGAAAACGCTTGTGGCACAAACAAAAATCTATTTATTTCCAAAAGAACTTGAACATTCATAAGCTCTAAAGAATTAACCAAAAATAACCCATTTCGGATTTACTCCTAACTTACAAAGTACGCTGAAAAGAGAGGTATAGAAAGAGACATTGCTTCAGCGACAGTGCATTTATTCAGTCATATTTCAAGCGTGGTCAGTCCCCACTGCTTTCTCCAGTTTCTGCATGCTCTTCCTCTGGTTCTTCTACAGGTTCTTCAGCCTCATCTGCAGGTACAGCGGTCGACTCGTCCATGCTTTCATCTGCCTTTTCTGCTAGAGGGCTGGACTGTGGAGCCTCCTCAGACACCTCCATCTGCTGAAGAGTAAGGCATATGTGACATTCATTAAGCGTAAAGTCATTGCTCATATTGTGCAATTAATCAAACACTCCATTTTGATTGGAAATGTCTAATTGGCTTACTCTAATTATTATTACTCTAGAATAAGATTATATTTCCTAGTCGTATCTACATAAAAAAGGAACCATTCATTTTCCGTCTTTCTCAAAACCCAAATTTAACTACAGAAGAGTCAAAATGGTCTTTTTTTGACATTTTTGAGTGAGATGCTAATGGTCTAATCCAATTCAATGATTTATGCTAAGCTACACTAAAAGTCCTCCCAGCAGACCCAGAGATCAGATGAATGGACTTAAAAAATGGGGAAACTTTACTGTTTAACTCTAGGGGAGTTGTAAAATGAGCCCATTTCTAAAAAGTGTGGAGTGTTCATTTAACTCTTGTATTTGGAAGAAATAATGATGAGTTTTACCTGTGGTGGTGCTTCAGATGTGTCCTCCTCTGGAACATGGGCCATCTCTTCGTGCTCCATGGGCTCTGCTACTTCTGCTACTTCCCGTCTGGCTGGGACCTGGTGGTGGTGGTGGTGTTTTTCTTGTGGTGGCATTGGTTCAGTAAACACTATTGGTGTCGGGGCTGGAGGTTCTGCTTGTGGTACTGGTGCATGTACTGACATATGCTTTGGTACTGGTACCTGTACAGACATTAATGGAAAACAGCATACACCCAATAAATAAAAAACAACACCTAATATATTTATAAAATATCTGTTAAATGAATTTGGAAAAAACTAAAATTATTATACAGCAGGGGAAATAAATACTGAACACATCATGTTTTCACCTGGGAATAATATTTCTAAAAGAGCTGCTGACATGGAATTGGTTCTGTGGGTCTCGTCCATCAAATCTTATCTTTAATTTGTATTTTCTATTGGATTTAAGTCAGATGACTGGCTGGGCCATTCTACAGTTTGATTTTCTTTCTCTGAAAGCATTTGACAGTTTCGGTGTTATTGATCATTGTCTTGCTAAAATGTCCATTCTGGTTTCATCTTCATCATCATCATGGTAATGTAGATGTTGGACTGAAGCAGCCAATATTGATTTACAATGATGAAGGGCAGAGGGTTGTTGAAGAACTACTAAGAGATGTCTGGGCTTTCACAGCCTTTCTACACCTCCCTTTCTTCATGTGTTCAATACTTTTTTCCGGTGTCATTTAATTTTATTACACATAACTTGATTTGTAATGAATTAATATTGTTTTCTTTACATATATGGATTTCTTTTGTTGTTACCAACATCCAGGGAAATTTCAAGTCAACAGCATCTTTAGAAATATGTTTTCTGAGAAAAATGGTGACGTATTCAATACTTATTTCCCCCGCTGTACATGTTAAGTTTGGCAAAATATCCTGTAAGAGCACATCAAAAATATAGGAAATGTATTTTATTTAGCTACATTACTCAAAGCACAAAGTAGTCTATTTATAAAGCTTTTGTACAGTATGGAAACTAGACAGTATGAGAAAAAGATCAGAGAAAACCAAAGTAATTTGTGGTGTTTTAAAGTCAAAATATTTGCACCGTGACATTGTTTATTGTTTTTATTTAATTAGCTCAGAAAAAAATATATATTACCTGTTTATTTTAGTATGGTCATAACATACATTTTTATTTCTTAAATGGCTGATAAAAGTGTTTTGCAAGTTAGTTACATCATAAGAAATATCGTTATAGCAACACTAAATAACATGACATATTTTCCCAGTATCATGCAGCCCTACTTTGCACCTTATTTAAAGGGCACCTATTTTACCCCTTTTTTAAGATGTAATATTAATATTATGGTTCTTCTGAGTGTGCCAGTTTAGGTTCATTTCAAAACACAATTCAGATTTTTTATTATGATATGTTAAAAAGTGTCATTTTGGGGGCGTGTACACAGTTTGCTGTTTTAGGGGCGTGTTGCTTCTCATGAAAATTAGTTTTGACTTCCCGCCCAACTTAACAAGGGGGCGGAGCCAAGAGCTCCCCCGCTTTGTGTAATAGACAGGCAGACAAGAGAGAGACAACATGAGTGAGAGGACCAGCCAGCTGTACATGTACGACTCAGACACAGACCAAGGAGAGAGTACAAAATCATTTGTGTCTTTGTATAGTTTTACTGCCAACTGTGTGCTAGTTTAAAGCTCTGAGCTTGTAGCCTACACCGAGACTAATAACCAAGCACACTGAATTAACTTTGACTGAAGGGCATCACACACCGGATGCACCGCGGCACGGCACGCACATGACAGTTGAAAGTATCGCACACTTGGAGCGTCGGTGTGTCACCTGTTAGAAACTTATGTTTAGAATTCAAAAAAGCATGCCGCTGCGTGGCGCGACGCTGCGTGTCGCCGAGCGGCGCTTCTGGTTGACATGCTTGAGGCTATAACTAAAGGGCGTCATACATACCGGACGCGCGCTCAGAGCCATGACGCGGCACACCAGACGCACACATTTGCATGTTATTTAAAATGAAACTATTCAGATAACGCTCTGTGGCGCGGCAGAAATATGAACAGTGCCCTGAGCAGGGCCAGCGCGTCCATAGAGGCGACCTAGGCGGCAGAATAGTGAGCGAACCCCCCAGTCCTGGATATTATTGCTTTCATCAGCGACAAAGCGAAATGCATGGCGCTGCGCGTCGTTAGTTTGTTATTTCCAATGGAGGGACGAGCACGTGAGGCAGTGCGCTCGCACTTTGCAGCTGCACCTAGTTAAGATGACAGGGAGCTTCTGTGACCGCGGGAAATGCAAACCGCTGAAGTTTAAGGAAGACACAATGAAAAGTACACATGTATGCAAACACACCAAAACTCAAACACTGGCGGCGAGGAGAGCGATAACGTGATGAATGTTGAGCTCAATGAGCCTTGCATCTAAAAATAGAGCAAGGGTGTTTCTTTGGTGACGTCGCTTTGACTCACACGCTGAAAATGGTGGACGTGAAACAACATACTGAGGAGATGGTAATGGCCACCTGTCAATCAATATTGGTGGGCGGGGGGACCGCACTCCTACGTCAAGTTGCGGTCGATCTCAAAACAGCTCCAATTGGTCCACAGTTTTTATGTTGTTAAATTGAAAAAAAAGCACTGAGTGTGTTGATATCATCCCAATATGACAGTCTATACACTATACCTACACATATGTCTGTCCAAACAGCTTGAAAAGTAGATTTTTTACCATAGGTGCCCTTTAAATGTATTTTCAGATAACATGGCTGTTTTAATGCAATTTATCTGAATGCACTGTCTCTGGAGTAAATCTTTACTTTAACCAAGAGTGTTTTGTGATAGCACAGCAGGTTTGTCTGTCTCCAGAATAACCAGACATGCTATTTTTTAAAGAAAAACACTAAGTCCTAACTTTTAAGGATGGAGCGATAAACCTCATGTACAGAGATGAAATTGTTCGTGTTTAGCTGAAATATATTTGAATTGATTTGGACTGATTTATTGTTCGGTTACATTTAGTTTATTTGTGCTTTTAAGTTTTTGACTCTAAAAAAAAAGAGACAAATGTTTATAAAACTCGAAAAAAGTATCGATCAGGAACCAGTATCGAATTCAAAGTATCAGAAATGATATTGAATTTTAATGATATCTTGTTAAAACAAATTTTAAAAAACTGATATCGGAAAAAGTATCAATTAGTAACTGGTATCGAATTCAAAGTATCGGAATCGGTATTGAAATCTTGTTAAAACTAATTTTATAAAACTGGTTTTTAAAAAAGTATCGATCAGGAACCAATATTGAATTCAAAATATCTAAAACGGTATTGAAATTAAATGATATCTTGTTAAAAAAAATTATAAAACAGGTATAAAATAAGTATCAATCAGCAACCGGTATTGAATTAAAAGTATCGGAATCGGTATTCAAATTAAATGATATCTTGTTAAAACAAATTTTACAAAACTGGTATTAAAAAAAGTATCGATCAGGAACCGGTATCGAATTCAAAGTATCGGAATCAGTATTGAAATTGAATGACAGGCAGCCCTACATTTGAGTTGGATTATATGATATGACAGACCCATAAAATTGCCGGTTATTTTCGGGGTTTTTTTTGGTCATTGGTTACTTGGAAGTATGTTTTAATATGAAAGAAAAGATCTGTCGCTACTTCGGTCTTATTGTGACGTACCTCTCGCTCTTCCATTACTTCTGGATGTTGTATTTCAGGTTGTGGTTCAGGCTCTGGTTTCCTGTTGGTCGCTTCCAGGACGGTCATTATAGAGGTTGGAATGTGAGCTTGCTACAGAATAAACAAACAATGTTTAAATCAAAATGATCTAGAAGTAAAATAAATAACAAGCTTTTTTTTCCCCGAAACTCTAAATGCATTATTTCCACTATATAACTATTTCATCACACAACCATTTCTACATTCTAAGTCACATCTTTGGTCAGGAACAGCAATATAATGCAATAAAAATGGCTTTGCAATATTTGCAGGCGTTTTACTTGTTACATGTTCAGCCTTTTTGCGATTGTATTGTCTAAAATAAAATGTTATTTAAATATTATATACATACACTATTACAGCATTTTATTTTCAAAATGAAGCTGACATCATAGAAATAAATTAAGCTTTATAATGTATCAAAATTAAAATAAAATAAAAACTATTTAACTTTATAAAAATATTACTGCTTGTAGTATTTTGTAATCATGTCAATTTAACCTGGGTAACCATGAGAAAAAAGTCATTATCTAAATCTTTATTTCAAACGTTTGAGCAGAGTGTGTGGGTGTGTACTGGTACAAATATGTACAGTAGTCAACATTTGAAGTGGATGAAAACATTTCATCAACTTTGTCCTAAAACTATTGAAAAACACCCATTTTTGTCTTAGGACAATTTTGCAAAACTGTTTTGATCCACTTCAAATGTTGACTACTGTATAATGACATGGGTATGATCTAGGTATTACAATATTGATGCCTTGAGTCCTCTTAATTCAAAACCTTTAAAATCATACTTAACATGTATTTTTTTATTTACTTGTTTAGGTGTAGGCCATATAATAAGCGTTTTTCACAGTATAAAATATATTACATATTATGGAGAGTTCTCATAAACCAACAAAACCAAAATGCGTGTGTCCATCTTAATAATCTCAATAACCATTCATTAGAGATTAAAGATGCCTGCATATTCAGTGCTTCCCAAAGGTTTGAAATATACTTGCGGTGGTAGCTGGATTTAAACACCTTTTACCCACAGCACATAAATAGTTAACTATATGGGTTAAATAAAAAAAAAAACACTTTCTCTTTTATGCTATTCAGGAGCCATGTGCACCCACTGCAGGGCTTAATTTGTGCCAAAACACGCCGGATCCGGCATCTCTGAAATCTGATCCGGCACCTCATTTTACTGATCCCCCTCCTCAACTGCCATCCTCCCCCGTCTGATGTTCATTTTTACTTTCACCCACGACACCCGGCCCCTCCCCTCCTCTGCACTTCACTTTCGTCTGCCACACCCCTCCTCCATACACCCCCCCCCCCCCCCCCACACACACACACACACACACTTTCGTGCGCGACACTTCTCCATCCTCAGTTAACATGTCAAATCCGTTACCCCGATCTGTTCCAGGATCTCGCAATTCACAAATTAAGCACTGACCCACTGACAGGTAAAATCTGCTTCTCTCTACCTCTTATTCAAGTTCAGGTTACTGTATTGGCATGACATTTTGTACAGTATTGCCAAAGCATTTTAGGTGTATAAAATATGTAACATATTGACCATCAAATTACTAAAATATACAGCAAATGAAAAATAAATGACAGAAAAATTAAAAATAAAACAGACAATATCTCTAAATATTATAATAATTACAAGAACAAAACCTGTAGATTATTTAAATTAGACAAATGTGTTGATGACCCATTTCTAATGGTGTACAAATATTTAGCAGCCAATTTAGATGTCATTTTGTTCTTTCCCAGTATTTAGTATAGTTTTTCTGGGTCATTTGGATTAAAGAGGTGACGCAGTGGCGCAGTAGTCCGGGTGCTCTGGTTTCCCCCACAGTCCAAAGACATGCAGTTCAGGTGAATTGAATAAGCTAAATTGTCCGTAGTGTACGAGTGTGAATGAGTGTGTATGGATGTTTCCCAGAGATGGGTTGCAGCTGGAAGGGCATCCGCTGCGTAAAACATGTGCTGGATAAGTTGGCGGTTCATTCCGCTGTGATGACCCCAGATTAATCCGAAAAGGAAAATGAATGAATGAATTTAGACTAAAGTGTTAGTTATTTAAAGGCTCTCTCGCGGCATAAAATTGACGACAGCTTAGAAAATAAAAAGCAAAACCAAATGCCGGACATTTTAGTGGGGTTAAAAACCCCAGCCAGAAGCAAAAAAAAATGCAGGTCTCTCTGGGTCTGCAGAGCATGTGAGACTGTCTGTCTCGCGCACACAGAACGAGCCGTATGAAACGGGTATTTTCCGCTGTTTAATCACTCGCGGATGTGATAAAAGTGTAAAAGGATGCTAATAATAGTAAAAATATATATACTTGGGTGGCCGTTAATATACCTGGGCGGCCCACCTAAGTAAAGTCTATGTGTGGTAAGCACTGATATTGGATTTTTGCCCATATGTGATTCCATTATCTATTTTGTTGGAGTTTTTGGGAAAGTTTTAAATGACAAATGCCATGGTTTGTGATCTTCATTCCACATTAACATGATTTTCCATTTCAGCCTGATGCTGATGTTTACATTAAGCAATTATCGTTCATTTTTTTGAGCGTTTTTTGCTATTGCACATTCCTACCTCTAAAAACACCTACAGTAATCTTTTTTTGTTTTCAAATATTTCACAAATGATGTTTAACAGAGCAAAGAATTTTTCACAGTATTTCCTAAAATATTTTTTCTTCTGGAGAAAGTCTTATTTGTTTTATTTCAGCTAGAATAAAATTTAGCAATTTTTTAAAAACCATTTGTAAGTCAATATTATTAGCCCCCTTAAGCCATACTTTTTTTTAGATTATCTACAGAACAAACCATCATTATACAATGACTTGTCTAACTAGCCTAATTAACCTAGTTAAGTCTTTAAATTGCACTTTAAACTGAATACTAGTTTGTTGAAATATATCCAGTAAAATATTATTTACTGTCATCATGGCAAACATGAAATAAATCAGTTATTAGAAATGAGTTATTAAAACTATTATGTTTAGAAATGTGTTAAAAAAAAATCTTCTTTCCGTTAAACAGAAATTGAGAAAAAATATATAAAGGGGGGCTAATAATTCAGGAGGGCTAATAATTCTGACTTGAACTGTATGTGTGCCCTATTGTGCGCTGGAACGCACCTGGTGGGGAGTGAAGGAGTGGACGTGCTGCAGGAGAGGCTCTCTCATCTCCGGGCAGCGCTCGAACACACTCGCCAGCTGTGGAGGAGGCAGCTGGAGGAGAACATTGTAGGACTGGGGTTTGGTGCGCTGGCAGCACTTCACAAAACCCTCCCAAACCTTCGGATACTTCCACACCTACACAGATTCCATCAGCACAAGGTTATAAAGTGAGAGATGTTGGCATTGACTGTATGTATTGGATAGAGTCTTTGATTGACCTGTTTGAGGATGAGTCGGGCTAAGATGTTCATGACAAAGCCAGCCAGGCGAGGGTACATGGTGAGGGACTGGATGACGGTGCGCATCAGCAGAATGGGAAGAGGCGTCTGCTCCATCAGCTGCTGCATGACCACGGCCAGCACCTCTGACGTGTACACGTTCTTCTCCCCAAAACACAGGTTGGTGGCTGCAGAAGGGAAAAACTATGAAAAATCTGAGAGAAGACTACTAAAACTACAAAAAAGTGTTTATTTTAACTAGACAGCATCTGTATATATATGCAATGCTTCCGTTCATGTCAGTGAATCAGTTCATGTCATGTGAATGCCAGGCATTATGTTTGGAGAAAACCAGGAACCGCTCATCACCAAGCTAATACCATCCCTTCAGTGAAGCATGGTGGTGGCAGCATCATGCTGTGGGGATGTTTTTCAGCAGCAGGAACTGGAAGACTAGTCAGGATAGAGGGAAAGATGAATGCAGCAATGTACAGAGACATCCTGAATAAAAAACCTGCTTCAGAGTGCTCTTGACCTCAGACTGGGATGATGGTTCATATTCCAGCAGGACAATGACCCAAAGCACACCACCAAAATATCAATGGAGTGGCTTCACAATTACTCTGTGAATGTCCTTGAGTGGCACAGCCAGAGCCCAAACCTAAATCCTATTCAATATCTCTGGAAAGATCTGAAAATGGCTGTACACCGTCGCCTCCCATCCAACCTGATAGAGCTTGAGAGGTACTGCAAAAAGGACTGGGCAAAAAATTCCCAAAGACTGGTTTGCCAAGCTTGTGGCACCATATTTAAAAAAGCCTTGAGGCTGTAATTGCTGCCAGGTGCATCAACAAAGTATTGAGCAAAGGCTATGAATACTGATGCACATGTGATTTTTCAGGTTTTTCAATTGTAATAAATTTGCAACAATTTCAAAAAAAATCTTTCTTCACATTGTCATTATGGGGTATTGTGTGTAGAATTGAGGAAATAAATGAATTTAATCCATTTAGGAATAAGGCTGTAACAGAAAAATGTGGAAAAAGAGAAGCGCTATGAATACTTTCCGGATGCACTGTACTGGGGATGCTGCTTATTTAAAATTGATTTAATCATACAGATTGCTATAATTAATCATATTTTAAATGTTAAAGTTTTTTTTTATATCTGTTTAATGGCATCTTTTTTTTTCAAATATATTTTATTGAACATTTTAGTGCAAAAACATTTACACATTTACATTGAGTAATAAGATCGACCACTTACATTGTTCAAATCCTGGCCCCAACATGAAAAATTATTATAAAATAATTTAATAAAATTATAATTAAATAAACAAACAAATAAAAAGATAAGGACATAGAATTCAAAATTTAATGACATGTTTTAGAAGTACTGTGAAGGAAGGCCAGTTTCTGACATTGAAGTGTCAACTGTCTACTATGTCACCTAAAATAAAGATTAAATGAGTCTGGAGAAACAGCTCTTTGAGCATCTGTGTGTTAGATGATAGTTTCAAATTGTCAGTGCATTTTTGCACAGGGAAAACTATATAAATATAAAATAAGATAACATTTTAGTGTCTGTATCAAATGTTTACCAATATTTTATATTAAAAGAAAGCATATTAATTGCAAGTATATCTGCGCTAATGTTCCAAATAAGAGTAGGTTATAATGGGGTGAAATAATGTTGTGACAGTGTCTGGGGTCTGATTTATAAAATTTGCGTAGAAACCTTCCTAAAAGTGATCGTACACCAGAATAAATGTTTCCATTTCTGAAGACAAAACGACTAAAAAATAATATGATAAACAATAAAACGAAAATTGTGAATTGCAAATAAACAGTTTTTTATAGTGATTATTGAAACTATTCTGAAGAATTTGTATTAAGTGAACTACAAACAAAAATTCATGTAAACCAATTATTAAAAAGTCACATATTTTTTGCGGTGCATTTTATGTTTAAACATCAGCTGTCAGATCTAATTATAGTTTCTTTATTCAAGTTTAATGTCTATTTTCAATGTACTTTTCTGCATTTTATATTATTAAAGCATTAAACAGCAAATTGCTATTTTTTTATTACTTTGCCAGTGACCGGAAAAAGTAAATAAACAGAACTTTAATTTTAGTTCTGACAAATGTACAATTTAGTTTTTAGTCAACATAAGCCTTATTTTAGTATAATTGTTAACTTGAAAATCCGAATTATTATTTTGCTCAAAAATAAAATTTCAATTGCAGTTTTTTTTAATAAATTATCATTATTTACAATTAGAATATTACAATCAGAATTATTTCCTTTTCTCCTACAAGCACAGACAACTCATATGCAATGTTTTTATTTTATTATTATCTGGTCTCTGTATTTAGTCAACGCTACTTATTTAAATTAGCACTTACTACATAACAAAAACCTCTCTCAGAAATTATATATTTCTCAACAATTGCTAAGTACCTTTTTAAAAAAAGTTTAAACTTTTGACATCTGGACACAGCAAGCATAAAACTTGTATGTCTTTTTTCTAATTATAAATTTAATCCATGCATTTAACAATCTATTTTGTTGGAAGAGATGACAGGGACTTATATGCTGGGAGGGACTGCAATTGATGTGAGATGATACCTTTAATGATTGACTTCATGTCACACTTAGAGGAGTCAATGTTGTGTAAGGCGATGAGCAGCTCTCCAGGAGTGAGCGGAGACATTGAGGAACTGCCTTCACCTACAGAACAACAGACCTTCAGTTTATTACAATAAAATGACCTCATTCAGAAACAAACTTCAGTCAAAGTTATAAAAAATAAATAAATAATATAATAAATCAAAGCGCACACAAACACAAAAGAAAAAGCAGGTATTACTGTGTTGAGTGCCCAGCAGTCTGTTGAACACCTCCTTCACCACGATGGGATTGAGCTTAATGAGTTTGGGCAGAGCCTGAATCACCTCATTCTGTTGGACACAATTTGGACACATTTATACAGGGTTTCTGAGAGAAAAAAGAAGACTTTTAAACATTTAAAGTCTGTGTAAAATCAAAATGAACAATTGCTGCATCCTAATTCACCTACTTGTACTACGTCCTAAAAGTATGTACTTTTTAGGTAAAGAAAACATACCTACTTTCAGAAGAGTGTGCAAGCTACAGGACGTTTCATTATAAAAGTTTGAATTGTTGTTGCAGATTAAATATAATAAGGAAACTGTGATTGAAATATTTTCCAGCAGGTTACATGTTAATTCAAACATCTTTATCTAAGCCTTTCTGATGACTGGTCTCACGCATCCGCCATGTTTGTAGTTTGTTTCTAATCCAAATCGCAAAGTATTTTTGGCAATATTAGTCATTAGACAATTCTACACTTCTAATTTCAACCAGAAATAGTCGACCATCTAGAAACCTTTGGCATTTTCTTTTAAACATACTACAGTTTTGGACATACTAATTCTATTTCAAATATTACTTAAGATGGATAGTATGCAAATTAGTTTTGACGGATTCAGCCACGATATTCCCATCTTACCATTAGTTTGCTATGAGAGAATGATGCTCAAAAAGTAAGCCCCACTCAATATTCCATTTCAGTTGGAAGTTTGTTAACATACTGAAATAAAAGTCACAACAATTTCCTGTTCACACAGACTTTAGGAAAATTCACAATCTGAAAGGAACACAATATATTCATGTGTTCTCTAAATGTCAATTCAAAATTAGCACACATTAAGCTGTATTAGTAAGACTTAAAAAACACCATACTGATCTTTGCAACGTTTCGTTATACACTCAAGTGCTTTAACAACTCTGCTCAACAACTTACTTTTACTGAATTATTTATCACAAGGCCACAAATTATGTTTATTGTCAGTATTTTTGTCTTATGAGTTCAGTAAAATCACTGTCCAATGAGACAATCCCCTTTTCTTCCATGTGTTCAGAATAATGAAAATACTTCCATCACAGAAATGTAAGGCTCTGCCATCTTGGTTTCTGTCTGTTCCTGCGGGGAGTTCATTCTCTCATCGAGTGTGATTCAATGTGATTACACTCATTTTAATTCAGCAAATTATTTTTAAAAGTAAATTAATTAATCTAAAAAGTAACTCAATTATTACATTTTTTGAAAGTAACTCAAATATTATTACTTCTTTTTTTTTTAATAATGCGTTACTTTACTCATTACTAGGCTCACACGGAATCTGCACGCGCAGAATTCCGCAGATTTTCCGCAGAATTCCACAGATTTTTAGCCCATCATTAATTCTGTTTATTTACTTGAGTGAATGTGTGTAAATCTGAATTTATTCAGTTTTTAAATTACACATATTTCACATATTAAGATTTTAGTTATGATACTCCCAAAATAATTCCGCAGAAATCCGCAGATTTTTACCAAAATTCTCAGCAGAAATAGCTAAAAACGTCCGCAGTTTCCGTCTGGCCCTACTCATTACTTAGAAAAGTAATATTATTACGTAACTCGCGTTACTTGCAATTGGTTACCCACAATACTGTTCTCAAGTAAACCCCAAATAAAAAGTCTTAGTTTATGTGAAGGCAGGTTAAGACAAGTAAAACATGTGGATCACTTTTACACCCCATTGAGACATTTGCTCTTGTTTAAAGCATAAACACTATTTTTAAACTTAAAGTATGTTCAATTGATCAAAAAAAAGCAAGACTTATGGACCCTTTTCACATTTCTAGGTTTCTCTGCAGCAGAAAGCGTCATGGTTGGCCCAATCCCAATTCTAGCCCTTAGCCCTTCCCATTACCCAATTCTCTTTAGCTTGAAGGTGTAGGGCTAAGGGGAAGGCCCAGATACCCCTTCAAACTGAGATTTTTCAGGACCACACTCGAAACTGAGGGGTAAAAAAATTTCCCAGAATACACCAGCTACAACGACAGCTTGACTGAACACGGAAGTCAGGAGATGCACAAATTAGTCTTTTTGCCAGTATTACAAATTTTTACAACAAACAAGTATATGTTTTAATATATTCATAACCGCGTTCATGTTTTACCGTCATGCTATAAAAAAAAAACGGCTAAATTTCACTATCAATAAGCCCTGATAATAACTCCTGTCTAACAGTCCTACAACATTCTGACACTCAAATACTCTCAGAAAAGTTTAATGGCAGGGAAAGACCTTTTTACAGTGTCTGCTATAATGTTAATGTTGTTTTTGTGGATTTACATGTGTGTTTAGTTGAATGGCACAGTACAGTTACAAGCTTTTTGCCACATTATATCGTTATGATAACATGATATATGGCTTCAGTGATTTCCTGAAAATAAATGACGCAATTTGAATAACTACAAGCAGTCGCGATCGTCTGATTTCATATGAAGCAAGAGATCATGATGACATATGATGACGTGTACAGGTGTCGTAGTGCTGTTCCATTTCTTAGGGGTCAATTTTGAAGCCCTTCCTCTTCACACTCTGTTTCAAGGGCCAAGGGGAAGGGGTACAAAAATAGAATTTGGGTTGGGCCTAAGCGCAGTAAATCGGAGAGTACAACAAATAATTTTTCCCATTCCTATTTGCTGAAATAATAAAAGAAAAACTCCACGATGGTGTTATCAAGACTTTTAGAAAAAGAAAAAATTGTGTGAGATGGCAGCCAGAAAAGAGAATAACGTCAAATTTACTCTCAGCCCCATAGACGCTGCATTAGAAACAAACACCTGTTTTTTGTAATTTGACACAAAAATAATATAATACATTCATAAATGTATATAAATCAAAACACTAAAAACTTTCAAGGATTTAAGATTATGATAACCGTTAAACGTGTCATAACGAGTCAATAAGGGTCTATTTTCATGTGTACACAGTAGAGATGCGTGGATCAGCTGAAATGTTACCCGAATCCGCTCCTTCATACAAATCATCCACCCGCAATATATATATATATATATATATATATATATATATATATATATACGCACCCGATCGACACGTTAATAACTCTAATTCTTTGTTTTAAGCATGATAGGTCACCGGGGATCGTTCATTATTAACAGCTTTTACATATACAGGAAAAAGATAACAAGAACAGTGTCACTTCAACCTAAACGGCAGCTATGTTGTGTTTACTTGGCCTTTTTCTATGCAGTGTGCAAAAACAGAATAGCATCTACTGTGCCTGGATTCGGGCGATTACACCTCACCCCAAAACACAGCCAGCTGCATTAAATGAGTGTTTGCTCGCACCGCTTGTTGCAGGAATGCACAAGCTTCTCCTTGCAAGGCGCTGCAGTCGTGGAAATAAGTGATCTTGTTTCTCCCAGAACGAGAGCAGATTTTTCTCTGATGACTCCTCTAACTGAAAGTTTGCACAGTACTCTTGCACTTCACATTCTGCGAAGTCCACTCGCTGCTTTTTTGCTGGTCAACTGCTATGTCCCGCTACATCCACCCGCAATTAATCATAATGTATTTTTTTATTACCCGACCCGCGGAATATCCGCAGCGCCCACGGATACAACCGCCATCCGCACATCACTAGTACACAGGCACTTATATATTTGAATTGGACAACAAAAATATTGAACAATATTAGTGTGCACAACATTTAATACCGTCACTATGAATTAAAGGGGACCAATTATGCAAAAATCACTTTTATAATATTTTATAATTGTTTAAACAGAGATTTTTTGTTCTTTAATTGTAATAATGTGAATCAAGACATTTTAAGAGGTGAGAATGCCTGCTTTACAAATACATTCTTCATAATACACTGTAAAAAAATGCTGGGTTCCACACAATTGATTTGCATTGGAACAACATGTAGGGAATTAAGTTAACTTAATTAAGCAAACATCTTTTATTTTTGAGTGTAGTGTGTATTGTCCACAGTAATGCTGAAATAGTTGTTTTAATGCTTGAGTTGACGCAACTGACTCACTATTAACAGCAATCCAAGAACATTAATGAAGGACAGATGAGATGAGACAAACCTTCTCCAGACCGTTGATGACTGGGATGAGGAAACGAACATCTGGCACTCGTTTGTGATAAAGATCCCTCACTCTCTCCACCAATTCAGGAGAAGGCGGCACTGTAAAGACGGAGCAATACAAAGGTCAACAATGACTATTCGGAGATGCATTTATATATACAGTCACTTGATTTCTGTCTTCCATACACACAAGCATGCACGCACCTTTATCTGTAAGTATGTGCAGACAGCGAGTGACCAGTGTTTCCGCTCCTTTAGGACAGTTCTCCACCAGGAGCAGCAGGTCAGGAGAGTTCATTCCCATTCCTCTTATCTATAAAAAAAAGTAGATGAAGTATCATAAATTAAGCTAATGTAAAGCTACAATTAAAAATAGACTCTGTTAAAAAGTCTTTTAGCTGTGAAGCCACTTATATGCAAGTGTACCAGGTTTGTTACTGTAAATACATAAATAAATAAACAAACCTGTTAACTGAAATAAAGCTGAAATAAAATCTAAATATTAGTGCGGGGAAAAAATTTATTGTGATTAATCGCATGCAAAACAAAAGTTTGTTTTGACAATATATATGTGTGTATGTGCTGTGTATATATATATATATATATAAATACACACGAATATATTTAAGAAAATGTTTATTTATATTTAGATATAAAATAAATATATGATACAAGTTATCATATATTTCTGATCATATATTTCTGGTCCGATCTGAGTAGTGGTTGACAATTTTTCTTGCCCTGCCAAAATTTTCACAGGCCGCACCAAAAAAAAAAAACAAGTTAATAGCTATTTCTTAGCCACATATTTTAAATAATGTGTCAAAAATAACGTTTGTGAACCTAAAATTTAAATATTTAAAAAATGTTTACAAATGTATAGAGCAAAATCCAAAGTTTTATGCAAACAAAAAGAGCAGTATGGAAAATGTGCAGGTATTTTATTGCAGTTCTAAATTATTTAGTAAAAGGTGGCAAACTAACGGGACACTGTGCAAAACATACAATTATTTTTGTCGTGTTGTACCCACGTAAATGTCTGCTTCTAAGACGTTAGACACAGACATTTTCTTTTATTCTCAT
This sequence comes from Danio tinwini, assembly GCA_903798205.1. NCBI lineage: Eukaryota > Metazoa > Chordata > Actinopteri > Cypriniformes > Danionidae > Danio > Danio tinwini. The sequence continues at coordinate 8,807,390 of CAIGQZ010032318.1, forward strand.
AATTGGATGTTGCCACTCTCTTGCCATCTCCATGCTTTACTGGTTGTTACCATGTAACAGAAAAAATAACATACTCACAACATCCAATCAGATTAGGGGAACCGAAAAGTAATATGGTATTTACGACATCAGAGAAAAGTTTTCTCAATTCTAAGACTGTATTTGCACACAACTGACAAATAGTCGCATTAGTTATAAATCAAACTTTAGTAACAAGGCAGCACTGGCCCGATCGAGCCAGTAACGATCCTGCCTACTGTCCGGAGTGTCTCTCACACTGGCCTATCGGGTAGTCCTTATTGTTGAGCCCTGATATATATATATATATATATATATATATATATATATATATATATATATGCATACATGCATACACACAGTTGAAGTCAGAATTATTAGTCCCCCTGAATTATTAGCCCCCTTGTTTATTTATTTCACAGTTTCTGTTTAACAGAGAGAAGATTTATTTTTTCTAAACATAATAGTTTTAATAAGTCATTTCTAATAACTGATTTATTTTATCTTTGCCATGATGACAGCACATAATATTTGTCTAGATATTTTTCAAGACCCTTCTGTACAGCTTAAAGTGACATTTAAAGGCTTAACTAGGTTAATTAGGTTAACTTGTCAGGATAGGGTATTTAGGCAAGTTATTGTATAACGATAGTTTGTTCTGTAGACTATCTAAAAATATATAGGTTAAAGGGGCTAAAAATTGACCTTTAAAAATTTTTTTTAACTGCTTTTATTCTAGCCGAAATAAAACAAATAAGACTTTCTCCAGAAGAAGAAATATTATAGGAAATACTGTGAAAATTTCATTGCTCTGTTAAACATAATTTGGGAAATTTTTTTTAAAAGAAAACAAATTCAAAGGGGGGCTAATAATTCTGACTTCAACTGTATATATAACAAAAAACTAAAGAAACTTTTATTTTGGATGTGATTAATCACAATTAATCTTTGCACAGCACTACTAAATGTCTAAAAAACTAAACTTACTAGTTGAAAAAAATTTAAATATTGCAGTCAATATGGCATTCAATGGAAATAAAATGTAAAATGTTTCAAGTAATTTAGACTGATTATGCTGATTCTGTAGGGGAGTGCATCATGCATCAAATACAATAAATTAATTACAAGCATAGTTAAATACAATAGAGCAAAGATAAGTGAAATAAACAGCACTTTATTTTCTTTTTTTTAGGAGTCTAACTGCATTCAGGTTCAGAATTTGAATATTCTAATGTAAAATAACACAATATAATCTTTAAACTTAAAAATAATTCAATAAAATTCATCTTTATGAAAAGTTACAAAAGGTATAACTTCTTGTGTCTGAATTCTTGAAAGTTCAATTGATATGCTAACTCAGTCACAGGTTATAAAAACTAATGCAAATGATTAACTATAGATATATGATCAACTATAGTAAAGTCAACTATAATCCCAACACAACATTGCAGATGCACAAACTGCAATATTGATGCTGAAACAATATATTGTGCAGCCCTAGTGTAAATTGTAATGACTAAAACTAAAAACGTAGGCCCAGTTCCAAAATAAAGAGCTACGAAAATGCTCTAAATAATGACAATTTCCGCACTTTCCCAAAACCGCCTGCAACCTCACAGATTCATCCTAGTTCAGCTATTTAATACAGATGAAGTTGGAAAAAACAATAAAACAAAAAAAAGGGAGGAAGAGACCCCCCCTGGAAATGAGTAAAAATATGCTTGTTAAATAGTCCTATTATGCCACTTTTTATATGATGTAAAAAAAGCTCTCATTATGTTTGTGAATGCAAATAGTTGCATGTGTATCAGTATATTAGGTCTGTGAAACAGCATCTCTTGGACCTAAAGACAACAAAACACCAACACAACTCAACCAAGCCTCGTCCATCTGAGTGGGAATTATTCGATTTTCAGATATTGTGATGCATGCATTCCCACCCAAAAACTCAAGGCCAGAATTAAAGCGTTTGATGGAGATCAGAAGCACTGCTTAGTGATATTAAGGCCTAATCCCAATTCTACCCCTTAGCCCTTCCCCTTACCCCTCGTTTTGCGGATTCACGTCAAGGTATAGTGGTGTCCCAATTCTCTTTAGCTTGAAGGCATAGGGCTAAGGGCAAGGGGTATACACCCCTTCGAACAAAGATTTTTCAGGACCACACTCAAAACGGAGGGGTAAAGAAAATTTCCCACAATACACCTGCCACAACAGCAGTAGAGCTGAACCCAGAAGTAAGGAGATCCACGAATTAGTATTTTTTGTCATTATTACGAATTTTTACGACAAACACGTTCGTGTTTTACCGTCATGCTTTAAAAAAAATTAATAAATAAAAAAACGCTAAATTTTGCGATTTATAATTTCTAATAATAACTCCTGTACAGCAGTCCCAGAACATTCTGACACTCGAACACCTTGTCAGAGCAGTCAAGTGGTAGAAAATGAGCTTTTTACAGTGTCTGGAATAATGTTAATGTTGTTTTTGTGTGTTTACATAGATGAATATGGCCACAGTGTAAATACACAGTACAGTTACGATCTTATTGCCACAATTGATTGTTATGATGACATAATATATGCCTTCAGTGATTTCCTGAAGATAAACACCAAAAAAATAACACAACTGGAATAACTACAGCAGTCGTGATCGTCTGATCTCATATGAAGCAAGAGATCGCGATGACAAATGATGACGTGTGCAGGTGTTGAAGTGCTGTCCCAATTCTTAGGGATAAGATTTGAAGCCCTTCCCCTTCACACTCTGTTTTAAGGGCCAAGGGAAAGGGGAAGGGGTAGGGGTACAAAAATAGAATTGGGATTGGGCCTAAGTAGATCTCGCCTATGGAGTAAACGTTTTCCTGCTTTTTAGCTTTGCATGTCTTTTCATTGTCAAACAGCAACATTAGGACAAGTATAAAGTATAATAGTAAAGAAATCCACTTTTGTATGAGCAGCATTAGTGGTGTGAGACGTTCTTACAGGCTGCTCGATGACCCGGAGCACGCTGCGCTTGATGTCGGCGATAGCCTCGGTGTAGACGGCAGCCAGTTCATGCACCAGACGATGGTTGAGTGGCAGGAGGGAGAGGTAGAGGTAAAGACACTGGCGCACAGTCTCCTCTGTCCAGGGAGCTGCCACCTCTGGAGGACACAGATTCAACAGGTCACCATTCATGTAGAATATTTTACACTATTATTCTATCAGCATTATTTATTTTGAAATGGCTGCCACCAGGAGCCCTTAAGTTCAGGAAATGTTTCTGAACCTGTGTCTTCTCCAGCTCCGAACAGAAGAGATGGGGGGTTGGGATGGACCAGAAACTGCATGTAGGTGAGAGCGAATTTCTCAATGCAGTCCTTCAGATGTTCCTTCTCGTACATGCGCTTGATGAAGCTGAGAGCAGTCGACCGCACCTGAACAGCATCGGGATTGTAATTATACTGCTGTGAAAAATGAATATAGAGCAATAATGAATGACACACTATTCAAAATCCACCTTTTCTTTTTCATGAGAGGTGAGATTCAGCAGGACATTGAGGTACTGGTACTGTCTGGAGGGCCGTTTGAAGATGAGCTCCTTTAATGTGGACATTCCCAGGTAAACACGTGACTGAAAGACAAATTATGAACGTTAGAGCTTCTTACAAAATGTTTTGATATGCAGTGTTTCCTCTAGAATTTTTTTCCAGCTGTGGCGGCAGGACTTTTACACAGATGTACCAACTACCTATGGTGTTATTTCAATGACACATGTTGTGAGCGCAGTACAAGTCGAGATTGCATTTATGTAATACGAGCATGCGAATCTCTGCTTGCGCGCTAATTTCCTCTGTTCATGCACAAATCTTCAAACCCTCAAATATACGCTGCTCAAGTGCAGATTTTCGTGTGCCTTAAATAAACGCTGCTGAAGCGCGATTTAGTGCATTTATGTGACAAGTACATCTCCAACATTTATTAGATTTATTTATGAATGTCTCCAATAAACCTATAGAGCAGCATTAATGCGTCCTGAAGTAAAGTGAAACAGCTGAAGTAGCTGAACAGTCGTGAAGAAAAGTGAAACAGCTATAAACTCCAGCCAGATAAAGTCATTGTATGCAGAGCCATAGACCTTTATCTATACAGTATAATTATGGAAACCGTGTTCTTCTTAACTGAAAGCTACGCCGTGTTTGCTGGCCTCACGCACCTGTCAGTCAGTCAGTCAGCATGTCACCATAAAGGGTTAAACAAATAACGCACAGCACTACAACGGTTAAAGAAAAGTTACTTACCTTTTAATACGTTTTGATGCGATTATAACCTGTTATTAAAAAAACAATGACTTAATGTTTTAAATGGGAAGCTGTAATATAGCTATGGCAGGATGAATTTTGGTGTGGTGCCCCGCCATGGAAGAATGAACGTAGCGGAAACCATGATATGTACAGTATAGGAGCTGCTCCCCAAAAAGACAAAAAACAAAACAGTAGTACTTTCTTTTAGTCTTGTGCCGCTTGTTCCTACTACGTACTGAGGGGAATGGAAATTACTGAGTAATAATTAGCCACCAATAATATTGTTAGTATTAGTAGCTACTAACACTATTGTTAAGCATCCATGTAGTTACACAGTCAAAAATGCCTGTTAATTAACAGCTACCCAGTTTGTAATTCACAGAATTTCCATTTATTTATGCTTTCAGATTTCATTGGATCTTGATTTTTTGCAGAAAACTTTTGATGTTGAAATGTTTACCAAACTGACTTTTTTTGAGATTTTTAGTTAAATGAAAAAGAATAGTAATTACACACACAAAAAAAGTTGAACAAAAAAATATATAAACATTTTAATCACAAGATATATGCAACTGTGGTCACACTTTATTTTGATGGTCCGTTTGTTGAATTTAATTTACATTGCATCTACATGCCAACTAATTCTCATTAGTTTATAAGTAGACTGTTAGGTTGGGGTTAGGGTTAGGCGTACTCACACTATGTAAAGTTGCCTTGAACCGGACCAAAGCACACTTGTCCCCCCTCCCCTCTCCCCCGACGGCCCGCACTCACATTACATTCGGGCCTGGGTGCGCTTATGTCATCGATGACGTGCTGCTCAGTGCTCAGTAAGCGCTTTCGCTCAGCACAGTGGAGATTTCTTTAGTTATATCGTTGAAGTGGTTTGATATGCTGTGACACGCAGTCTAATTTTGCGGAACAGATCAGCCACTTTTGACACTCATAAACAATCATAAAGTCCACGTGCTGCAGGAATTAGGAAGTTTGCTGAAGGCGCAGCCGTTGTGCAGTGAGGGATTTGCGTCTTTAATAATCTACGACAGTTTGCGTTCATTGAACAGTACGTATGATTAATTAATCCATATGACACAGTCCCTTAAAAGTCACGTCTCGCTTTCAGTTTCGGGCTTAGGCACGCTTGCACTCACACTGCAAGCATACCACGCCTGAGCTCAAGTGAACCGTGCTCAGGCCCACCTCTTCCAACCGGGCCAGGGCCGCCCAAGTGTACCATGCCTGAGCCCGATTCAGAGTACTCACACGTCTCAAACGATCTGGAAAACGGCCCTGGGCATGGCTCGGATAGCATAGTGTGAGTAAGCCCTTAGTGCAGTGTTAACATGTTCTTGCAAAGTTTATTATAGTCAGTTAAATGTTTGTTAAATGTCTGTATCAGCAGATATTAAACAGACAGTCTACTCAAATGGACCATCAAAAAAAAAGTGTTACCGCAACTGTTAATTAAGACATTTTTACAGCATGTCTTATATGACCCAGTACTTTGTTTAATGCGGGAGGTAAAAACAAGAGCTATTATGGTTGTTGAAATTAAAGTGAAATGTGAAAATGTTTGAGTGTCAATATGTGGCATTGCATTTAAATCACCACGTTGCATCAGATTTCCAAGACTTCCAATAACACATTTTTTCTGAGCTTGTACGTGCAATGGCTAGTCAGAAGTGTTCAGATCAGTTGCAGCTTAATTTGTAGTGAGTTAGAAGTATCATTTTAAGTTGTAACAATTTATATAACTAGGATATTGTTTAGTACAGGGTTGTCCAAACTCGGTCCTGGAGGGCTGGTGTCCTGGAGAGTTTAGTTCCAACCCTAATCAAACACACCTGAACCAGCTAATTAAGCTTTTACTCGATATACTAGAAACTTCATGACAGGTGTGCTGAAGCAAGTTAGAGCTAAACTCAGCAGGACACCGGCCCTCCAGGACCGAGTTTGGACACCTCTGGTTTAGTACTTAATTTATTTTGTTTGTCTAAATCTGAACTTATTTTGACAGACTGTGTGTAATATGCCTTTATCACCTACAAGTTTCAAGCGTGAACTTAATATGTGGTCAACAGTTAAGGGGTTTCTGAGCATGAAACACATTTAAGTAGACTAAAATAAAAAGTAATTGAAACATGTTTTTTAAAAGATTGTGTCAGAAATGGGTGTATGAATGTTGCAGACCTCGTCCTCACAGTATCGCTGAATGACCTCCAGTGCTGAGTCTGTGATAATCGGAGCCTCCAACACAATCTTGGTGAAAAGCCTGTGAATAAGACAGATATTTTAAACATGCTAGAATATACACAAAGTAGTTAACAAAACTTTTTGTTTTGTATAGTTTTTTTAAAGGGCACCTATGATGCAAAATTAACTTTTGTTAGCTGTTTGGACAGAACTGTGTCTAGGTATAGTGTGTCCACTGTCATATTGGAGTAACACATGCACAAAAAGTCTCTTTTTTTTTCCTGACATTAAAATATGATCCAAATCCCAGCTATTTTGAGACCCACCGCACCGTTACGTAAAAGTGTGGTTTCCCTGCCCACCAAATTGATTGACAGCCGTGTATTGACATGTCTCTGTTGAACGCATAAAAACATGTCCACAGAACAGGATTTGGTAACACTTTATAATAACTACACACTATAAATCATTTATTAAGCATTAGCATCTAGTAACTTCATTATTTGTTAAGCATTTACTCTACATTAATAAACGTTAGTAAGCAGTTTATAACTGCAGCTACAAATGCTGTATTATTGACTTATAACCACATTTGTAATGTGCTTAATAATTGTACTTTCATAATTTGTGACTGATTGATTTTTTATTATTAAATTAAGTATTGCATTAGTTACAAATAATTTGTACTTAAGAGTAGTTGGATATTTTTAAGATCATTTAGAATGAGTTAGTAAATGATTAATAAATTATGGAAATTAACATGTATATACCTTATTATTCAGGCATATAGTAATGGTTACTATGTATGTTAATAAATGCTTTATTAACTGAACTTCATCCAGTTTTGTGACCTAATCTAAACTGAGGACTATTTATGCTTTATAAATCCCTTATAAATGACAATTAAAGGCTTGGTATGAAATAAACAATCTTTGCAATCTTATCTAAAAAGTAAAATTACTGTAAAGTTTAAGCATGTCAGAATAACAGGAGTGTCAAAATATGACAAAATTGGATAAAACAACAATATAATAATTTAACAATATAATAGGATGCAATGTTTAAACTGTAAAGTAATTTTATTTTAGATAAGGTTGCAAAGATTTATTTTTCATGTGATTTTTCATTTGTGTATTGTGCATCATGCTTAAATAACTGGTTTGTTAATAATGAAATACTTAATTTAATAATAAAAAATAAATCATTAACAAATTATGAAAGTACAATTAATAAGCACATTATAAATGTGCTTATAAGTCAAGAATAAAGCATTTGTGGCTTCAGTTATAAACTGCTTACTAACGTTTATTAATGTAGAGTTAATGCTTAACAGATAATGAATTCACTATTTGCTAATGCTTAATAAATGATTCATAGTGTGTAGTTATTATAAAGTGTTACCCAGGATTTTCAAAGAAACTGGGATTAAAAGATCTGTTCCAACTCTCTGTGATCATCTGCACCACAAGAATGAGTTTTACAATGTTAAAACGTTTTTTAAACAGTGCATGTTTGTAATAAAGTAAAGACTGTAAAAAAATAAATAAACAAAAATTAAATATAAAAAATTAAAATCGCAGTAATTCATTACTGAATCACCACAGCCACATAGAGGTTAAACGAGGACGCTTTAACAAGGCATGCAAAAACAGTGTAACGTTAAATGTGCATGTGTGTGTGCTGTAAATGTTGTAATGACATTTGGTGTATGACTCATTGCTTGAGAATACAATGCATCATTTGCCTGAATAAACTCCACCACAAATATATCAAATAAACTCACTTGCTATGTTTGACTCCTAAACTAAATCCATAATCCCTAAAATGAATCTTGAATCTGCTTCATTTGTGCCTGTCTCTGTCACTGTGTCGTTTATTACTTGAGGCAGCAGTAGAAGCCCAAGCACATGGGAACAGTGGGCGGGGAGAACCAGCTCATTTGCATTAAAGGCACAGGCTACAAAAACAGAAACCCTGTCCTCAAGAGTCTAAAATGGGGATATTCTGGAGGCTAAAATAAATGATGGGTATTTTGAGCTGAAACTTTACACACACATTCTGGAGACACGAAAGACTTCTTACATCTTGTAAAAGAGGTAAAATAGGTGCCCTTTAAATGGTTATAAAAATATCCATTGAATTTGTGTAGTTGACAATGAAAAGTGTTTGGAAAGTGAAAATGCCCTGCAAGGTGACAATCTAAACTTCATCTTAAATTATTATAAACAGCATTTGGGTGTTTGTTTTTTTGTTCATGTGTATGTAGGTTTTACTTTTAAATTGATATTTGTACTTTAAATCTAAAAAAAAAAGGCTACAAAAAACAACAAATTTAAATATAAAACTGCGTATATCTGCATGTTAAATAAAGATAAATTAACTACTTGTTATGACCAATAAAAACATGATGCATAATTTAAAGGCAGCACAATAGGACAATATTCTTTACTTAAAAAATGTAAACCTATATATAATTAAGTACCTTAGAATTTTTTGAGTGCATTTAACATTTAATGCCACAAATTTATGAATTTAAGACCTTTTTAAAAATCACCTTAAATTTCAAAAGCAGCAAATTAAAACGTATGACCTGCAGAAACCCTATTGTAAATAAAGCTTTATTGTATACTATACGTTTACTTACATGTCATGCAACCAAAAATCATAGAATAGTAAAACATGCAAAAATCACATATTAACTTAAAACCTCTTTAATCAAAATAATAAGTCTGAGAAAGTATTTAAAAACATTCATTGATAATAATATATTTTTAAATGCACCTTAAAGGGATAGTTCACACAAAATATTTACATATACCCTCAAGTGGTTCCAAACCTTTACAAGTTTTTTTATTCTATTGAACAGCAAAGAAGATATTTTTGAAGTAGTAAACAACATGGACTTCCATAGTAGGATATACAAATATTAGAAAGGTCAATGGGAGGGTAACAGGTTTCCAGCTTTCTTCAAAATATCTTCTTGTGTGTTCAACAGAATAAATTAGGCCTGGGCGATAAAATCAGTATCAGTATATATTGACCGAACACCATTGTCAATATCGATAAAAAAAGATTTGGTATGATGTTTCGGTATGAAGCGGTATAGTTTTATTAAAATGTGGCTGCTGAGCGCGCACCTTGGAAGCAATACCAATAAGCTTAGGGCTGTAAGTTTGTCATTTCCAATGGAGGTGCACAACTTGCACGACTTGCATATGGGAGCGACGCGCACATGTTGTGCAAGCGGCGCACACATGAGCCACGCGCATTTTCCAGCCGCACCTAGTTGAAAACATCTGAACTTTCCTGAATGCCGCGAGCAGAACTAACCAATCTGCTTTACACTTTGTGTGGAATATACACATTTCAGTAGTAACGGTAGACTAATGATCTGAGACAAACACAATACACCCAAACACTGCAGTGCTTTTTACTTTTCTCCATAAACTTGCATTGGAGCTGCAGCAATGGTTTGTCCATTTGTCATACCTAGTTACGAGAGATGCCAGGGGAGCACGAGCGCAAAGCCCATTGTAAATGGTCAAGGAATTCACACGCTCACGCTTGTCACTTCAGGTCAGAATAACAACACGTACGAAAATGAGTGCCATATAGCAGCAGTGAGGAGATTGTAAATAAAAAAAGGATGTAAGGATGTCGCCAGAGTGGCTTTTTGGTTTCTTTTCTTTTGCATCACAGCCACTAGCTCCCCATCTGAAAGAGTTTTTAGCGTAGGGGGTAATGTAGTCCTCCAACTTTACAATTTGTAATGTGGCAATATATATTTGAATAATGAAAGCTCTGGTGTGATTATCATGATTTGATTTCTTTCTAGATTTTGAGGTTTACTGTATCATTATTATTCACCTTACAGATGTTGATCTACCTTTACCATTGCACACACTTTGTAACATTTTATATATCAAGTTTAAGAGTCTCTTTAACACTTATGTTTATTTTATTATAAAGAGATCAGATATTGTGTTATATCAGGAATATTAGGTTTTTTTAAACCACTTTATTTTAATTTACCAACAAAGTAACAATATTCCTGATTGTATTGTTAAAAAACACAATTATAAATGCCAAATGACATGAAACATGATATTGTGATAATGTTTTTTGCAATATCGCCCAGCCCTAAAATAAATAAAGTCAAACAAGTTTGCAAAAATAAAAAGAGCAGGATGAGTAAATGATTACAGAATTTTCAGTTTTGTGTGAACTCTTCCTTTAAAAAAGTGATATCATGTTCATTCACTGATTAACATAATAGCATAATAGATTACCAGACTGCGTCACAGTCTGGTATGGAAGCTGCTCTGTTGCGGAGTGTAAGGCACGGCAGCGGGTGGTGAAAACTGCCCAACGCATCACAAGGACCACACTGCCAGCCATAGAGGAGATCCAAAAGAAACACTGTCTGCGCCAAGCACGCAGTATTCTTAAGGATTCCTCTCATCCTGCTCACAGACTGTTTTCTCTCCTGCCTTCTGGCAGGCGCTTCAGGCTCCCCCGGACAAAAACCAGTAGACTAAGGAACAGCTACATCCCCAGAGATGTCTCCCTTTTGAACTCTGCCCCCCACTGACTCTTTTGCCCCCCTGATACACCCCCACTCTCCTCATACCTTATACTCCTCATAATCACTGCACTATTTAACATTTGCACATTTAAAAATTGCACATATTCATTGCACTGATTCATTTATTTGAACTGTACATACCCACTGTACATTTGTAATTATGTACACACCCACTGTACATATACACTTGTAATTATGTTTATCTATCTGCACACTTCTGATTATTAATAGCAACCTGTACATATATCCATCTATTGTAAATCTCTGTTCATAGCTAATACAACCTGTATATAATGTTCATAGCACATCCATTTGTAAATATCAGCATAGTTTTTCTATAACTGCACTTTATAACTTATACCTGTATCCTGCACTTGCTGCTATTGCACTCCTGGTTAGACCTAAACTGCATTTCGTTTCCTTGTACTTGTACGTGTAATGACAATAAAGTTGAATCTAATCTAAACGCATGTTGTGTTTTTTTCGTGATGATGCTTACCCATCCCTCTGCTCAGGTTTCTCCTGCAGGCCAGACAGCAGTGTAAAGAGACAGTGCTCGTAGCTGTCCAGACAGCCTGATGGTTCCTGACTCAGGTATTCGTTATATTCATGGTACAACAGAGAGAAGGCCAGCTCACTTCTGCTCCGCATATCCTCCAGAACAAACTGCAGCAAATCGTTTTTCTTTGTTCCCTCAAACTGGGTCACCAACCGTGCAAGCAGCTTCACTCGGACCTAGGAGAAAAAACAAATAGAGAGTAAAACGAATACATTGGCTGAGCATAGACAGAAAAGTCCTCAAAAGCAAGCTCACATGGGACATCCCAGTCTGAGCAATGGCCTTCTCAGAGTAGAGGATTCGCTTGATGGCCATGTTGGTGAGTTTCTCAATTTGAACTTCAGAAAAAGGCTGCACCACATCTGCCAATTTGAACACTTTTTTCCTGCCGCTGGCACCGGGGGCTCTGGAGAAGGGTTAAAGAAGAAGAAAACAAAAACAGACCACTGTAAGAGACCAAAGCAGATGATTAACAATGTTTCTGTTTAAGTGGCTGAAATGCTAATAAACACTGGATTATAAGCTGTATGCATGTAAATTAACCAATGGTACACAACTGTAAGTGTACTAGTCAATCATTTCTATTAGGTTTTGGAAAGTGACTATTTATTGATAGAGTTGGAAATTGACAGGAGCATGTTGCTGACAAAATGTTTTTTAACAAATTTACAAAAAGTGGTCAAAAATGAAAACCAAAATCTTTTACGGTTGTCGGGAATACTGTAAAGGGATAGTTCACCTAAAAATGAAAATTCTAGAATCATTTACTCATCATCCACTAGTCCACAAGTTTCTTTCAGATATGCATGAATTATTTGACGTTTTTGGCCAAAAGAGAAAAACAGCTGACAATAACACCTTTCAGATCAGACACGAAAGAAAAGCACTGCGCAATGAAAATAGCTTGCACTACATAAGCAGCGGAGAACACTGACAACTAGCTTGCGCGAGTTGTGATCAGTTCAAAATAATTCAATATTCCGTTCTGTGAATATTCCATTCCTGTCCATGTAAACGCATCTATGCATGACCTCGTTCACAGTCAATAAAAACGTGGTTATTTTACTGGCTTGTGTTTTTTGACAAATCAGTGTAAGTGCAGTTAAGTTAAATGTAAAAGTCTTAAAATATTTCTTAATATTTATGATTTAAATAATTATTAATTACAACAAAGCACTTTCAGCATTGGTTTCACTTTTCGGTCAAGTGCATAGAGAATTTTCAGTCCAGAATTCAGAATTTCAGTCTAGTTTCTTTCTTCTGTTGAACACAAAGGACGATAAACAAAAAAAAAAAATTAAAAAATGAATTGTGGAAAAAAACAGCCATTGACTACCATAGTATTTTTTGGTCCTTCTATTATGAAGGTTGCTTTTTTCCCAACATTTTTCAGAACATCTTGTTCTGTACTCAACACATGAAAGAAATTCATAAACCCACTTGGGTGTGAGTAAATGGTAAGAAAATTATTATTTTTGGGTGATATATCTGTAAAGTTAAAAATTACCAACTTAAATTTGAGTCAATTTGTGGCATTAAATTTAAATATGGACGCATTGCATCAGGTTTCATTCCTCATTCCAAAGGTCATTTAATAGACAGTTACTATTTATTAAATCATATATATAATAACACGTAAAATTTTGAACAGTTTGTTGATAACACTATAAGTAACATTTACTCTGACTGTTTTAAGTAATTAGTTACAGTGCTCAGCATAACCGAGTACAACCCATTTGGAAAATTAATATTTTTATCCATTTCTCAGCGAATATAGGCAATGTATTTTGGTGCATTTGAGCAAAACAGAATTAATAAACAGAGTTTTTTTAAATAATATTTTAAGTTACTGAACATCTTTAGAAATGGAAAAATAATACAAATAAATTCATGTAAATTATTGGAAAAAATATACACAAACTACAGATTTTCAACAATATTTTATTTTTTTGCTTCTTTTGAATTTTGCTCTATTAAATTTTGTTTTAAATATTTTTCTATAACAAATTTGGGTGTATATATACATATACATACACATATATACACACACACACACACACACACTATATATATATGGGCAAATTTCTTTAATGGACAATTGAACTCTTACTTGAGCTGTGTGGTGGGCAGGATGGGCTCTGGAAGCTTCTTAATCTGTGGAGCCTCCTCAATGATGGGGCTCTTGTAGGCTGCTGATGCTCCGACCACTGAGATGGCTTGACCGAGAGACACCGCAGACAGCTTACGGATAATGAGTGGGTCTTTGGAGCTGGACTCTCCCGTTGTTCCCTCTTCTTTCACCTCTTCATCTCGAGCCTTACACTGCTCCAGCCCTGTGCAGCAAAAGAGAGGGAAGATGATGTCCAACAAGCAATGTAATTGTAGGTATGTATGTAAGTATGTAGTATGTATGTATGCATGTATGGATGAATGAATGGATGGATGGATGAATGAATGGATGTATTTATGTATGTACAGTACAGTTGAAGTCAGAAATATTAGCCCCTCCCCCTCATTGAATTTTTTTTCTTTTTTAAATATTTTCCAAATGATGTTTAACAGAGCAAGGAAATTTTCACAGCATGTCTGATAATATTTTTTCTTCTGGAGAAAGTCTTATTTGTTTTATTTCGGCTAGAATAAAAGCAGTTTTAAATGTTTTAAACACCATTTTAAGGACAAAATTATTAGCCCCTTTAAGCTATTTTTTTTTATTGATAGTCTACAGAACAAACCATCGTTATACAATAACTTGCCTAATTACCCTAACCTGCCTAGTTAACATAATTAACCTAGTTAAGCCTTTAAGCTGTATAGAAGTCTCTTTAAAAATATCTAGTAATATTATTTACTGTCATCATGGCAAAGATAAAATAAATCAGTTATTAGAAATGAGTTATTAAAACCATTATGTTTAGAAATGTGTTGGAAAAAAAATCTCTCCGTTAAACAGAAATTGGGGAAAAAAAACAGGGGGGCTAATAATTCTGACTTTAACTGTATGTATGTATGTATATATTTATGTATGTATGTATGTATGTATGTATGTATGTATGTATGTATGTATGCATGCATGTATGCATGCATGTATGTATGTATGTATGTATGTATGTATGTATGTATGGATGGATGGATGTTCTTAGTATCAATATGTTAGTATCATAAAAACCCCAAATAATACCCAGCCATATTTTTTAGCTGTTGTGAGAGGATTTTCTAATTTAAAGCTAGATAAGATAAAGATAAGATAAAGATAAAGATAAAGATAAGATAAAGCTAGATAATCTAATTTAAAGCTCACCTGGTCCCAGTCCAGCTGCAGTCATCTGTGTGGCCATCAGCCTGGCTAAATGTTTGATCTGGGCATCAGTGCCAGCCGATTCTACTGGCGTGTAAGTGGCCTGGAAAGAGGCTGGCATCACTTCAGGGAGGTAAACCATACTGATGAGCACCTGCAATGAATGGAAACATAAAAGCTGTAAGTTACAGCATTAAGCTAAATACAGGGATCTCAGACTTTTGACAACTGAGTTTAAATTATACTTACTTTTACTTCAATCTTTTAAATTCCAAAAAATATATAACTCTTTTTAGATGTTTTAATTTGCCTTGCCTGTGTGATGATATCAGTTTGCATGCAAACAGGTTTTATTATGCACTAGCATTTCCAAACAAGAAGTGTTCACAAGGACATGAAAATGAAAATTACCAAAAATGTCAAATTGAAATTAATAAACTAAAACCTAAATAGCAGACTTACATTAACAACAAAATAAAATTGTTATGATTAAATAAACTAAACAAACTAACAGACTAACATTAACTTCCTACAGATTCACATTAAAATAAAAGCTTGAGGTTTTAAAATTTTAAAGTGAAAAACAGAAGCCTTATTTGTGTAAAATAACCTGAATTGTAAATAATTTTTTTGTAAAATCATAATATAATATATTTTTGTAATTTAGGTCAATCATATTATAATAAGTAATTTAGGTATACATTTTTTTTAAACGAATAAATATACTAAACAATAATAAAAATAATAACTATATTATTTATACTATTATATATGTGAAGAAACGCATTTTAAACCACACAGCAAGTCAAGCACACAAAAAATTCAAGAGGAACTACACACAGCTTAACATCAGTTTATACCAGAGATGTTAAGGATTCACAAACTAGTCATGTACGCGGCTCCTGCTACTCCGCTGCACATATTCTAGACATGTCCAAAGCTTTACACATACTGGATTAGTTTTTTAGACCCTTTCTGAGGCATTTGGGATGGTAGTAGGGACATTACCATTTGCATTGTTCGCAGTGGCCCTTGGGAGCGCTCCTCTCAACATAAGACAAATTAACATTTTAGCTTTTACTTCTCTCCTGGCTAGAAGACTGATGATGGGTTGTTGAGACATTTTATAAGGTCTGGCAACTCTTTTTTTTTACTTGTGTGATGGAAATGGATGCAGACAACACAACAATATGAGAAAAAGGAACTTCTTTCATGCCATGTTTTCATCTTTGATTTTCTCTATGGACATTTGATTATATATTGTTCCCTGATCTGGTGTTCTGGGAAATGGGTGTTTTTTTGTTTTGTTTGCGCTGTACAACGTGAAAAACTAATTTAAAACCCTTGAACAAAAACTAGTCATGCACGCACCAGGTTGGCCACATTGTCTGACGTCAGCAAAGGTAACAAGAACTCAGCTGTGAGATCAATGGCTGACTGGGTGCCGACGGAGGAGGATGGTTTTGGGGTGACGACTGGAGCCGGTTCCTCTTTATCCTCATCATCCTCCACAACCTCTGTAAGCACAAACCAGGCATTAATCCCCTCGTTTTGGGTTTAATCAACAGCACAGAATTCATGAAAACAGCCACTTACCCATCTTGATTCTCTTGCCCTCCACATAGGGTTCGTGGTGGAGTCTCTTACGGGGCTGTACGGCGACTGGCGTGCAGCGAGTGATTTCGCTCTGAGACATGCCCAGGTCCTGCAGCAGGGTGGAGATCTGGACATGGAAGTCCACACTGCTGGGATGCTTCAGCACTGCCACCAGGTGAAGCTTCAGGTTTTTGCGGACACTGCTCACTTGAGACTTAGCCAGAGTTGGAGGCAGGTTAGCTGTGGAGCACAACAAAACAAATCAAGAATTACTCAAGATATCGCAATATCAGATTTTTCCAATATCGTGCAGCCCTAGTTGGCAGCCTCACAGGCAATGCGCCACCATGTAGCACCATTGCGCTTGTCTAACAATGTCAGTGGACACAACTCACCGTGTAGCATCTCATAGGCCTGCACCACCTCGGACATGAACATGGGCCGCTGTCTGGCCAGTGTGGCCAGTGATCCCAGTGCAGTGGTGAGATTAATGCTGGAGATGGCAGGGTGAACCATGAACTTCAACAGCTGATCGAGAGCCGTCTTGCCCTCCTCACATAATGTTTCTTTAGAGCAGGACACAATGAAGATGCGCCAGATGAGGAGAGAGGAAAAACAAAGAAAATAGAATTAAATACTTCTGTACAACTTTTAAGAGTTTAGACATTATTGCTGAACAAATTAAGCAACTATATTTTAATTATTAATTAATTATCACTACTATTATTATTCCTCAAGAATTATCATTATTGCAATATTTAGAAGTATTTTTGGACACAGTGTAGAATTTAGCCAAAACTATTATCAATACTAACTGCTACTACACATCATCATTATCATAATAATAATAATAATAATAAAAATAAAGATTTTTAAAATCACATCGTTATTTGAGTGGGTGCGACAAACAACCGTATAAGTCCAAAAAACTAAATAAAAATAAGATAACCATGGGACATTAGTTGTATGTGTGAACTTTGAATACAGAAACAATTTGGGGATATTTTCAAGCGAACAAGAGTCTCCATTTTAAAGATTAATATAGCTTCACTCAGAAAAAACATTTATGTCCACTAAGAAGAATAGACATGCCGCTTGCTGTCATGTGCGCATTGGACATTAAAAGGCATTTGAGGGATGCTGGGAAAGCATATTTGAATCAAAGAGGAGAACAAAAATGAGGGTAAAATCCACAGAAAGAGGTGAGAGGAAGAACCATATGTGATGTGATCTCTCTCTCTGAATGTGCAGAGGAGCGATAAACACCACAAAAACAGTTAACAAAATAAACTACATACCATATATAATAAAGCTTTATCAATGCATATTTCCCGCCCATCCTGCGTAAAACTATGGCAAGCTGAGCTTATTTATATATATGTTTTTTTTTATAAAGGGAGATGGCGGAGCGCAAGAACAGTTTAAAGTAGTATATACACAGGTGCGCTGCGCCAGCTGTTCAAAATAAAGGACAAGGTGCATTATTAGAGCCATCTAAACATACAAGAGTTGATCAAAAGTTCAGAGACTATGCCCTTCATTATAAAGATTTATTTATTTATAAATTTATTGCTAATAATGGATTGTTATTAATAGGATTGAGCGATGTCGACCAATTTAGCATCGTACGATGTCTAATGTGAAAAATTGTGATGGACAATGGCATAGTAGTCGAAGGCGGCGGTGACTTAATTATTTATGAATAATTAATTAATTCATAAGAAATTAATTATTTGTAGCCTACCGTTTCAACTACCTGACCCGCATGGTCTTTTTTTTACCCATAACCAAATCAAAAATAAATAAAGATAAGTTACACACAAATTACCACCACTCACACGTCAATCACTTTTTCCGCGGGACTCTGGCATCAATAGGCAGAGTGATCTGTGTCGACAAACTTGGTTGGTAAAAAAGGTGCACAACCAACAGCATCCAACCAACAGTATCTGAGGTTTTTGCTAAAAATTACTAAGTACAAGCATGAAAGCGAAATTAAAAGCACTGTACTGACGCTGTGACACATTACCTGATAGATTCAAAAGACTGAAGAGTCATTAGATAGAGACAAGATGAATTAAATATCATGTTAACAACTATAGTGATTCAGCAGTACATCCTTGATAAACTGTCTGACGTGCACTGCTTTCTGGGGTTTTGTGCTCAAAGCACCCGCTGACCGGAGCTCAGACGCGCGCATACGCTGCAGCATAACATGGTGTGTGTGTGTGTGTGTGTGTGTGTGTGTGTGTGTGTGTGTGTGTGTGTGGTCACGTGATGTGCGTTTTGAGCGGTGTAGTGTGGAAGGAGGGCTTTTCAGAAATGCTAGGTGAAACGCCAGTGTGAACGTGAAACGTATTCATTCTAAAATGCTATTTTAAAACTAGGACGTATTAGTGTAAACGGGGCCGTGTATATTTTTCATGAACGAGTTGCTGCTGTGTCGAAGGTTGGCTGGAGGATCGCGATGCCAGCTCAGCATTGTGATGTCTATCGGCTATCAGTGATGGACGATGGCATTGTCAATCAACCCAACCCTAGTTATTGACTGTACTGTAAAGTCTATATATTGTACATTGCTCATATATTTTCTGTATTTAAATAATAATAATAATAATAATAACAATAATAATAATAAACTTAAAAGATGCTCAATATTAACCTGAAGTTTCTGTTACCGTATTAAAACTAAGTTAAAGCAATCACATCTTTAGAGATCTTTAGTATAATTGAAGTTATACTGTTATTCCACACTAACTAGACACCGTTCTTCCACATTTGAGAAACAAAAATCACAATAACTTCAGATTTTTAATACTGACACTGAAACATGTTATCTCCTTAGAACTGAGAAGCTTTTGTTGTTTATCTTCAAGTAAAATAAAAATACAGAATATGTTCACAATACAAATGAGAAAAGGCCTAAATTAACTAAATCAGTATGTCAAATTCACTCATATCACATATGAATTTGAAACAAAATATTAACTATATTACAATGGCAATACTTCACTGTAAACAACAACTCACATACAAAAAAGAACTTATGATTTTTTTTTGATGGTTACATTTTAATACAGCTATTTATTAATAATAATAATAATAATAATAATAATAATCATTTATATATTAAATATACATAATATTATTATTAAATAAACACATTAAACGCTATTAGAAGAATAGTCTTGAAGATAGTCTAGAAGAATAGAGTATTAGTCTTGCTTTCTTCAATTTCAAATAATGAACTGAAAATCTTTCATTTTTGCAAAACTTGTTTTTCAATGCAGGTTTATGAAGATGTTTGGGGCATTGTGTAGGGCTCGAAATTGCGACAGTTATGGTCGCATATGCACCTAAAATTTTATCTATGCAACCTCAAAATATATTTGGTAGCATTTGTGCGAGCGCATAAAATTGTTGCTGTGCGACCACAAAACAGTAGTCATGTCAACTTGCTGCAGTAAACAAAAGTCTGTAATGCTTGCCTGACCTTCAAGCTCTTCTTATTGGCCTACTGCGTTAGAACTGAATGCAAAATGAATTGGTTAATATCAGCTGTCAATCACTCAGTCAATGCCTTTCAGATGATGGGAAGCTACAGCCGTGAAAATGTAAATCGCTAAAGGTAAGAGAATGAAAACTACACTGACAGATTTTGTCTTAGAAACCACCTAAAGTTACAAATAATGGCACATCTGATCAGTGATCAGGTGCTGAATGTTTATCCACTATTTACACTTTTCGAAAGGTGGATAAAAGTCTTCCATTGGGTTTAAATCTGCTTTAAAAATGACTAAAGCATTTACTGTGAAGTTGGCAGGTAACAGCTTTTGCCACTGAATCTACACATCTTAAGTGTGAGAGGTTCTGTTTAATCCTTCATTTAATCATTCAGTTCTTCATCATTCAAATGCAATAAATCTGTTAATATAAAACTTGCACATAATTGGTGAGTGTGACTAAATTTTGGGTGCGATTACATTTTTAAAGTTAGGCACTAGTGCTACCAAGCAAAAAGGTTCATTTGGACCCCTGTATTGAATTGCTAAATGCGCGTTATAAGCAAACTGAACTCACAGCAGTTGCAGAGCTGCATTTACAATGAACCAACGTGATTTTAGACAAAAGAACTGATGGGTTATTATTAGAAATCATGAGCTGCATATGTGGCCTAATCAATCCATAACATGCAGTGCATATATTTATTTAATTAAATCACATTACATATTTGCATCAAGCCAAATGGCAATGTATATAATTTTGATTATGTAGCACTACTTGACATTAATATAAGAATAAGAATAATTCCCAAAAATGTGATCCTGCTCTTACCGTATCGAATATATGTATGGTCTTTGGGGATTTTATCCAGGCTGATGTCGCCCTCCTGCTTCTTGGGTGTGTCAGAGTCGGGCGTTCGTGGTGACAGTGTGATGATGAGGGATTCTGTGAATTTGATGGCGTGAGTGCGGACTCCGTCGTTATCCGAATCCAGCAATGCCAGGACATCCCCTTTCATCTGAGTTACCATATCCCAGCATGCCTCCTGCCTGTCTGTGACACTCTTAGTGCGCACCAGCCACTAGTAGAACAAATCAAACATCCATCAGACACCTAAAAATATTAGCTCAGTCTAATAATAAATAGCGTAATAACTGATACCTGTAAAGCCACTTTGTAAAGTTGAGTGAGCGTCAGAATGGCCTTTTTCACCACGTTCACGCTTTCATCTCGCATCAGCATGTTCAGGTTGGCAATCAGCCGCAGCAGAAGCTCATTGTCTCTTTTACTGAATAGAATAAAAAAAACGACTCTTTAGAGAATGCTTGGTGAAATATTTGTCAAAATATTATGTAGTAGATAATTACACAGACTATTTGTACACCTCTCAAAAACACACACACACACGTGGCTGAGTATTGTTGGTTATACCCTATAACACTTCTAAGCACTTCATGTGTCTAGTCGATCCGTGTTTGACTCTTCCCTTGTTTCCTCGTTTACGTTTTCTGCTGCCTGTATCGACCTTTTGCCTGTGACCTGACTACGCTAGAATATATTACAATATATATCTGACTACAATATATTGCCTACAATATTTCAGTAATTATTGTTTCTGACTTTTTCAAGCTTGTAACCTTAATATGTGTACTGCAAACGCCATTTGTGTGAGACTCATCATTCCAGAAAGGCTTGAATAAACTCCACCACAAATACATGAAATAAACTTCAGCTTCATCCGAGTCTGTCTCTATCACTGACTGCTGTTTATCTGACGTAATGCATGATGAGAAGCAGACATGCACGTGGGAACAGTAAGCGAAGAAAAGCAGCTCAGTTGGATTTAAAGGCACAGGCTACAAAAACAGCTACACTGTATTCAGACACTAAAATGGGCAGATTCTGGAGGCTAATAATAAATTTACTGATGAGTAATTTGAGCTGAAAATAGGTGCCCTTTAAGTTGAAACTAACAACAAATATTATTTATTGGTTTAAATAATATTTAAAAAAAAAGCTAGAGAGAGTTT
The DNA here is from genome assembly GCA_903798205.1 of Danio tinwini. Lineage (NCBI taxonomy): Eukaryota > Metazoa > Chordata > Actinopteri > Cypriniformes > Danionidae > Danio > Danio tinwini. The sequence goes on from CAIGQZ010032318.1 coordinate 8,829,456, forward strand.
TCTCCAAATAAACAATAACAAGCAGAACTTGAATGCTGTGATTGTAAGCGTAATATTGATTTTTGAAAGTAGCTCAACAATACTTTTTATATTACGGGAGTTACATGTTTAAACACTGCATACTGGTTTGTTTTCTTTTCCATTTTTTAGTTTCACAAATAAAAACAGTCACTCAAAGCTGAAACTGAGTAACAGTGTAATTTTTTTGTCAGGTTTGTTAAGTTAATTAACACCGTAGTGTTTTGAGCTTATATAAATCTTTTTTTGAACAAATCTTTTGAGTCTATGATCAATTTAACTTTCATCATGTCTAAGAGAATCATTTTTAATGAATCAACTGATTACAGTATATGACTCAATGAATCGCTCATTAAACAAGAACTTCCTGCTGCAATGTGGAGGTTTGAGAGCCATATTTATCCATAACACGCAAATATATTTAAATTATTTATCTAAGAATAAGATGCTATCTTTTTCAAAATCGCCTACTAGATGCTTACAAATCCTCAAGCCAAAACTCACCATGCCTCCTCAATAAATCCAATGACAAACTTTCGCACCTCAATGGATTTGTCAGTCTGAAATGCGATAATTTCCTGTTGAAGAAGGATAAAAGAAGAAAACGAGTTTAATTTCTGTGTGGTTTAATTTCATCTACTTACAAATTCTGGTGAAAACGTTATAACACTTACATCCAGGAAATTATCAAGCAACGACGGCTCTTTGTTGATAACCAACTCCTGTACCTAAAAACAAAAGGACAGAACACATAAATACACGAAAATGAAAGCTTAACGTGTTTTTAATCGCTAAGAAAATCTGAAAATGATTTTAAAACCTGTTTGAGAACAATGAGCTTTTCTTCAGTAGAGATGAGGGCCGCCTGGTTCAGCAGATCCACCACCTGATGGAGAAATGCAATGCAAGATTAATTGAAATATGACACATTTGAAAAACATACCCAAGCAATTCTTGTGCAATGATTAATAACAAGCAACGATGAGCCAGTGTGTAACCTTCTCGCTGGTGGTCATGTCAAAGGCTGTATCCTCCTCTTTGCTGTAGATCTGTGAAGATGCACTAGATGCTTGTTCTCCCGCCATCATGAACAACCTACGAAAAGAGCAACATAGACAGTTTGCAAATGAATAACTTTTTTTTTTATTAGCACAATTATCGAGAGAAAAATAGCAATTCAGCAAAATGCTTACCACTTACACAGCACACATAATAAACTGAGATTATTACTGTGGATTAATGTGCATGTAACAGTTAAACAAATTCCTGCTTTACTGTTGACCTCAGTTTTCTTACAAACTGACATGCCTCCATTGTTTAAACCTTTTGATTATAGCCTTATAAATTAACTGATAATTATCGTAAGATAACCTCACATTAGACAGTAAACTTACAGTACTTTAGCAACTCTAAAGACAATTTTGAGACTGATGTCTTGCATTATCCGATGACTGAATTCATTCATTCACCTTTAGCTTAGTCCCTTTATTTATCAAGGGTCGCCACAACAGAATGAACCGCCCACTTATCCAGAATATGTTTTACTTTAGTGGATAACCTTCCAGCTGCAACCCAGTACTGGGAAACACCCATACACTCTCGCATTCACACACATACACTACGGCCAATTTAGCTTATTCGATTCACCTATAGCGCATGTCTTTGGACAGTGTGTGAAATAGGAGCCACCCGAAACCCACAGGTGGCCAACACGAGGAGAACATGCAGACTGACCTAGCTGGGGCTCGAACCAGCAACCTTTTTGCTGTGAGCTGAGAGCGCTAACCACTGACCCACCATGTCACTGAATTCAAATTTGTAATTACATAAACAGGTGTAAAACTTGTGGCTGTGTGAAAAGGAAGCATGTTCAAGCCAAACATTGTAAAACCTAACAGTGAAAATCACTACATGAAACATGCTAGTTTAACTTAGAAAGTTACTTTGACTTAATAAAAAAAAGAGTTATGGTAGCTCATAACCTGATTATAATAAGCAGAACTCAAGCTGAATGAGTTCTGAATTAATTCATTTTTTTTGTGATAACTCTAATGTAGAAGCAATACCAAACCATTTGAGTAGCTATATAGTTGTTTGGACTTAATTT
>CAIGQZ010032318.1:8849024-8882365 GCA_903798205.1 Danio tinwini
AAAAAAAAAATTATATATATATATATATACACACACACACACACACATATATATATATATATATATACACACACACACACACACACAATATAATGCTCATTCCTAAGTATTTCCCTTTACTATAAATTACTACAGTATTTTAAATGTGTAACACCTGGTTTTATTGGATATTTTGTTTTTGCTTTTATAATTTGTTTCTGTTTGGTACAGCATATTATTTGCAGTAAATAATTAAACTGAACATTTTTGCCTCATTGAACGTTTTATTGATCACTAAAATATGATTGACTTGGATTTAAGTTGCTTCAATTTAAAAATGTAAAGTGCAAAAATAGCTTAGATGCAGTTTAGATACTTTTGCCAAGAAGCTTTTAGCTTGGCTTGCTACATTTCCCAGAGGGTAGCTTTTAGTGTGTATTTAAATTACATTTTAAGTAATGTAGCTAATAGCTTAGTTCACTACAGTTTTCAAGTGGCTTGGCCAACACTGTTAAAAAATAACTTAGCTCACATATGAAATAAGGTTGGGGCATCTGCTCTTAGGTCTAAAGTTTCTATAGACACTTGAGTAGTTTTTTCTGTTTCCAGAAATAATTAATTGAACTTATTTAAACACATTAAACACACACGCGTTCATTTATATTTGATGGCATGTTGCCTTTTTATTTTTTTTAAAACCACTTTCAGAATTAGTCAAGTGCCCGTGCAGACATAAAACCACAGATAAGTCAAAGACCTTGCGTAAACAATTAAACAGATCCAAATTCATTCATATGACGCCAAATAACTTCATTTTGTGGATTCAAAAGATCAAAAGGACTCATTTGCACAGCTGCTGCTTTCTCTACTTTTCCATGAATGCTGTCCTACAACATTTAATTCACGATAGAACAAACCAACTCACCTCATTTTGAGCCTCTTTTCACCAAGACTCAAATGATCCAGAAGTTGTTGGGTTTTTTTGGAGTTATCAAACGTTTTCAAACACGTTTTAAATGTCTTGAGCTCAGAAAGGTGAACATTTGAACCAGGAAGAGTTGAGAAACAAAACCTAAGCCTCGCCTCATACTATTGGCCTCAGGGTGGAGTTATAAACAGGCCTGTATGCCAACCGATTTACTTTTATTTTAAATAATTAGGATTTCAGAAATCCCAAGTTGGGAAAAAACATCAATTGGGGTTGGGCGGTTGTGGTAGAGGAGCTTGTGGTTGATGCGCGACATATCTGAAGAGCGGGAGAAATCGGAAAGATGTGGTGGAGAGGGGTGCGCGACGTATTTGAGGACCGGGAGAGGGGGGGGTTGGGGGTTAGGCCCCCAACAGTATGATCCTGCACAACTGGAGTAGCTGCACGTTCAGGATCACTTGTATAGGATCACATTTATAAGACCCTAGTTTGTTTTTTGCGGCAGCGCCACCTACCAGATTGGATGATATAGTGAAACTGCATTTCTACGACCATTGTTTTGTAACAGCGCCACCTGTCGAATTGGATGAATTAGCGGAAACTTCAGTTTCAGGACTGCCTTTCCAGCGCCACCTACCTGATTAGATGATATAGTGAAACTGCATTTCTAGGACCGTAGTTTTCTAACAGCATGGTTTATGTAAAATGCACCAGAGGTTAAAGTGTGAAACACCTGCTTTGAGTAACCATTTACTTTAAAATAAATACATTTACACCTAAAATATAAAAGAAAAATGTTGTTTAAACTTTACACAAAAAATCTGAGTCCCTTAAAAGTCTTATTTCTTAAAAAATACTGTATATTTAAAAACCCTCTTAAATTGAGTTAAATAGCTCAGTATTAGGGAAAATAAATTGAAATCAAGTTGGATCAGTATTTGCAGTCACTAATTTAAAACCAGAATGTAGAGAGTCAAGACACAAGAATTATTCAAGATAAACCATGCTGGGCATTTTACTGTCTCACGCTGAACACTGTCGACCAATGGCAACAGGCTGTCATCGGTCCAATCAGCGCAGATTAGCTTTGCGCTAAGCAGGGGTTTGGGAACAAATGAATCGCTGAACTATTCATATGGGTGCTGAAAGTGCAGCCACTCCAGTTGAGCAGAAACACCCTTCACGGTTAGGGGAGATTTTAATCTAACTCAGATCTAAATCAGATTATGCTACCAACACAATTTGAATGGTTCTGATGTTGGGGTTAGGGATTAGTTAAATTAGGGCGATATTAAAGCTTCATACCACACTACTCCACAATACACTCGTAGCAAAATCTTATGGGTAGCATATTGCCTCATCAAAATGTGCTACCTACTTTTTGAATGGGAGTATGTGAGTCTCAATACGCATACTTGTGCACTATTCAATGCCATTTTGTAGTATAAATAGTGTAAAGTAGTGCGTTCACATTGAAAACTCTTGAAAAGAATTAATGCACTTTAAATATCTGGATGATGCACTTCTTCAATCGGTAAAATGTTGGATACTTCACGCACTCCACCGCCGCTGCTTTGCTCACTTAGTGGAGCTTTCGGGCACTGATGTTGGAATACTTTATTTAATTTGGACTGTGAACGCAGTATTCTCCTACAAGACTGATTATAGCGCCTCCTGATGACAATAGTATCTGGATGCAGTCTTTAGCTTCAGCTGAGATTGCATCGCTCAGAGATGCAATGTCAGACACAATGCACTCAATGGAGCTAGTGATGTCACTGTGAGGGGGTAAGGTTAGGTGAGCATATTAAAAAGCATTGAATGCAGCTCAGATTGCATCTGCAGTCAGACCCCTCTCCCTGATTGTGAATGCGGTTATACTCATAACAGGTATTATTTGGTAGTTTGGTCTTTTATTTCACTAATTTGGCAACCCTCAAATGCCATCAGGAAAATGGTTTGAATTTTTGCTTAGTAAAAAACCAAAGTGAATGGGAAGTGTTGAAGCTGAAGCCCCGTGTGGGCTTCAGTCAATGCTTGACAGAGGGCGTGTCTGAAGTTAGGGCTGACGCAATCGTCAAGCAGCGTCAGCAAATGACATTAGTCAGCAATAGGCCACTGTTTGAGCTGGTGCATTTGCATACAGCAATCTTATTGGCTGACGCTTCTGTCGGCGCTTGAAAAGTTGAGTAAGTCCCAACTTTTTCAGCGAGCAACGCCACTGAAGCGGCGCCGATGGATCCACAATGCAGTTCGGCAATGCCTGACGTCACCCATTCAAAGTGAATGGGAAGCGTTGAAGCTGCCCGTGTGAATGGGGCATTAGCATTCCATTTGGGACGACACTGTGTATGTATGTGCATAAGGGACCATTTGGGACGCAGCTATAGTGTTCCTACTTTGTCAGATTGTCCCACCTCCCATTCTAAAAGTAGGTAGCACATTTTGATGACGCAATATGCTACCCATCAGATTGTGCTACCAGTGTAAACTTTAATGTGGAGTAGTGTGATGTGAGGCTGTAATATCGACCCTAATTTACCTAATCCCTAACCCCAGCCTCAGAACCATTCAAATACAGTGTTGGTAGCATAATTTGATGGGTAGGATAGAAAGTCAGGACACCGGCACAGATCATTTAAAACTAAACTATTTAAATAATGAATTCATGCTGATTGATTTATTTCCTGCAGTTGTTGTTTCTGAATGAAGTTTGGGGACTACAAAAAAATACATCCGGGTTAGTGAGATCACAAGGGCTTCAGGTTACAGGCATTCACCGTGTGCAGCATCAGGCCGTGGCCAGAGGTGTGTAATGTTATAGCAGAGAAAGCTAAAAACGTTGCTTTACCACAGAGCTTGTTCTGTTTCTGGGCTTCCATAGGACACAAAAAGGAAAGTGCTTACAGTTTAATTTAAATTATGCTCAAGAGAATTATAAAAAAAATATATAGCTAGTATTTGAGAAAGAACTTCCAGAATCTCTCAGTTCAGTGCTGGATTCAGCTAAAAACTCCTCAAAGAAGCAGCTCCAACCATAATAGCAGAAGCTGTGGATTGTGAGCCACAACCTGTGAGTGTTTTTATTTGTTAAAATCAATCTATTACATGCAGTTTCTAGTGTTACTGGTATGTTGTCGCGAGGACATAAACAACAGGAATTGCTGTTTGGCACTGCTAACAATTTAGCTACAAATTTAGCTATTCATCAGTCAAACCGCTGTTTGAACAGCCACAACCTTCAAATAACAAACTCGCAAGAGATATGGGAACGCTTCATATTACTTACACATTGTTATAACCCGAATACATGTGAAAGGTTTCATTTTAGAGAGCAGGCGTGAGGCTCAGCAGTGTCCTATTCATTTTCTGTCTGATTCAGGCCCAAACTGATACGCCTAACAGTTACACTACCTGACAGCATTTAGAGCAAAGGCAATGCGCATGCTTGTAAGGGTGTGACACCGATCCGCGAATCACAGCACATTATGTTAGCTGACCAATCAGAGCTTCTTGAGGGTGGGGCTTTCAAAGGAACTAGGAAATATGTCAGTCGTTTTCATGTTAGCTGAGTAGCTGTATATAATCAAAGATATATGAACAAATAGCATGATTTTCTACAAGTGAAGCATGAGCACAGATTGCTTTGCATCCGATAAACACAACCAAGCTTTAAAAATACACTCTGGACCACCCCTTTAAAATATTTTCATACTCTACCAAGAGAATGTCTAATAGCAGTCTAAATTCCGCAAAGGAAAATGATTTCATTTTAGTAACAATATGCTTTAGATACATTTGACATATTTTGAATGAAAAGTCTAAATTTAACAGCTAGTATTTGAAATAAATCTATTCACATGATTATTTCATATTTCTGCATGCATAATACTTGTACAAGTCTTAATTGATAAAAAAAAAATAGAGACCTGAAGTAGAGGATTAGGTTTTTTGTATATGCACACGGACTTCTGATTTCAGCCAGCGAGCCTCAGCACTTCCGGTGAACTGTCTTTCCATTATAAAATTGCCATGTTTAAGGTCTGATTTCTTTTAAAATAAGTGATCTTCACTGCCTGTTAGATATACGATATAAAGTGGGTCTCAGATCAGACAAAAAGCACTGCATTAAATTCCATTTTCCCCTGCCATGTTATTAAAATTTGACAATTTATTTTACCCCAGTATTTTCAATGGAGCCTGCTGCTACTGATGGTCTTTAATCTGGTTTTACGCTTGAACAACTAAATGAATGCTTAAGTCTATTTAACTGAATGTATTTTAATTACATTACAACATCGATGCTGTAAAAGGAACCTTATAAAATTGAAAACATTCCCATTAAGCTTGCACCTGAAGTTTATCATTGGTTGAAAAACACTAGCTGAGCATTTCCATTTCAATAAAGACGCAGAACACAAGATTGTTCTTCTGATTATATTCTCAAATACAAAATAAGGTGTTTTGATTTGACACAAAAACCATATGCAGATACTTCTTTACAGACGAGACACACGGTAAAAACATATCCACACGAGGAACTAGTTTGGATCGTTACTAATCTGCAAGATGGGAGTAGATGTGCATTAGACCAATCAGAGTCGTTTTAAAAATGCTATATAAAAAGGAAAAAAAACAATAATAACCTTCATCGGTTTGAGACATCAGAATTGTTATTCAAGATTTGGGTTATTAAAATGTCCAATATCATGTACCTCAAGCGTTACATGGTCTTACATCAATGCGTACATACAGGCATATGATGATATACAGAACAATACCAATAATCTACCGCAGAATGTGGTTCTTTTAAACTTATACGATAATAAAAACAAAACAAAAACAATGATAAAATGAGTGGTAAAAGTATCGGTACACAGAAACACCCTGCCTCATTTCTCTATACATCAGATGTAAATGCAAGCGTGCAAAGCTTCCTCAATATTTCCTGCTCGATTTTCGAAAACATTCAAGCACATCATAGTGTGTGAGCTGTTTTGGAGTCGACTAAACCACACGTTACTAAATTCAAAACCTCTCATCTACAAGTACACATAGAGGGGGGAAAACAAAGCTTTATGTAAACGAATATTTAGTAGAAGAGCAAAAAAAGGGAAACCTGTCACCAGAACTCAAAGAGAGCAATGGAGGTCCACGGAAGTGTGGTTATCTTTAAGGTTGGCATAAATAGGGAGCGAATAAATGATTACGCGGGCGAAGAAAAAGGTAAGACTGGGAAGGATGAGGGGAAAGGCATGAGGAATGCTGCTTGGGGAATGGGCTGCAAGAGACAGCGCTGATGCTGCTACTACTACTGTGTTCCCTGGGCTCCCTGGCTGCCTTGAGCTCCCTGCTGGTAGTTGCCATAACCACCGTACTGGTTATAGTACTGGTTCCACTGGCTCTGGTTCTGGTAGTACTGCTGCCACTGCTGAGCATACTGAGGAAAGCAAAGGTACAGTGTGTAAATAGACACATGCTTCAATAACACAATACTAAACTGTATCTGCCGTGTATACAATTATTAGTCTAGAATTTTTAGGGAAAAATCTGACATTGCGATATTTAGTTTTTCTGCAATTCTAGTGGTGTAACGGATCACAAATCTGCAGGATTGGACCATTTTTTGGATCAGCAAAAAAGTGAAGAGAAATGTCATTTGCTTTCCATTTATATAAAAATATTACTGCAAAAAACATTGCTTTAACAAACAGAACGTAGAACCTGAACGTTAATAAAAATTTAAATCAAGAAAGAACCAGCTGAGAAAAGAAAAAGTACTCAATATAAAATATGATCTTTGCTACTGTTGCTGATAATGCTAAATATAGAAATCTATTATCTTGAACAACAGATCATATTTATCTTTAATTATTGATTCAACAATTCACACAAAACTTCATGTTTTATTGTACTGTAGGTGTATTATTTTTGAAAACCTATTCAGTGACAATTTTGATGGTTGTTTGTCGCCATCTGTTGGTTACACAATATAATTGCTTTTACCAGCATCAAAAAAAAAAATCACCAGCGTCATGTTTCATTAAATAGTGAATTTGGGTGGGGGAGGGGGGTTCGATGTCGGAGGACTGTCGCAGATGAAAGTGAGCAGGGCGAAGGTCTCGCCGACGAAAGTGAAGAGGGTTGGGGAGTCGCGGAAGAAAGTGAAAGTGAACAGCGGACGGGTAGCAGAGCGGTTGAGGAGGGGGATCTGTAAAATGAGGTGCCGGATCAGATTTCACAACTTTTCCCGGCATCATTATATCTCACAGGGAGACCAAAATGCTTTCATGCACGCGATTTGAATGATGCGGGAGGTGATCTCTCTGCAATGGTTATAAATGTTGGATTAACCAACAAGTTCAAAATAAATTATTAATCTGCGGGTCACGTGCGTTCCGAACTGTGAGTTGTGAACCATACAGATCACGGATCAACAGTGATCTGTTTCACCCTCTAATAAGAATATAATTTCACCAGATTAATTTATTAGCTTTATTTGAAAAGATTCCATTCATTTAAATAGATTGGGATGTTCAATTTTTTTTCTATGCAGTGCATTTGCATTAATCATAATGAATAAACGTGAAATAAACAGTACATTCAAGTTTTCTACCAGTATTCAGTAGAGCTGTGCAATTAATCGAAATTGAGTTTCGATTTCGGTTTCTAACGATTATGAAAAAACATTAATCGAGATAAAACAATTATTGCATCATATACCGCCCCCCCTTTCCAGTTGTACGCATTTGTTGCTCGGCAAAGCTCATATTAATGTGAAAATTACTAAAAGCATGTTCTGTAATGTAACTTGCAGCATGCGATGCTCATCATTCACTGATGTACATTCGAATCATTCATGTTTTTAAAAGCGCGAAAGAGATCGCATGCTGTTATGTGTATGTGCTCAGCCTCAGAGATGAGCAGAGCACACACATCTAAAGTCATCTTAATGCGAGCGCTTTAAGGTCAAATACATGCAAATTTGTGTCAAGACGCGGTGTTTAGTGATTGCTCATTAACCCTCATTAATTTAATAAACAAACGAGTTGAGAATCAAAACACGTGAAAGTGAAACCATAAATCAGAACAGCACTGCTCTTAAAGTGACAGCATGCAATATTGCTGCTGCCGACTGTTTTTATCAATATTAATCAAACAACAAAAGGACAAAATCACTCACTGCTCATGACTGAAGGACTTTTGTAGCTATAATTGAAGTTTTTTTTCTTACAGTGAAGAATGATGCTTAAAGCACAGTTTGTTTCATATTTTTATTCTATTGTATTTATTTCCCTTTCCTCATTTACAGGGAGGAAAATAACATTTGAAGTCAGAGTTATTAGCCCTCCTGAATTATTAGCGGCCCTTTATATTTGTCCCCAAATTTCTAAACGCAATAGATTTAATAACTCATGTCTAATACCTAATTTCTTTTATCTTTGTTATGATGACAGCACATGATATTAATTACATAAAGGCTTAACTAGGGTAATTAGGCAAGTCATTGTATAACAGTAGTTTGTTTTGCAGACAATCAAAAAAAATATTGCTTAAGGGGGCTAATAATATTGATCTTCAAAATATTTAAATCTGCTTTTAATCTAGCCAAAATTAAACCATTAAGACTTTATCCAGAAGAATAAATATTATAGGAAATACTGTGAAAAATTCCATGCTCTGTTAAATATAATTTGGGAAATATATAGAAAAAAAATAATTCACAGGAGGTTGAATAATTTTGACTTTAACTGTATATCGTCAAAACAAAAACAAATTAAACAATTAACAACACTTTATTTTATTATTATTACAGAGATCGCCTCTTGCGTAATCAAAATCATATATATGAAAGCATTTAGGCTTCCTGTAAAATAAATTGATGACAGAAGAAGTTGTGGTGGGCAACTCAGGACGTGGAGGGTTTCATTAAAGGTGTGTTCTGCCATTTCTTGTTTAGCCTGCATTAATGCATTCAGTGTAAGCTGCACGATTAATCATTAAAAGATCGGGATCTCAACACCCATGCAACAAATTATAAATGATGGTGATTTGCATATGTTTATTAATTCTTCGAATCGCTGCATTAAAATCTGTGAAAAACCCAAAAATAACACACGTAACGTCAAATAACACACAAGTACTGGGGTAACAGTTTATAGTTTAGATAAAACCACTGATGTTTATGGTAAAGACTAAAATCATCATAAAAAATTTAACTTGATGCTCATAAATGAAAGTTGTGGACAGTGATTACATTATTTAACCAATAAGTGGCGACCACCAGCCATCAAAAATAAGCCACTGAATAATTCTTCAAAAATGATCCCTCTATCAAAGAAACAAAGTTTTATGAGCGAATAACTAAATCATTTTTTGAAAATTAGACAAAAAATAAATTTGGGTTGTACAAATTATAATGTTTCTTCTACATATAGGCCCAATCCCAATTCTATTTTTGTACCCCTTACCACCGAGGGTTAAGGGGAAGGGATTCAAAAATGTCAGAATGTTGTGGGACTACTGTACAGGAGTTATGATTATGGATTATAGATAGTGAAATTTAGCAGTTTTTTTTTTGTGTTTTTTTTAAAAGCATGACGGTAAAACATGAACGCAGTTATGAATATATTAAAACATGTGTTTGTTTGTTGTAAAAATTCGTAACAATGACAAAAAAATACTAATTTGTGGATTTCCTTACTTCTGGGTGCAGTGAAACTGCCGCTGTAGCAGGTGTATTCTGGGAAATTTTCTTACCCCTCCGTTTCAAGTGTGCTCCTGAAAAATCTTCATTTGAAGTGCTGTACGCCTTCAAGCTAAAGAGAATTGGGACACCACTGCCCCTTCACATGAATGCGCAAAACGTGGGGTAGGGGTAAGGGGAAGGGCTAAGGGGGAGAATTGGGATTGGGCCTTAGCGTTATCAGCAACAGTTCTAACAGTGAAATTTTCACAGTACTGAATATTTCTTTTTATTCAGCTGATTATTTCTTCATTGTATTTTTTATAAAATTACAGGTTCTAAGTTATGTTTGTTAAAACCAAAAGTGTCTTGCAGTACTGTTTTTGTAATAAATGGAAAGTAAAAATTACATTTGTCTCCTCCCCTTTTGCGCTGATTCGAAAAATGGATCCGTGACAAAAAAAAAAACAATGCGATCAGAAGATTTGAGATCCGTTACACCACTACTGACAAGAAAACTGGCCTCACCTGCTGGTACTGTTGATTGTAGCTCTGCTGCTGCTGGTTGTAGGTCTGTCCTGTGGCTGCTGGGGTTTGACTGTAGGTCTGGCTGTATGCTGGGTACTGACTGTAGTTGCTGTAGTTATACCCCTGGTTATAGCTGCTCTGGCTGTAGCCCTGGTTGTAGCCTTGATTATAAGTCTGAGGCTATGAAAAGCAATAATAATAATAATAATAATAATAATTAAGTCCTGTTTTATTCGTAAGCTGATTTGTGAGTAATGAAAGCCTTTTTTCAGTACCTGTGGCTGGCTGTATCCTCCAGATGTTGTAGAAACAGTCTTGTTGTAGGAGCCCTGGCGGTTATGGTTATAGTTGCCTCCAGACTGCTGGTTGCGGTTGTATCCACCACGACCTCCTGAGCCTCCATCCCTGTAGTTATTTCCCCAGCGGTTCTGGTTGTAGCCTCCACGGTTGTATCCTAATTAAGTAGAGGATGGATTTTTTAACAGAGTAATTCTTTTAGGTATAAAGGACAATAAGTGCAATAATACACCCAGAGAAGGTGATCTGGATGCTTGAAAAACTATTTTTGGAAGGAGTGTGATTGTACATTATTCCCCTTACTATCGCTAGCAGTGTGACTCTGAAGTGCTGTACTGTATGTTTGCAAGATTTCTCCCAACAATGTCGAAGAAACTTTTTGCACCATCAAAGGCACCTGCAGTAGCACCCAAAAGATGGAAGATGCTAACCATCGCACATACAGCTGAACTTCTGGACATACTAAAGGAAAGTAGAAGTTACGCTGCTGTAAGGCACCATTACGGAATAAATAAATGTAGATCAAATGGTTTTAATCTTTGATTTCATTCTATAATAATGGACTTATTTTTCTATTTTGAGAGCGTTTAAACAAGACAGAAAAGTGTAAAAATGTTAATGCTTGCCTGAGAAAAGTGTATAAAGTGTGTAGTGAAGGCTTTTACAGCCTTAAAACATCTATAATAGTAATTGTAAAATAATAATGCTGACTACTTCGCGGATTTCACCTATTGCGAGTTATTTTTAGAACGTAACTCATGCGAATAACGAAAGACCACTGTATGTTTTTTTATTATTATTAGAATCAAAATACTTAAAATTCAGCCTGAAAAATCTTTAAATATGTTTTTTTGAAAACTGCCACTTGGGTTTTGTTAAACAGGTTTTGTCATCTTTGTGCTTCCAGTATAGAAATCTTGTCAGTCTTCAAATTTGATCATTGACATTAATAACTATAATGATAGCCTAAAATAGGGCTGTGCGATTTGGGGAAAAAACCTAATTGCAATTTTTTGACAGATATTGCGATTTCGATTTGAGATTTAATTTTGCAATCAAGCTTTCTTCAAAAATATGTATTGTAGCTTCTTACTGCTAAAATGCAATGAGTGTTAGTTAAAAAAAAGGAACTGAAAAAATATTAATTTATATTAGCAAACAACTCTGAAATTGTACTTTGCTTGCTACTAGATTAAGTGTCACTGGCAGTACTTTTAGTTGACTTATTAGCCAGACTCTCCTCATATAGCCGCCTGTGGTGCTTTTTTTAGGTGCTGGTTGTTGTATTTCCTCGTCCTGTGGCTACAATTCTACGACAGCTCTTACAAATGACCTGGTTTTGTTTGGTGTCTGTGACTTTGAAACCAAGATATTCCCATATTATCGATGTGTTGTTTTTCTCTGATATTAATTAGTCTATTACTGCTCCTAAAGCAGCAGGCGCCATCATCTTACTTGTTCACGCTTTTCTGTTTGGTTTTGTATTGTGGATGTTTCACAATTCTGATTGGGCAGAACAAATGTGTGCTCACTCAATTGGTTAGTAAGACAGTCACTCATTTGCTCTGGAGGTGGGGTTGCAAGAGTTAAATAATATACATTTCATATCGCAGCCTCTTGTGATTCGATTTAGATTCAAATCGCACAGCCCTAGTGTGGAGTGTAAAAAAATTTAAGATTTTGTGATCTAAACAAATAAACGTAATTGGGTTTAATAATCATTTAATAATCAATCAAAAACCAGTAGTATATATTTTTTTACTAATAATAATATTAATAATAATAATTCACACATTTAAATGGTGTTTTCTGCACACTCAAAAGCGATTTACAGATGTTTGGAGGAATCTAATGGTGGATGAGGAGGGGTATTTAAATTATTTTTTTTTTCATTTAACAATGTTTTTTATTTTGACAGCAAAACTAAACTGACCTCCTCTGAAGCCTCCGCCTCCACCTCCTGAGCCGCCACGGTTCTGGTAGCCACTTCTATTACCCTGCGGTCCGCTACGATTGTCGTAGCGCTGGAAGTTACTGCGACCCCGGAAACCACTCTGGCGGTTATCGAAGCGCTTCTCCGGGGGCGGCCCGGCTTTGCGGCCTTCCTCGTTGTACTGCTTGATGAGAGCGTCTGCTTCTTCCTTCTGAAGCTCTATGAACCTCACCTCGTCCAGGAACTCGCCAACGTCGGGCAGCACAAAGTTTGCTGCGGGAGCAGAGGCACGCAATGAGGGACAGAACAGCCGCGCCGGCAAAAGACAAAAAAAATCATAATCAGCACCATACAATGGTGACAGCAAAGATACAGAGAAGGGGACAGAACAAGTAGACAGAGAGAGAAAAAGAGAGAGAAAGAGAGAACTGGAGCATGTAGTGATAAAGATAATCTCTGGGACAAACGTTGCCTTAGCTGTGTAAGAAAACCCTTGTCCAAGAGTTGGAATATGAGGACAATGTAGGGCTGGGGGAAGGTCATAGGGAATGAAAATTAAACTAAAAACAGTTGCCAGAAAAAGAGTGTTATGATAAAAGGTGTCCCTGCAAAATTAGGAAATTCCTAGTAATTTATTCAACATTTAACATTACGGCCAATACAAACTGCTCGGTTGCTGAAGTGAATTGTAGCGCCAGAGCCAATTGCAGCAATTCTCTTCCTCAATCCTGATTATCTGAACTGGTTTGCAGTGGTGAGGAGTGGCATGAGAGACGATGCAAAAGATGTGGTTAAAAGGGCAGGGAGAAATGGGGGAAAAAAAGGTGAGAATAGCTCTTTTATCTGGCAAAAAGGTTTAACAGAAGGAGGGACGGGTGGGTTCTTCCAAGTCTTAAAATAAAGAAACAAACAACAAAACAAAAACAGCAAAAGCAGATCTGGTGTGTAGTTTTGAACATTTGTTTTGGTTTTATCCATGGCATTCCTACCTTTCATTTCTAATACAGCATGATCGGGAACATCCTTCCCTTCCTCATCAGTTCGCTTTAACGTTCGATCTTTTAAATCCTCATCCGTGGGACAAATTACAATAGCCTTGCGTTGAAAACCTTCAAAAGGACGCATTTTTCGTCTCTGGGCTGATCCATATACATTTGTCTAGCAATGGTGACAAGAAAAAAGTAGAAGCTGTTCATTATTTGCTTTGTTACGGCTTTGCGTTCCGTAGGAGGGGAATTGGATTCCTGCAACGATGAAAGTGAGAGAGTTTTTTTTTCTTTCATGTCTATAGTTACTGCTCTGGAATTACTAGCGGTTGTCTCTCACAACCCCAACTGACTTACCGTGAATAGACAAGAGGTCAACACGTGGTAGATTAAATGACTGACATAGCACAGGGGACCCTTTCTTCTTCCCTCAACTAAACTACTGGCTTTAATGAAAGGTAGTCTCTTATGGAGATGCTAATGTAGAAACAGTACAATTGTCTCATGGCACTATTTAAGATCCAAGTCTTAAAAAACAAATAAAACAATAAATAAATTCAGGATTTGGCATCTTAATTTTGCAGCCTTCGGTTAACTTAACTGTTGGTCAAACAGTAACTAAAATCAATTGATTTTAATCAAATCAACAATAATGAAAGGCGTTCTGGCACAAATTGTCCTGACTACTAGAAGCTAGACTTAGTTCACATATCAGGTCTAAAACTGTGTGGAAAACGTGAAGTACGCCACTTCAATTTCACTTGACAATTTCAATGCGCTTCTGAGCTAGTGAGCCATGGTGTGTCATTGCTAGTCAACCAGAAGTATCAGTAACCACCATGGCCAAACCCTTGCTGTAGCTCTGATACAAGTTTTATTCATGAAAAACATAAATAAACAAAAGTGCCGCAGTGTTCTGGTGCTCTGCATTTGTCTAAGGTAATCAGTCTTCCTTTATTACTGAAAACTGTATGATCAATACGAAGTGTGAAACAGATTCAGTTCTTGTTATGTGACACAAGTTATTTTTTTTACCTTTATTTTGATAAGATAGTACAAAGCGAAGACAGGAATGCGTGGTGAACAGAAAGAGGGCAAGGATCGGCAAAAGTCGTTGAGATGGAAATCGAACTGGGGTCGCTGTGAGCACCACCGTGCTCTGTGTTGAGACATTAACCACTAAGCTATTGGTGCCAACGCATTCTCAAAAGTTGAGATCTTTACAACTCACCGTGCTGTAAGGCCCCAGCATACTTCAAACTAAATCAAAAAAGAACTAAAATTGGCCACAAAAAAGCTTGAGTTTGTTTCTGAAGTTCGAAACAGCTCACTAAGCCACTTTTTTTAGGCGAGCTCATTTTGTTCCTAGACACTGATGAGCAGTGGCGGTTCTAGACCAGAGTAACTGGGGGGCAGGGGCCACTTGTACTTTTAAGGGGCACACTTTAACATACATCACAAACTACTTAATTATTCAAAGTAATTTTATGCATCACTCTGCAGTCTTCATTAACAAGCTAATTAAATAACTTAAACTCAAAATAATCTTTCTTGTTAATTTATTTGACAAGTAATTTTGTATTGTAGTAGGATAACACATTTCTAACATTCAAGTACATCAAGGTACATTTTTACACCTGTAAAATTTAACAGATGCAGTTAGTTAATTTTTTTACCCCCTCGTTAATTAAATTTTTTTTATTTTAATCTCGTTAATTAAAAGTCTTATTTCTTAGTTTTTTCTTGAATAAAAGCAGTTTTTAATAAAAAAAAATTAAGGTCAGTATTATTAGCCTCAAGAAATAGTTACTGTATATTTTTGATTGTCTACACAACAAACCAGTTATACGATAACTTGACTAATTATTCCAACTTTCCTAGTTAACAACCTAGTTAAGTCTTTAAATTACACTTTAATCTGAATCAAAAACTATAGAATACTTAAAGAGACTTTGTCTGAATACAACCATCTTGCAAATTAACTTGTAAAATATTATGCACTGACCATCACCATGGGAAAGTTAAAAAAGTAGTTATTAGAAATTAAGCTATTATGTGCTGTAAAAAATCATGTGTTTGAAGACTCATGCTGTCACTACTGAAACCAAAAACGAATGAAAGCAAAGCTAAAGTTAAATATTACTTTTACATGAGAGTAAAATTTGATCAATGTGTTACATCTGTTCTCCGGTACTTGCCGACTGTTTGTAAATTCAAGACTGCATTTCCTAACGTAAAACTATGTACACTCAATTTCTGATTAATAATAGCCATATAATTAATAATACCCATAGCCGAGGACTTCCTATATTAAAAGTTTTAAAATCGTTATTGAAAACAAAAGTCTAATATAATCAACAGTGGACATTTTTCACAACATGAACACGACTGAAGTTAAATCTTTTTATTACCTGTGCCAATTTGGGATTTAACTTCTGAGCAATGCAGGAAACTGATGCGCGCAGCACCATCAATGACACAGAGCGAGTGAAAGCAGAGAGAGCAAGTGAGCACGAGACTGAGAGCACGCAAGTTATATCTTCGCAGTCTGCCACTAATGGCTGATCTCGCTTCTCCGTGGCGTTGACACAAAAATACGCGTCCAAATTTAGGGGGGCCAAGCTTGTTGACACAGGGGCACCGGCCCCCCCAGAACCGCCATTGCTGTTGAGCTACCATTGATCCATGACGATTAAGCAATTTGTGGGTGTGTTGTGGAGCTCTGCCTTCTTTAACGCGCTTCATATTCTTGCAGTACACAGTGAAGGCTGATTTATACTTCTGCGTCAAGTGATTGGCGTGACCCACGGCGCCTGCCTTGCGCTGTCATGCATTTATACTTCTATGCGTTTTTATGCAATAACACTTTCGAAACGCTAGCTGGCAGCGGGTTACCTTTATGTACAAGTATCTAAAACTCATTCGCTCAATTAGAGGCGGCAACCGGCGGACGTGCAACATTAATCATAAGGTAAACACAAAACAATAGTTTCTATCTAGAGCTACCTCACGGGACTCGACACTTGTAAACACTCGCTTGCTCCAACAAGTTTGTGTGGCTTATTGTCCCACCCACATTGGTCAGCTACCAAGCCGACCAATCACATAGCTTGCGATACGCATCGTTGCGACCTGTAGTTACATTTTTCGAGGTACGCATCAGTGTCAGCATTAGCCACATTCGTGCGTTTGACGCAGAAATATAAATCAGCCTTCAGACAGGAGATCAATATCCACCATAACACCAAATTAGCAACATGAATAGGCTGGAGGATCGAGCAGCAGAGCTGTTAATCAAATGCATTTGCACCAGAAAGATCGCTCGCAGGTTTCACGCATCAGACGAGAAGTACAACGCATCGTGCCACCTCTGATAAAGCTCTAAACTATGTTCCATTCGGTGGTTGTGGCAAATATAAAGCAATGTGACGTGCCATGGTGGTGCTTCTTGTTGGAGAAGGCGGTTTCTAGATATTTATGAACTGTTATTCTCTCTCCGCCACCATTGTTGTAGTGTTTAGCAGTACTCAATCAGCACAACGCATTTAAAACCCTGCCTTCTGCTGCGCGGAGTTGGCAAAAGGTTTGGAAACAGTATACTATCACTCAGCCTTCTGAAATTTCTTTATGCCCTTAAACGAAAAGCAATTAAGAACTTCATTTGAAGTATACCGGGACCTGTAGTCTCTTCCTACTTGCGCGCACATGCTGCACATCACTATTTGTTTTGAAAAACCTTTGAATAATTCACCTCTCCATGTAAGGCAGCCTAAATCCCTTTGTTTTAAAATCTGGGCATAAAACTCACTTTTACTTTTTGGCTTTTAACACCATATGACAGTCTTATGTCTTATTAAACGCTATATGCTTGTACAGCACTTCGGTAAACACTTGTTTAACTTAAGCATGCAAAAGACATGATATGTGAACATAACCTTACACTTCTGATTAACTTAATTAAGCCTCACTTCTGTATTTGAAACACATGCACTGCCTGGTTCCCCTTTTCTTACCTTTACTTACCCACTGCTTAAACGACCAGTGTGACCGACGCAGACAACATTCAGTACCTACCCGTCCATACTCACGTATCCTCAAGGACCCATTAGCATGTCCTTTGACCTGACCTACCTTACAACCTCTGGAACTGTCCACCTGCAAACTTGAAGCAGGTTAGTTCACTTACCTGCTATTCATTTTTAAAAACAACATTCATGTAAAGTTCCAAGTTTATCTAATGAAAAGTTATCATAGTCTTTACGGTTACAATAGCAACAGAAGGTGTTTTCTTACTCACCAGGCAGTGATTACTTGTTTTTCAACATCTTACTAATGACATGGACTACTTGTACAGTGTGGCAAAGATCTCTTTACAACAAGGCAATACATGGTCAAAAATATTCATTGCGACAACATACTATACTGCATTCTTTCTCTGCTTGCTTTTTTTAAGTTTAGGCAAAACAAAAACAAATCATAATTCAGCAACATGTTCAGGACAAAGAAATAAAGACTGGAAAAAAACAAGTCTTCAGGAGCACAATAGGCTAACCAATGCTTTAAACTAGGCTACAGAGAGAGCAGAAGTGCATTAATGAACATGTGCATCAGTGAGCAGCAGTGAATGTGGGTTTTCTGGGGGGGGAGGTTGAGAAGGACGGGGAAGGGTTTTTAGCTGTAAGCACAGCACAAAGGCAAGCAAGTACAGCAGTACCTGGTCCAGGATGTAGTTGCGCTTCTTGCGGGCAGCAATCTGGATGAGCCTGTTGAGACACTGTGTGGCCTGCTGGATAAGTACATCCCAGCGTCCTGCATAGTTGCGCTGCCGACGAAGTCCCATGACCTGCACAGTACAGTACAGTAAACTTGCACAGTAAACTTGGTTGGAAGAACATATTATTAAAGGGCTATGAAACCCCCTGTCTCAGCAGGGTGTTTTCACACCTCTAGTTTGAAAAAAAAACTCAGGAAAGTGTGTGAGTCCAGCTTTGTTTCGTGGGAGTGTTGAGTGGCAAAAGAGGGAAGGATCTGCATGAAGAGGGGAATTTCAGTTCAAGCTGATTTTTGCTGAGGCAAAACACACAGACGCAGGCGAGAAAGACAGTGAATGCGTTTACATGGACGTTAGTAATCAAATTTTTTGCCAAATTCTTAATTTGTCGACTTTAACTGCAGTTTGGCACTTTCATTTAGGAACATTTCATGCATGCCCCCCATGAAAAAGGAGATGCAAGGAACTGCTGGTAGAGTGCAGTTTTAATTAGGGCTGTCAATAATAGCGCGTTAATGCGCGTGATTAATTTGAAATATTTAACACGTAAAAAAAAATTAACGCATTTATCGCAGTTGCAGTTTTTTTTTTCCCCTGTTGTGGGCGACGTGTGTTCAGGGCCGGCACGCCCATAGAGGCGACCTCCTCACTTTCATCCGCGACACCCGCCCCCTCCCTCCCGGTCCTTACTTTTATCCGCAAACCGGTAAGTTTCTATTTCACTTTCGGGTTGAGGGCGGCGTGATCACTGTTTGCCTACAGCGCCAGTTTAGCTTGCTCTGGCCCTGCGTGTGTTTAATGTGCAAAGAAATATGGATAAAGGAGAATATGGATCCATGTAAATGTACTCAGTGGAAGTGCCAGATGATGTCGCAAGCTGTCAAAGACAGCCCATTCCTCTCTAAGTTGACTCCAAGCGCCCTCAAATCTCTCTCTCTCTTTCTCTCTCTCTGTGTGTGTGTGTTGTCCCCGATAATGTCAATAGACTGGTCTGTCTTAGCAACTGGTTAAATCGTCACCTTAGAATTATAAGGTTCTATCTGACATTTTTGTCAAAATTGAGTTATTGACATATTCCTAATAAATGACAACTTATTTACATTGGATGTTTTTTTTATAAGTTGTTTACATTTTAAGACCTTTTATTTAAAAAAAAAAAACATACTGTTTGGTATGGAATGCAAACTTTGAAGCTCAATATCTCAAAATCATTCAGAACGCAGATAGAACCTTATAATTCCAAGGTGACGAAATGTTAAGGAGGACAAAGCTAAATTGTTTCTACTTTATAATTAATGTTCTCAACTCGCAATACAACTTTACAATGAATACAATTGTTTGTATTCAATACTTTTTTTATTATTATAATTTTTCAATTTCTATATTTGCAATGCCTGTATTTTGTTTTTTTTTAATTCGTGATTAATCACACAAAAAAGTGTGATTAATTAGTTATTTTTTTTAATCAACTGACAGCCCTAGTTTTAATAGAATGTTTGATACTGCACGCCGTATGGGAGAAAAAATATAAAACCTCTGCATTTCTCTTTAACTTAGATGCACTCGATAGGTAGCATCAGAAAGCGTGTGTATAGATTATCCTGTCACAAAATGCAGCAAAAATCCTACACGACGGTAATAGTTTAAGGTGTTTACATGTTTACATTCAGAGAGCAGCATTTACAGCGGATCTTCCCGTCCATAATACTGTCGTGATATTAACGTACTGTAAACTTAGTTTTTTAAAGACATACCTTAGTCAAAATGATTTAGTTACCAAGAGTACTGCCGAGGATACTAACTAACTTTGCCATCTGAATAAACATAAACAAAAAACACTGATCACACACTTACCAAATCTGTAGAGACAGGACAATCCACACAAACTGGAACTGCGTCTTTGTTAAAAGACAAGCGGCAAATCTGGATTTCACCATTTCCAGATGTGAAAAGCTCTCGGGTAAAAAATGTCCCTTACAAACGTATTTTTGTTGCGTGTTAGCAGACCACTGTAATCCACAAGTGAGTCCAGCTGTGCTCTCATAACATGAAATTGAAAACAAAACCTGTTGCAGCACATTTATAAACGCAACACTGACGACCCATGTCTCCAAACAATTCTTCTTCCTCTTTTTTTAATTACGGCTGGCAACACAACGTGGTGTCTCTTTGCGGTCTGAAAACTGTAACGGGTAAAAACAGTCTTCGAAGCTATCATGCATATTAATAAAGTTGCGTTTCATTCACAATACAGCGCGCTGATTGGTTCGAACCAAGTCCATCTACGAATTAATGATGAAAGCTCAAAGACGTCACTTTGTACCCGCTGGTACAGACATTCAGTCTCCGTGCTGGAATTCACACAAGGATCTCATCGCCGTGACGTTGCTTCAAAATTTCTTTTCAAACCGGAAGAATGAATTTGTTCAAAATAACACAAAAACAACCAATTTTCACTTCTTAGTGAAGTATGTGTGTCCTAATAGTGTTTTTAGCAGTGTAGGGTATATATATGACTGTCAACATCTTAAAGAATGTGTTTTGGTGTTTCGTGACCCTTTAAATATGGCTTCATGGTAGCCAAAATAATGCATTGGTAAAAATGCTCATTGAATCTATCTGTAGCTGCCGTTCCTTAAAGGGGATTACATTACCATGCGCAGTTGCTATACCTAGGGCTGTCACAATTTTTTAATTCTGCATGAAGATTAAATACCTAAAGAATAGTATTACTTGTTGATCTCAACAAATTGGCCTAATACAGAAAATGTTACATATGTACTACAAAAAATGTTATACATATAAGACATACTAATAATATATAGAGATATACATAAAAATAATAATAATTATAATAGAAATATTAAACGCCCATACCTTCATTTTTTCCATGATAGCATTGGTGCCCAGAATGTTGAACTTCTTTTCAGGATTCTCTTGTGCATATTTTATAGCCCAAGTAGTTTTTCCACTACCAGGCAGACCAACCATCATAAGGATCTGAGAAGAAAAAAGGAGGAAATATTTTACCAGCAAAGTATCACCATCATCAACATTTGATTTTCTGCCATTGTAAACAGTAACATTCGACTTTATGTAAAAAAAATACATGTTATAATGCAAACATTACAATGCTGGTTGAAATATATTAGACCTTGTTGCAATGTTTTTTTTTTACACACATATACATATATATGTACACAACGACAAAATTTCCCTGCAAATATTTCAGAATTTATAGCTTTCACAGGGTTATATTATAGCTATAAAAAATTCAGCCGCATAGAGAATAGTAATGTTGTCAAGATACTGAATTTCGATACTGAAACCAGCTAACATTTAAGCGAGTTCTTAAATAGTGCGGATTTGTCATTGTGTTCACATGCTTAACTGAAATGACTGTGACTGGTCATGATGTTCATCAGTTCACTGCTGTTTACAGAGTACAAACACAGATAGAGCATTTTAAAGCCACGAAGATTAGTCGGGTCAACACTGAATCGTGCATATGTCATAGACAGTCCATGCCATGCTCATAGACAGACCAGCTGATCTTCGTGGCTTTAAAATGATAAAAACTGTGTTTGTACTCTGAACTGATGACTTTCACGGCAAATCAGAACAATTTCTGTTGAGGACATGAACACAATGGTAAATCAGTAGTGTTTGAGAAAACGCTCAACAGCGCTTAAATGCTAGCAGAAAACGGACATGTTAAAATTTCAGTACCAATTGGTAACAACATTCGAGTATCATGACAACCCTAGTGAATATTTATCTCAAAATGTCAGACCTCGCAGTCATTTTTGTTGGCAGGTCCCACTGAGCCTCTGACTCTGTCCTCCAGAGAAATATCCTGAAGGTAGGTGTAACCCTCTGGTGGTGGGAAATAGGGCTCCTCCCTCTGTCCAAAGTTGAATTCCACGGCACAGTTCTTCACCAACACGTGTGGAAAAAGAGCACGTCCAGCCAGTTCCTCTCGAGAGACACGATAACACGGGCCCAGACTCTTGCCATTCTTGGAGAATGCGATCTCTACTTCCTCGCTGCTTTCAAAGTCCTATGGACACGTTGGAAAAGAGATTTGGTTAATAATAGCATTTGAACCCTTATTAGGACGTACTGTGTTTGACATAAATAAAAACAATTACAATATAGCAGCCAAGGATATCACTTTCAGTGAACTTTTCCCCATAGTCCTCAAATTTACAATTGCAAGACTTCTTGCCAGTTCCTCCATAGCCAAATGAGAAGGGTTCTTCACCTGTATTATAAATAAAGCGGTGCAATGTTAATGTACAATAATCCACAAACCTCACACTTTCCAGCAAAATCCACCAATCATACTAAAGAAAAGCCTGAAAGGTTGTTTACCGAGTTGAGTGTTGCATGAATCCAGGGACCATCCGATTCTCACCACGTGAGGGTCAGGCTCAGAGCTAGGAAGGTGTTTTACTGGAATTTCCTCATTTATCTAAACAAGTGAAATGACACAAGAGAGATCTTTGTGACAAATCTGAGACTGTCAAAAATGGCAGAATTTTAAAAACACGTGTAATAAAATTGTCTTTGTTACCTTCATTTCAAAGCAGACACGTCCTTTGTTAACGCCATAAGTCGCGCGAGCACCTGCCCAAAGGTAAGCAAATCCTTCAATGGTCAGCGGGTAACCACTGTATCGGTCACGAGCCACCTTGAAGTGCAGGTCGCAGTTGTCTAGAAACAAAGAAGCAAATCAGTAATGAGCCATTCTGTGATCCCAACAAAATGCTGAATATAGTACAATCAACAGCATTTATTTTACAACCACAAATATCAGGGGGGTTTCTGTTTCTGTTTAATATCAATGAGGTTTAGTTTTCAGTTGGTGGGAGGCCGATTACAGTTTCCAGCTGCCATTAACAGGTTCAAATGCCTCTTGCATAACCATTGAAGCTTGAATTTTGTCAAGATATAAGATTGTCGATAGACAATGCCATCTTCCATTCTCGATAAATATCACGATGCTGAGCCGGCATTGTGATCCTCCACTCACGAAAAACACACATAGGCCTTAGTTTTAAAATGGCATTTTAAAAGGAAAACGATCCACACTGGCATTTCACTTAGCATTCCACACACACACTCTTGTCATGCACTGCAGAGTAGGCTATGTGTGCGTCTGAGCTCCAGCAGTCAGCGGGTGCTTTGAGCACAAAACCTCAGAGAGCCGTGCACGTCAGATAGGTTATCAAAGATGTATTGCTGGATTGTGTCTTACTATAGTTGTTAAACTATAGTCTTGTCTTGATCTAACGACTATTCTGTCTCTTGAATCTATCAGGTAACGTGCTCACAGCGTCAGTACACTGCTTCTATCTTTCGCTTTCACGCTTGTACTTAGCAATTTTAGCAAAAACCTCAGATACTGTTGGTTGTGCACCTTTTTATACCAACTAAGTTTGTCGACGCCATTATAACGACACAGATCACTCTGCCTATTCATGCCAGAGTCCTGCGGAAAAAGTGATTGACAGGTGGTAGTTTGTAGGCCTGTCACGATATAATTTTTTTTTGTACGATATATTGCATCAAAATATATTGCAATAAATGATATTATTGTCATTTTAAGACCATTTTATGCCACTCATTATATAATGCCAGAATGACAATATAATATCACAATGCAAGTACACTCTTTCAAAAAACACACAATAATTTATTCTTAAGAATATTTAATTTAATTATAGTCATTTTAAAAATTCAACAATTAGGCATTGGAATCAGAATGTGAAAACGCATATCCTAAATGAATAATAATTAGTGTTAACAAAAAAGTGCAAGGTGAAAAGTAATATATCTGCTACCAGATCTATTTTCATTTGTCAGACTTCCACATGAAAATATACTATAGTAATTTATAGTAAATACTATAGTGTTTTTAACCATACTGACACCTCCAGTAGAGGTAGAGATGTTGCAGGATGTTGCTAGAATTGTTTTTAAGTATGGGCGATATTTATTACATTACTAAAAATAATTGAATTGATGTCCATGTGTTGTGCGATAAGTCGATATATTGATTATTGTGACAGACTAGTAGTTTGTGTGCAACTTACCTTTATTTATTTATGATTTGGTTATGGGTAAAACAAAGACCATGCGGGTCAGGTAGTTGAAACTGTAGGCTACAAATAATTAATTCCTTATGAATTAATTAATTATTCATAAATAATTAATTCACCACCGCCTACGACGACACATTAGACATTGTACGATGCAAAATTGGTCAACATCGCCCAACCTTAAGCAACACACAGTATTATTAGTTTTTATACTTGTTATAGAAACTATTTAACAGCTTATGTCAATATCATGATAATATCATGCTAAAAGCTTCAGCAATTAATTGCAACGTGATACTGACAGAAGTCGTGCTCAATTCAAGGCAACCGCACCTAGCGTAAGTGCATCCTTAAACTCTGTTTACACCTGTATTTAGCATCATCCATCTGTGATGGGATTAATAAACAGATTTGGCTAAATAGTGCAACAGAGCGTTGACATCCTTGGGTATTTACACTTTGCAACAGTCAATATTTCATTGTGTGGACACAAACACTGCGCACACTAGTATTTTTAAAGGGCCATGAAATCCCCCTGTCTCAGCAGGGTGTTTTCACACCTTTAGTTTGGAAAAAGTCAGGAAAGTGGGTGTGTCCTGCTCTGTTTAGGTGGGAGTGTCGGGGGAGGGAAAGAGTGAAGGATTTGCAAATATGAGAGTTTCCGTTTGGGCACGCAGATGTAGGGGAGAAAGACAGTGACTCTGTTTACATGGACATCAGTAATCAAATTACTTGCCAAATTATTAATTTGCTGACTTTAACTGCAGTTTGGCACTTTCACTTTTTATTCAGGAACATTTCCTGCATGTCGCCCGTGACAAACGAGATATTGAAAGCGAGGAACTGCTGGAAGAGTGGAGTTTTAATGGTATGTTTGATACCGCACGGCGAATGGGAGAAAAAAAAAATCTGTAGCGCACTGCTGACGATACGAACTAACTTTGCCATCTGAATGAACAAACAAGGGGACTAATAAATGCACCATTGACGACCTGTGTCTCCACATTCTTGTTCTTTCACTTGTTTTGGCAACACAACGTGGCGTCTCTCTGTCGTCTGAACACTGTAACAGGTCAAACAGTCTTCGAAGCTATCGTGCATATTAAGGAAGTTGCGCCGCATACACAATAGAGCGCGCTGATTGGTTTGAACAAAGTCTTTCTCATGAATTAATGCCGCATACTCAGAGACGTCACAATGTACTCACAAGTACAGACAGCCATTCTCTGCGCTGGATTTATACGCAAGTATCTCATGGCCGTGACGCAGCTTCAAAAATTTGTTTCAAACCGGAAGAACGAATTTGCTCAAAATAACGCAAAAACAACCAATTTTCACTTTTTAGTGAAGTATGTGTCCTAATAGTGTTTACAGCAGCGTGGGACACATATATGACTGTCAACAGCTCAAAAAATGAGTTTTGGTGTTTTGTGACCCTTTAAATAGAAAGTGTATACAAGTGCAGAACAGAATTAAATAGCATCTCTAACACACACACACAAAAATCAGCTTTGCAAATAAATGCTCAGTTACCAAAAAAGAAATGCTTATACTCACAGGTGTCAATGACAACAAGCTTATCATCAATGTCTTCCTCTTCTTCTTCAGCTGGAGGTTGAGGTGATCTTCCCCTATAACAATCAAAGACAACAGTCAGATTGAGCAATACAAAAAAAAGTGAATCTAAGCACACTGAACTGACCTTCTTTCTTCGCGGTGCTCGTAGTAACCATATCCTCGACTCTCATCATAGGATCTTTTACGACTGTGTGAGCTGTGTCGGTCATCCTCTGATTTGGCCTGTGCATCCCACTCACTGGACCGCTCAGCCTGCTGTGGTACATCCTCATCAGCCTTATACTCAGACTTCACGTCATAACGTCCTTAAAATTGTGGGGGGAAAAAAAATGTTATAGGCCACATGTGAACAACTATTTCTGTGTACATTATAATGTATATTGTGATATATTTAATCATTCATATGTGATATGTGATGTAAAATATTATTAAAATATAAAACTTTTCAAAAAGAAATGATCACAAGTCCAACATAAAATTAACTAATATGGCTAAACAAAACGTAAACATCGCACTTTCAAGAATGCTACTTTCTCACGATGATGTTATACATGTTTCTGTCTGGATGGTGTGTAATATTGCACTCATAAATTATGAAAAAGTATTACTGTAAACAATGCATTTTATGACACCACGAAATAAACAAATGAGCATAATATGAAATTATTGAGTTTTTATTTTGTCCATACGATATTTTCTCATCATAATAACCAGGCTTACCAGAATTTTCCTGCTGGCTGCGTTTATTAGAGTCTCCCTCTGGGATCTGCCGGGATTTTGGCTCTTCAAAGTTCTGCTCCTCCTGTGGCTCTGGATCTGAGGGAGACTCCTCTAACTCCTGTTTCACCTCATCCTCCTGGTAATCCTGCCTGGCTTTAGGCTCCTGGAACTGCCTTTTCTGCTCTGGCACTGCGTCAGATGATCCAAAAGCAGGTATGGGGGCCTCAGTGCTGTCCTCATTGCTCTCATTTCCCTGATCATCAAATCCACCCTGGAAGAGATCTGTGCTGTTTTCATCGTCCAACTGTGCCTTGGCTTCTTCTCCAAAATCTTGCTCCCTGTCAGCAAATTCTGTGTAGAAATGAAGCAGATGCAAAAAAATCCTTACATTTTTGAGTCATGAAATTATTGATTAGTTATGATTTTTTAAATCATTATTTAAAAATAAAGGCATTCACAAACAAAAACATATAATTTCACACTTATTTTGGAGCCAAGCATGACTAGATTAAATAAAAAATATGAATTCAAAAAAGTTTTAGTCTTTTGAAAGTGCCAATTTTGATTATTAATTAAACATTTTTAAGGTGAAACAAATAAAAAAATGGCTTAATCTAATTAATCTATTAATTTCTAACTAAAAAGCAATTATATTTTATTTCCGTATCATTCGTATCACCCCCAAAAAGAAATGCATCAGAAAATCCCTACTGCATTTTTTAAAATTCATTTTCAATTTTCTTTTGCATGTTGCATTTATAAAAGCTATTTGAAATTACTCTATTAAAATTGTCATTAGTAATAAAATATTAAAGTGAATGCATGGTTTCCGCTACATTCATTCCTCTATGGCGGGGCGCCACACCAAAATTCATCCAGCCACGGCCACATAACAGCTTCTCATTCAAAAACATTCAGTCGTTGTTGTTTTTTTAATAGCGAGTTATAACGTATTAAAAGGTACCAAAACGTATTAAAAGGTAAGTGAATTATAACAGCGCAAACTTTTCTGTAATCGTAGTGCTGTGCAATATTTGTTTAACCCTTTAAAGTGACATGCTGACTTACTGACAGGTGCGTGATGCGTGAAGTCAGCAAACATGGCGTAGCTTTCAGTTAAGATGAACAGTTTCCATAATTATACTTTATAGCCTATGGCTTTGCATACAATGACTATCTTGCTGGAGTTTATAGCCGTTTCACTTTACTTCAGGACGCATTAATGCCGCTCTGTAGGTCTATTGGACGCAATTATAAATGTTCCTAGCAAATCTAATAAATGTTGGAGACATACTTATTACATAAACGCACTAAATCGCACTTCAGCTGCGTTTATTTGAGTGCGAACAAGAAAATTTGCACTTGAGCAGAGTTTATTTGAGGGTGTGCAAGAAGTTGTGCACGAACAGAGGCAATCGGTGCGCAAGCAAAGAGATTTGCATGCTTGTATTACATGAATGCGATCTCGACTTGTAATACTGCGCTTATGACATTTGTCATTGAAATAACGCCATTATTGCCATAGGTAGCTGGTAGATCTGTGTCTACCAGTCCTGCCGTCACAGCTGGAAAAAACCTAGAGGAAACACTGGAATGTATTAAAAAAAACAATGGTTAAACTTGACTTAAGACATCCAATAGAATTAATTTTGGAAAAATGTATGTTTTTGTAATTATGTTGTTTTTTTTTGTTATATGCGAAAAAACAAAAAAAAAAGAAAGAAAAAAGATGTTCCCAAATGTAGGCATAACTTTCGAAAAAAAAACACATACTAATTTTGAGAAGATGCAATATACTAAAACTTTTAAAAACAACACGCTGCTTTAAATTGAGGATGCCTATGCGCATCTTGTTATATATATATATATATATATATATACACATACCTATACACACACACAGTTTTTTTACTATTATTTTCATCATCCTTTTACAATTTTTTTGTATCTGCCCATTATAAACAAACATCCGCAAGTGATTAAGTAGTGGAAAATCTTCTCTCCTTTACCCATGTCATGCTGCTCATTCTGCGTGTGTGAGACACTAAGACCCACAGAGACCTGCACCTTTTTGCGTCTGGCTGGGGTTTCTAAATCTACTAAAATGTCCAGGATTTGGTTTTGCTTTCGTTTTCTAAGCTGTCGTTAATTTTATGCGTGCAGCTGCGAGACATTAAATAATAAAGTCTTGAATCTAAACGACTCAGAAAAACTTTACTAAATACTTAGAGAGGATGAAATTACATGTAAATTGGCTGCAGAAAATTTGTACACAATTAGAATTGGGTCATCAACACATTTGTCTAAAAAAATCTACACATTTTATTCTTAATTATTATATTTTTAGAGGTACTGTCTGTTTTTATTACTTTTTTCTGTCATTTATTTTTCATTTGCTGTATAGACCTTATTCTAAAATGCATAAGTGCGCTCGTTTTCGCGATTGTTTTGGAACTTTTGATTCAGTCGCCTTTGGGAGAAATGACTAGCAATAATAAACAGCAGAAAACTGTCAAATTATTTGCTCTACAAACAAGTGTTTGCATGATTATACAGACATAATAGAATAATATAATAAGAAAATATCAGTTTGCAATATCAAGCAAAAAAACAAGCTGTTTTTAACATCTAAAAATAAATGGAAGTGAATGAGACCAGAAGTCTCAAGCCAAAATGATTCAAATGGCTGTGCCCACTCATACGCGGAGAATAAGTTGAATATTTTATTCATTTGATGATGTCAATATATTACATATTTTATACGTCTAAAATACTTTAATAGCGTTTATAATAGAATTAGCATAAAAAATAAATAGTGGATTTTTAAAATTTAATTCAACAATCTTTTTTTCGTTAACCCATTGAAAAGAAAAGTCAAAACAGATAATAATAATAAAAATAGTGTTAATAATCAAATTATGTTTTGTTTGTCACATATGTTTTGTTAAGCAAATCTCCATTTGGAACAACACAGGCTGGACCGCTATCCCTAAGCATAATCAAGTCAAACCGTACCATCCTCCTGATCATCACTGCCCTCTCCAGGCTCTCCTCCGGCCTCAAAGTCTTCTTTCTCCTGCTCGTCGGACGGTGCACCTCCAGCCTCCTCGGCCTCCAGCGCCGCCTGCAATCTGTCCGCCAGGTCCGCCTTCAGCCCGCGAGTGTCCAGGCCTCGCTTCTGGAGCTCCTCTTTCAGCTCATTGACTTTGAGCTTCTTGACATTGAGCCCGCTCATCGTTCTATCACCCCTACAGCAGTTTCACTTCCAAACTGTGCGCCTGAACAGACAGAGTAAACACAAGCGAGTCATTGATTGGTTACTGTACGCGCTCACAGACCGTCTTTACTCGGTGTAAATATTAGCATGCGCGCTAACGCGCTAACGGAGGACGAGCTATTTGCATCTAAAACACTATTTCACTGTACTGCAAGAGTCTTTAACATTTAATACACCGAACACAACAGCATGCATTAACTAAATCAATCCGCTTAAGTGGCAAAACAACCACCGACACGTTTCATTTTAGCCCACTTAGCATTCATGATTACTAGCGCACTATGGAGGCAAGCGATTTGCGCGCAAAATACCCCAGCCTCACGCATGCATGATCTAAAACCACACAACATTAGTTCAGCTTACTACTAAACAAATATACTATTTCTTGGATGCAAAACAAATAAATATTTACCTTTATTTGTCAGTTTCCCCCTCAAGCAAATTGTCGTTACGGTTGTATCGAAGATGGAGGGTGACCGAGGTTGCCCACTTCCTCCGCCCCGCAGTCTGCGCGGTCTCGTATCCTGCAGCTGATTGGCTGAAGCTGCTGTCTGTCTACGGTACGCTTTAGCCAATCACATTCCAGATAAGCAGCTTTTCTGGTGTTCATATAAAAACAACGTGGCGAAGCAACGTCAAAAATCCCCGAAATAAACAAAACATTCTCTTGTATTTTCAACTGGGATATTTTCAACATCAATACTCTCGATGGCTTTATAAAAAATTGTCAGCCTATATCTTAATCTGTATTTAATTACAGAAATTATTATATATATATTTTTATTCGTATTTAAAATTATTATTATTTTATTGTATTATATTTTATAATACTATAATACTTTTTACTGTTTACTATGTTTTTTTATTTATGTATGTTTAATATATGCAATATATGTTTTAAATGTAAATATTATAAATGCTTTGGCAATACGGTCCGTTTACCTTCCGTTCATTTGATTATTCCTTTTATACATTTGTAACATTTGTCATGCCAATAAAGCAATTATTAAATTGAATTGAACTGTACTTAATTTTTATTAACAATACTTTTATACAATTTACAGTTGTTCATTCATTTTCTTTTCGACTTAGTCCCTTTATTGTTCAGGGGACGCCACAGTGGAATGAACCGCCAACTTATCCAGCATATGTTTTACAGCCAATTTAGCTGATTCAATTCACCTATAGCGCATGTCTTTGGACTGTGGGGGAAACCGGAGCACACTGAAGAAACCCACATGAATACGGGGAGAACATGCAAACTCCATGCAGAAATGCCAACTGACCCAGCCATGGCTCAAAACAGCATTCTTCTTGCTGTGAGGCAATTGTGCTACCCACTGCGCCACCGTGACGCCCCAACTTACACTTATGTACTTTTATAATTTTGGTAGGCTGGGCTGCCTAGTGAAGCAAATATTTGTGCAACACCCTGAAAAGTGTAGAAAGGAATCTGTCTATTTAGAGATGACACAGTTTTATGAGAAATTTGCATGTATGATGCCACAGGACGATAGAATTCACAATAAGATTACTCAAATTGACTGAAATATTTCATCTTTAAGCTTTATAATTTATTAATTATATAATTTAATAAAGTTATAATTTAATAAAACATTTACCCATAGGGCATCACGGTGATGCAGTGGGTAGCAAGATCACCTCACAGCAAGAAGGTCAGTGGTTCGAGCCTCGGCTGAGTCAGTTGGCATTTCTGTGTGAAGTTTGACTGTTCCCCCTGTATTCACGTGGGTTTTCTCTGGGTGCTCTGGTTTCCCCCACAGTCCAAAGACATGTGGTATAGGTGAATTGAATAAGCTAAACTGGCCATAGTGTATGTGTGTAAATGCAGGAGTGTGTGGGTGTTTCCCAGTGTTGAGTTGCGGCTGGAAGGGCATCCACTGCGTAAAACATGAGCTGGATAAGTTGGCAGTTCATTCCGCAGTGGCGACCCCTGATTAATAAAGGGACGCTGAAAAGAAAATGAATGAATGAATTTTACCCATAAATGGCACAAGACATTTTATTAAAATTAATTTATTCATTTTCTTTTGGCTTAGTTTATTCATCAGGGGTTGCCACAGCGGAATGAATCGCCAACTATTCCAGCATATGTTTTACACAGCGAATGCCCTTCCAGCTGCAACCTAGTACTGGGAAAGACCTACACTCTTAAATGCACACAGTCATGTACACTACAGCAAATTTAGTTCATTTAATTCACCTATAGCAGTGTTTCTCAACCACGTTCCTGGAGGACCACCAGCTCTGCACATTTTCCATGTCTCCTTAACCACAAACCCCTGATTCAGATCATCAGCTCATTAGCAGAGACTGAAAAGCTTGTAATGGGTGTGACAGACAAAGGAGACATCCAAAACAGTGTTGGTGGTCCTCCACGTGGTTAAGAAACACTGATCTTTAGCACGTTTTTAGACTGTGAGGGGAAACCGGAGCACCCAGAGAGAACCCATGGGAACACTGGGAAAACATGTAAACTCCACACAGAAATACCAGCTGACCTAGCCGAGAATTGAACCAGCAACCTTCTTGCTGTGAGGCTACAATGCAAACCCCTGAGCCACGTGCTGCAATTTTATTAAAATGTTCTTTTTAAATATAAAACTAAATTATTGAGTAGTCATTATTAACCAGTAAACCCCAAAATTATAGTTTTAGTCAGTGTACATGAAAATGATACTTAGCTGTCACCAGTGACAGACATAAGACGTCAATAACAAGGTGTAAATAAACCAATACTTTAAAACCGCAACTTATCATATGCGCACTTATAGATATTTACATTAGATGTCCCCTTATGACGCATGCTCAGGGTCCGTATGCGACACCTAGTGTATATATCTATGGTGTGAGCGTACTGTGTTAGCTTCTCTTGAGGCTATGTTGAGGCTGATGCTCTGCTAATGCTAAGATGAGTAGCTGTAGCATTGGCTGTAGTTTCCCTTTTATGTGCAATTTAGATCATTTTAAAATCGTTTGTCACTTTTTAAAAGTTCCTCAAAATGAATACATACAATTTAAAATCGCAACATTTGATGCCAGGTGGATTTTAGTGCCAGAGAAGTTAACAGCGCAGCATATTTGATCGATTAATCGTGTCTTGTTGCAATCGGTTATCTGCAGAGCGTGACTGCTCTTTAATCAACAGGGTGAACGAGGAAGTACAGAACATTTTACATAAATTCAATATGGAGAGAGATACTGGTACAGTCGCTTTAATCAAAGCTCTCGGGTAAGCAATACTTAAGTAAACCGAGCTATTTAAAAACTGCGTTATGTTATTGTCAAGGTAACTATAACCACATGTTTTATCCTTAACGCACAGGTATAAGAGCAGAGAGTGCTTGAAGAAATGTAAATGTGACGAATTACCCTGTCCACTGCTCACCTGGCTGGTGTCAGAGATAAGAGAACGTTGCACTGATGTTCCAGGTAATGTATAGAGGACGAAACAAAAACAATATATAATAATTAAATACACAAATAAATAAATAAATGATCAAAAAAGTCTATAAATTCCTGCATAAATAAAA
>CAIGQZ010032318.1:8897365-8930983 GCA_903798205.1 Danio tinwini
GAGATTTTTTTTCAACACATTTCTAAACACAATAGTTTTAATAACTCATCTCTAATAACTGATTAATTTTATCTTTGCCATGATGACAGTAAATAATATTTTACTAGATATTTATACAGCTTAAAGTGACATTTAAAGGCTTAACTAGGTTAATTAGGTTAACTAGGCAGGTTAGGGTAATTAGGCAAGTTATTCTATTGACTTTATTCTCCGCGTACGAGCGGGCGCAGCCATTTGAATCGTTTTGGCTCGAGACTTCTGGTCTTATTCACTTCCATTCATTTTTAGACGTTAAAAACAGTTCGTTCTGCTGCTTGATGTTGCAAACTGAGGTTTTCTTATTATATTATTATATTTAGTCTGTATAGTCATGCAAACACTTGTTTGTAGAGCGAGTAGTTTGACCATTTTCAGCTATTTATTATTCCTAGTCATTTCTCCCATAGGCGACTGAATCGGAAGTTCTAAAACAATCGCAAAAACGAGCGCACTTCCGCATTGAAGAATAAGGTCAATAAGGATGGTTTGTTCTGTAGACTATAGAAGAAAAAAAAAATTAGCTTAAAGAGGCTAATAATTTTGACCTCAAAATGGTTCTTAAAAAATTTAAAACTGCTTTTTTTCTAGCCGGAATAAAACAAATAAGACTTTCTTCAAAAGAAAAAAATATTATTAGACACACTGTGAAAATTTCCTTGCTCTGTCAAACATCATTTGGGAAATATTTAAAAAAGAAAAAAAAAATCAAAAGGGGGCTAATAATTTTGACTTTATATATACAGTTGAAGTCAGAATTATTAGCCCCCCTTTTATTTATTTATTTATTTTTTATATTTCCCAAATGATGGTTTATAGTGCAAGGAAATTACATAAAATAACAGAACATAAAAACAGAACAGTTTACAAAATACAGCAACACCAATGTCTCTACATCTCTGATTGATAACCTGTTTTACTGACCTCTATGTTTGATAAACCCTCAATAGTCTTACTGTTCGAAGCATTAATCGGGAGAAAAATGTATACATAAGATTCTGTAACAGGTCTTTAAAAGTGATCACTCCTGCAATTACAAACATTTCCCTTGCACTATACCATGTAGGTTTCCTTAGTAAAATTCTCAAAGCATCATTATAAGCAACTTGGAGCTTCTTTAAGTTAGATGCTCTATAGTTAGTCCACAGGTGAGCAGTGTAAAGTGTAGTACAGTATGCTTTGAACACTGATACTTACACCTTATCTGTACAGAAGCTGAATTTGCGTAGAAGTATGTTAATATTTATCTTACCTTTTCTCTCTTTAAGGAACGCAGTGCTGTGATATCATCCATGCCAGCTTTTTCACCATCTCTTAAGTCCTCAGTCTCCATTGCTAAGCTGTTAGCGGCCAGAGAGGACGAGTCTCGTATTAAGCCTGTTAAAGCAGGGCCTTCTACGGCTGTTCACAAGGTGCTCGTTGCAGAAGTTTTGCAGCTCCAGTGCATTTCGATTTGTTGGTTTACACAAGAAACAATTTCAAAACATTTGTTTCTGCAGGTGTTAATGGGTAGTGTGCCAGACAGAGGGGGCCGTCCAGGAGAGATTGAGCCCCCGATGCCCAGCTTTACTGGCCGCAGGGAGGGAGGAGGAAGTCATCATCAGCAAAGAAAGAGAAGAAGAGAATATTCAGGGAAAAAGAAGAACAAAGAGAATTAATTTGGTTATGATAAAAGGATGCAATATTTTGCAGACATGATCAAATATAACATAAATGATCATGCAATATGTTAACAGATTTAAAACAAATGAATTCTAGTTTAATGGTTCGAATTATAAGATGCACTATTTAATTTGAAGAAAAAAATAATTATTCATTTCAGTGAAATGTATAAATATGAAGTGGTACAAGCTGTATTTTCTTGTAACAACCATGATATTAAATTCAATTGTGTTTCCTTTAAACATGACATTTTTTTCTATTTTTCTTCAGTTATTTACATGCAATTTTGAGGATCTCGGAAAGTCACAGCAATATATTGCATTTAATGGAAAACTACTTTACATTTCTTTTAGTTCTTCATAATATATAAAATATTTTATTTATTTAAAGTAAATAAAATAGGACATAAGATTTCATCAACAGAAAACAAATATTTGTATTGTTTTTATGAGTAAGATATAGAATAGATAGACTGCATCTAAAATCCAACACTGACATTTATACTTTTTCTATATATATATATATATATATATGCTAAGTTAACTGACCCCGAGCAGGGGGATGGTTGCAACAACCTATAGGGACAGTTGCAACATTCATTAGAATGTAATAATAATAAAATTCTAAAACATTAGGTTGGATTTTATTTTAATTTTTTTGGTAAACAGACTAAATGTAAATTGTTAAATGCGTTAAATTGGCCATAAAAATACAGACTATTAAAAAAAACAAGCAACAGCCAACTATCAGGCCTAAAAAACTGAACAAAAGTATTTTTGACTGAACAGCTAGACCAGGGATGGGCAAACTTGATCCAGGAGGGCCGGTGTTTCTGCAGAGTTTTGCTCCAACACTAATCAAACACACCTGAACACACTAATCAGTGTCTTCAAGATCACTAGAAAGCTACAGGCAGGTGTATTTGATTAGGGTTGGAGCAAAACTATGCAGAGACACCGGCCCTTCAGGACCAAGTTTGCCCATCCCTGATCTAGACTGAGCTTTTACTAAACAATGTCTTTGAACTTTAAAATGAATTGACTAATCAAATTATATATTTTTTCAAAATAAATCTCATTGAAACTGTAATAAAATTAAAATGGTACATTGTTAATATGGCAAAGCTTTTAAGTAAATTATGCAATTGGGGACAGTTGAAACGGCATTTTGCAACTGTCCCAACTCTGTCAACCCTGATTAAACTGTCAATGCTAGGGAGATACAATAGCTGTAACACTTAATAGCTATGCCTATTTAAAGCTAAGAAAACAGTGATTTAAATTATACGGATGAATAATGTTTCACGAAAACAGAGAAATGAGAAATGTTCTGAACAATGAAAAAAATTACTTTTGTTACCTAAAAATGAGTTTGAATTGAATACTGAATAAATGGTCACATATTAGTTTTATTGGTTTCCAAATCAGTTAACAATAGATGGCAGAAACTTAGAAAATTTGAAAAAATGGAGATGTTACAATCTGCATAATACATTTTAAAAAACAAAGAAGAAAAAAAACACAAATTAAATAAAGTAAATGATAAATAAATAAAAAAACAGAGACCAGAAGGGGAAATACATTATACATTGAAAGCCATTTTTGACTTTTAAAAGACTTTTTGTTTTTTTATGCCTATTAAAGACAAAATATACGACTTACAGTCCATTAAAAATATATAAATTTTTTCTCCAAAAATTGACACTTGTGAATAAAAAACGTATCTATTATAATAAAAAGATGAATGTAAGATTTAGAGTAGTAATAAAAGAAAATTGTCACAAATATTTAAACAAATATCAACCATTGTCTTGTCTGAGACATAGTTCCGTCCAAAATAGTTTCACACAAGTATATTCACAAAAAAAGATGATCAATGGTTTCTTCCGTCACAAAACATACATTTGTTTTCAATATCTAGCATAAGTAAACTATAACAAGGATAGCATCTATGTAATATTTTATATGCAATTTCTTTTACTTTGTTGAATGGTCACATATGGCGGATTTCTTTCAGATTGAAGGAGGGTCTAACTGAGAATATGTAACGTTAGTATGAATATTATCAGTTTAGCTCATTCCTGAATGGAGGAATAACTGCCCCATGTTGCATTCGTCCCCTCTCTGCCCTATTTTTGTTGTTATTGTTGTGTTATGGTGAAAGTTGGACGTGTGGGCAGTAAACAGTTAACTGGAGTGTTTGGATTTAGACGCTATCTGGTAACCAAGGACGATTCCGCGCTCACACACCCTGACAACGTATTAAAAAGCGCTGAAACTTTGCAACACAACACTGCACAACTGATGCTCTTCATTAATTTCACTTACTGATTAATATTTTTTCTATTTGCCTCGATGGAATTCACTTTTTATGCTACTTTAAGCGATAGCGTTTTTATGTCAGTAAGATTATATGATGCTAGCGTTTTATAGGTTATTATTTCCTTTCAATGCTCCAATAAATCGATACTTTCGAGTCGATTAAATTTATTTGATAAACCCCGAGCCATGTCTGGAATTCAGCACGCATCCAATCAAAGCATCAAGCCTTTTAAATCCAGCGAGGAGTATCTCTATGCCATGAAAGAAGACCTCGCGGAGTGGCTGGGAGATTTATACAACATTAACATTGATGTAAACACTATTCTGGAGATGCTGGAGACAGGTGCACTGCTGTGTGCTCACGCCAATAATGTGACCCGAGTGGCGGATGACTTTCTGAAGAGGCTCGGGGCCACGGAGATCCCGCTGCCCGCTTCTGGAGTCACTTTCGTCAGCTCGGCACATCCAGCAACATTCCTGGCCCGGGACAATGTGACGAATTTTATTAACTGGTGCCGAAAGGAAATGGGAATTCCAGGTATGATTTATTATATGTTTTTGAGAAATTGTTGACAGAGAATCACTTGTTTGCAATTCTCACACTCACCACTAGATAGCGCTGTGAGCTTACAGTTCCAGCTTGTTTGTTTTTCTTTTTTTCCAAACGTAACGTTAAAGGTTTCATTCATTTTAACATTTAATTACCTTTATTAATGTTATTTTGACAAAACAACAACAGCGCATTCGCTAACTAACAAACTTTTCGACTCGCGAAGCATTCGTTGTTTACTACAGTAAAAGTGTAGTAACCTTTTGTGTGTATTGATTACTATTAGTATAACCACAGTTTTACTACAAATACCATGGTTAAGCAATGGGTTGTGTAGCGAAATCAAGATTAATTTGATTGAAAAAAATATTGGATCAATACATAGGATGGACGTATTATTTGTTAGTTCGTGTAAATTAATGTAACTAATATTAACATAAAATATAGTAAAGTGTTACCTGAATATCTGTAACCAGTGACTGAAAACTAGCTTTTTACATGATCCCACACCCCTGTAAAAGACGACGATGGGTTCCACATAAGTCCTTCATATTGTCCCAACACAAATCAATTAAGTTAAATGAATAATTTTTGCAAATTTGAACTTGATTGAACATGAAATAATTAAGTTGTGCCAACAAAATCTTCAAGAATTGCGTTGATTCAGCTTATTTTGAACAACCAGTTAAAATAATCTTTTCTGTGAGGGTGTAAATATGTCAAGATGTCTGTACTTAGACATGACATGAAACATCACACTGTAAAAATGCTGGCTTCCACACAACTCCTTCCATTTCTCCCAACACAAATTGATTAAACTAACGTAATTGTTTTCACAAAATTTATGTAGATTGAACATAAAACAATTAAGTTGTCCCCCAAATAGCTCAAGAATTGTGTTGATTTAGCTCATTTTAAATCAGTAGTTTGAACAAGTAGCGTGTACAGAATAATACATTTTATAGCTTCTGATTCAAGTTTTCTATTACCATCATAAACTCTTCTCCCATTGCAGATGTGCTGATGTTCGAGACCGATGACCTTGTCCTGCGTAAGAATGAGAAGAATTTTGTGCTGTGCCTTCTTGAGGTGGCCAGACGGGCCTCTCGTTTTGGCATGGCTTCCCCGGTCCTAATTCAGCTGGAGCAGGAAATAGAGGAGGAGATTCGCGAGGAGATGGAGGAATCTGCTCATCCCAAATCACAGAGGAGCTTGATAAACATCCAGAACCTGGATGAGATGGTGCTGCATCAAAGATTAAATCCAGATATGTTTACTGATGTGCTGAGGGCACTGCATTTTAATTAAAAAGGGAATTTTAATGAATTTGGTTTAGCGTTTAGGCCAGTTGTGTAAACACAGCTGTGTTTTAAAGGGATAGTTCACCTTAAAAAGCTAATTCGGTTTTTCCTCACCCTGGTGTTGTTTCATTGCAATATGTGCTTCATTCTTTTTCTGCACCACAAAATGATAAAATGTCCTGCTTGGGTCCAACATTAATCTGTAAAATAACAAAACAGAGGTATCAAAGAATGTAACAAGCTCTTTTCCACACTGAAGAAAATATTCATTGGATTTACTACATTTCTTTTAACATAAGTGGTTGCAAATAATTTATATGGGCTAAATTTAAATGAACAGATTAAATTTAGTAATGTTCAACTCCTCTTGTTTGTTTAAATTAAGCCCATATAAATTGTTTGCAACCACTTACACTAAAAACATGTACACTTTAAAAAATGCTGGGTTCCTCACAATCAATTTGTGTTGGGACAACATTAAGGAGTTAAGTTAACTTCTTTGTAAAAAAAAAAAGTGTATTGAATTATACACTATTAAGTTGTCCCCCCTCCAAAAAAAATTCAAGAATTGTGTTGTTTCAGCTCATTTTAAGTAGGTAGTTTAAACAAACAGCAAACATAATTCTTTTGAGTGTAGTAAATCCAATGAATCATTTATTTCATTGCATGTTTTAGGGAGTATATGATCATATTTTGGTGAAAACAAACCTAAATTTAATGCATTAATAAAAGAAAATCCTGACCTTTTGTCTTTGTGTGCAACTACTAGTGACTCACCTAGAAAAAAAACACACCACTGCACCATTTTAATAAATCAAGATTAATAAAACATGAGACAAAATGGGCAAAATATATGTGTATATATATATATATATATATATATATATAAATTATATAATATATATATTTGTGTAGATCTTTGAGTTGAATATCTCCAGACTGAAACTCTAGTTGTCAGATAATGGTCAGACTTGACAAATGAACACAATAACTTGCTGTCACGACGAACACAATAATATTAACTTCAGAGAAGATGGTATATGAATGGTAGTTTCACATTTCTTTTCATCTTGATTTCTTGAGGGTGCTTTTTCTAGGTGAGTCAGAATGAACTGTGGCGTTAATACAGTTTCATGAATGCTCAAAGACAAACAGTGTTAGGACTTCTTTTTTTTTTTACTTACATAAATACTTGAAATATACAACACAAGTTGCATGGGACCATTCTAATATACTTGCTTGCGTTCATAAGTATATACAGTATTTTTATAATCTTTACATTTTAAAAAGTATTTTACCAGTCACTGCAATCATATGCAGTATGATTTTCTCCTTTGAGTGGTACAGAAAAGAAAAAAGGGCATATGACATATAAACAACACAGCTTTAATTTTATAGAGAACAATTCCTTTACTCTAGAACTAAATAATTGGTGTTTACTCATACTTTTTTATTTAAATTAGGTCAATGTCTTTTATATTTTTTTATCAACAGTTTTTAAGACTAATTCTTTAGGCCAATCCAGTCTTATAGACTATAGAGTATTTTCACAACACGTCATCAGTCGGCCATATTGGAGAGCAAAACATTACAATGCCACTGAAACGACTGAAGCTCCCATATTATGGTAATTATTGCTACTAAGAATGATCAACTACTGTCATGTTTTGGACTGTACTCTTTTAGTTACATTTAGATTACTATACACTCCCAAAAGGTAACAAAATAAGCGGACGATAAAAAGAAAAACTTCAAAAGGGAATAAAAAGTGTTTGTGGTTGGCCAAACTGAACCAGGATTTCCAGAACAAATCTTGACAACATTCATGTTCTTATCGTTTACAGTCAAGTATGTGGAATCTATCTTATTTAATACTGCTCATATGTATCTTTTATCCCCTATTAACTGCAGTCTGTCAAAATATTGCATACTTTTCTGTTTAGTAAGTCTATATAGACAAAATATTCAATGTATTCAGTAAACACTGTAAAAATGCTGAGTTCCGCACTATCTATCTGTGTTGGGAGAACATAAAGGAATTAAGTTAACTTATTAAGTTTTACAGATTTAAGTGGATTAAACGTAAAACAATTAAGTTGTTGCAAAAAACCTCTCAAGGTGTTATTTCAGCTCATTTTAAATAAGTAGTGTGTGAACAAAATTAATAATAATTAATAATTTTGAT
Organism: Danio tinwini; assembly: GCA_903798205.1. NCBI lineage: Eukaryota > Metazoa > Chordata > Actinopteri > Cypriniformes > Danionidae > Danio > Danio tinwini. Next base: position 8,905,421 of record CAIGQZ010032318.1, read on the forward strand.
TATTTCTGAAAACACAGCAAATTTTTTCTATTAGCCCTGCATGGGCATACATTTCTGCGCAAAATGTGCTAACAGGCATTTTCACGTATAAATCACCATTTATCAAAACTTTCATACTTAAATGTATTCTAATTGCACCAAAACTTATAATACTAGTACACAATAATCATGTATGCCCGTGGCCTTATAATCAAGCATACATATAATTAGATATGTTACTTACAGGGTGAATGAAACATTAAAAAATGTATATATAGAGAACAATTCCTAAGAACAATTTCAAGAGTTCACACTTAGCTGATGATTGAAAATAAAGCTTGTTTGGCATGCTGTCCCGGGAGAGAGCCCTGAGCTTATAAGATCCTCGAGCCCTGGGCTCCCTCCCGTTGCAGGGCGAGAGGGGAGTTTGAGCTCAGGTAGATCTCGATGACTCCCCCCTTGCTTATTTGTAGCTAAGTGTCGTATATTGATAGTTGAAAAGAGGTGTACTCGCTTAGAGCTTGGCTATGGTATAAAATTTTGTGATCAATTGCTTAGGGTGCTTGTTATTTGGACTGTGGGAGGAAATCTTAGAATCCGGGGAAAACCGACGCGAGCACGGGAAGAACAAGTAAAACTCCGCACAGAAATGCTGCCTGGTTTAGAAGGGGATTAAACCAGAGACATTCTTGCTGTGAGGCAACAGTGCTAATCACTGGCCACCGTGTCGCCCGTTTGAAAAGGAAGGAAAGTAGGGTTGGGTGGGGGGGTTCTTCAAGACGAAGATATTGAGATAAGAAAGCTCTGGTTATTTATAGTGAGTTAGGAATCAACTGATTGGATAATTAGTCGTGAGCTGATGCTGGAACAGCTGAGAACAATCATAAGCACGTGGTCCTCTCGAAATTTGTTTATAAATAAACATCACTTAAATTCACTAACAGAAGAACGAGTTTAAGAACAAACTCATGTTGCGAAAAGTTTAGCTTAAAGCTTAAATGTGCGTATAAATATGAAAAGCGTACACAATTATTAGTGAATGTTACCCATTATCATAGTAACAAGACAAAAAACCTTTTTTGCAGTGTTCACATTCCATCCCAAGTTGAAAAAAGTCCCCAAACTGAAAAAATTGTTCATTTTCTGCATTTAAACTATAATTTCCTACTTTTATCTTCCTTGAAGTCTTATAAACAGTATCTCTCACCGCTTTTGTATGTTGTAAGTAATGAAATATTTAGCAGATACTTTAATCCAAAGCCACTTGCTTAAACAAGTACACTTAATACAGGCACCAGCCGTCAGTAATGAAATGCTTTACTCAAGGGCACAATAACAGCAGCTCATCACTTGCTCCTTTTAGAGACTGAACCGCCAAACAGCTCTACGCTTTACCACCTATAACACACAAGATTAAAAACAAGGAAGCAAGGGCACCCCAGGGGTCAATGCTGAGCATCCATCTGTTCCTATAAGATTCATGGTATTTTTTTTAGCATTTGCAGTGATTTGCAGATGGGATAGAAAATAGGAGGAGAGATATGGATTGATATGTGGCCCTTCTATGATTTATGGAGACTTTCAAAGTGGCTGGTAAACATATGCCGATATTCAATAATATAATATATCGTCATAATGAACATAAATGATATTGTTAACAAGGCCACTTTAAAATAGAGTGAATCATTTTGTATTGTTTTAATTGACCTGTTAAGTATATTCAGATTTTTGTATTTCAGTGGTTGTTCATCACAGCACCAAACGCTTGAAGATTAATAGACTGTTTATCTTCAAACATTAATATTTTCACGTTATATCCCAGCAGGCACAGGATGTCAACATGACGTCAGATTGACGTTGTACACCAGCATCGTGGGACGTTGCATTTTGTTTGGAAATGAAAATTGGGTTGACTTCAGATCCCAAAGTCACGTCAGTGTACAACTTCGAACAGACGTTGCATTTTAGTTACTTTCCAACGCAACCTAAAAACAACAATATATCATGTCTAATGATCTAACCACTTGACATTGTGTGGACGTTACCACTATGACATCTATCACTTAAATGTCAGTATTTGACGTCAATATTGACATTGGTTTAAGATGTTGGCTCGAGTTGGATTTTGGTCACTTTCCAACACAACCTAAAATCAACAAAATATCAATGTCATTTCGCGTCATTATTGGACATCAAAATAACATTGTCCTTAGATGCTGGTGACCTAAATCTAACCCAATATAAAAAATATGAATATTAAAATATGATAATACTCTATTTATAGGCCTGTTGTTTGTTAAAAATATACAATAATCCTCCATTTGTTAACATTACACTCAAAAAATATTTTTGCTGCTTGTTTAAACTACTTATATAAAATAAGCTGAAATAACACAATTCCGGAGAGTTTTTTGAGGGAAACCTAATGGTTTTATGTTCAATCTACTTAAATTATTTACATTTGTCTTGGGAAAACATGAATGAATTGTGTGTAACCCTGCATTTTTATACAATGGCATTCATTAATCTTAGGGAATATAATTTTTTTCATTAATACCTAATAATATCTTATTAAAATCAAAAGTTGTAATTGTTTAATTAAATGGAGCTAATATCGAGGGCCAGTCAGAATCTGTGGACATTTTTTGCTATTTCTGCGCAGAATTATGTAAAAAAAAAAAAACTGTGAATTTTTGCAGAATGATTTTGGGAGTATCTTATCCAAAAACTTAATATATAAAATAAAAAGTTATACCTTTTTAACTTTATATTTAATGTTTACAATGCAAATCCAATTAGATCAACTTATTTGGTAATCAATGCAAGTCTCATATAATATATCTACTAAAAGACAGAAAATATTACTTTACAAACTGTAGTGTAAATAAATCATATTTTCATATTAGTCAATAATATTACTGAAATTAATTTAAAAACTGAATAAATATAAATTTACACTAGTAAACAAATAGCCCAATGAAAATCTGTGATTTTGCTGCATGTGCAGATTGTGTGTGGGCCTACTCATATCTAATAATAAAGTTCAGTAGTTTTTTTCCACTAACATTAACATAATAATTGTAATAAATGTGATTATTTCTCACTGTTGATTTTAATGTTCCAACTAACGTTTATTAATGACACTTTATTGTAAAATGCTATCTATTTTACTTTATCATTCTTTTTTAATAGATTTTTTGTAAATATTTGTTTACTCTGAACATTTATATAGACAAAGCAATGTACAAAAATTATTTTTATTATACCTTATATCAGTGTTTCTCAACCACGTTCCTAGAAGACCACCAGCTCTGCACATTTTCCGAGTCTCCTTAACCAAACACACCTGATTCAAATCATCAGCTCATTAGCAGAGACTGAAAGACCTGTAATGGGTGTAACAGACAAAGGAGACATCTAGAACATGCAGTGCGGGTGGTCCTCCAGGAACGTGGTTGAGAAACACTGCCTTATATAACCTTTTTTTTGCAGTTTAGGTCAATATCCTGATAATACCTTGTATTGTGGTAACAGCTTCAGCAATTAATTGCAACAAAAAAAATTGATACCATCTTAAGCTTAGTAGCAGGTTACATCTGCATAGAATAATGTATCAGAAGTGTGCCGGTCATTTAAATAATGTTTGTGTGTTTGCAGGTACAACTTCTGATTAGCCGATGCACTTGCCCATCTCAGTTCCCCATGGTGAAGGTATCGGATGGGAAATACAGAGTGGGAGACTCTAACACACTCATATTTGTGCGGGTATATGAAACTGCTTTTTTGTCATTTGATCAATTTATATGCTCTATCGAGGTTTTTATGGTAAAATCTGTAAAAAATACTACAGTAAAAATATGGTAAATACGGTTAACAGTAAGTTTCCTTAATATATATGGTAACCGTTAATGAACTTTTCCAGAATTCCCTGCATGACACTTCACTTTTTATGCTTTTTGTTGACATTGCTATGGTTCTTTTTAATTTTACTATCAGCGATGTACATTATAGCTTTATGTTATCTAATGTTGATTAATAATGTTTATTTCAATACTTTAATTTCATGTGTGTTACCATGATGGTGTTTAGTATTTGTGTGAATGACACTCAGCATCTTTAAAATATTAGCATGTTTCTCTGCTTGGGGAAAGTTTGTTTGTGAAAAGCATTAGTTCATTATATGGCATTTTTATCACCATATGTTTATGGTTGTGTTAGCATGTCTGTGTAACAAAATATATGATGTGTAGATGTAAGTACTTCAAAATAATGGTGTATTAACACTATAAATGAATGAAATACAGTAGTTTACCGTAAATATTAGAAATTACTTTTTTTATGGTTTGTACTGTATTTTTAATGGTAAAAAACTGGCACCAAACTGTCGTAGATTTTACAGAGTTTTTTTTTACAGTGATCCATATGTGAAAACAACATAAAAACATGCCAAAAACACAGAAAAACGCTAATTGATCATATAAAGTCATTAAACAAAGAATAGTTATTTTGTTGGAAAAAATGAGGGTATATGATTAAAAAAATATTGCACTAGAGGTGTGTAATATGTATAATCTACAATGGTGTTGTAATTATTATTGTAACAATATGCTAGCTAAAATTGTTAAATAAGTCACTAACTTCGCAAAAAAACAAGCAAAAACATGTATTGAGACTACAAAAGGTTTAACTGTGTCATGAATGGAATTGATGAAAGGAATTCATTACACTAAAAGCAAAAATTAAAAGCGCTGAATGCCAAAAAAAAAAGCTAATTGATTTAATGTCAAAACCTTGACGTTTATTTGACATGCGCATATTGATGCCCTTTTGACTACCAAAATAACAATACAAAAAGTATTGTAATAAGAAAAGTTTGATTCATCTGAAAGTTTACACTGGATTTTGTATCCCTACGATGCATGTAAACTACCTTGATGTCAAAACAGCATTAAAAAACACGTCAAAAATCGATTTGATGTCAATTGACTACCTTGATGTCAAAACAACATCAAAAACATAAAAAAAAACATAAAAAAATGCTAATAGTTTTGATGTCAACTAAGCAGGCACAGGATGTTAACATAACATCAGATTGACGTTGTACCCCAACATCGTGGGGACGTTGTATTTTGTTTGGAAATGAAAATCGGGTCGACGTCAGTGTCCAACCTAAAATCATTCAAATATCAACATCTAATGATGTTACAGCTTGACGTTGTGTGGGCGTTAACAATATGATATCTATCAGACATTGGATTTTGGATGCCATACCTGACGAATAAATGTCAGTACTTGACATCAATATGAAGTTGTTTGAAGATGTTGGCTCTCGTTGGATTTTGGTCAGTTTCCAAAGCAACCTAAAAACAACCAAATATAAACGTCTAATGATGTTACATCTTGGTGTTATGTGGACGTTACCACTATGACGTCTATCAGATATTGGATTTTGGTTGTCATACCTGATGAATAAAAATCTGTTTTTGACGTCAATATGACTTTGGTTTAAGATGTTGGCTCAACGATGGATGGACTTTTCAACACAACCTAAAATTAACCAAATATCAACGACATTTGATGTTGTTATTGGACGTCAAAATAACGTTGTCCTTAGATGCTGGCTCGCTGCCAATATTAGATGTGAATGTGATGTCATTTTTACATCAAGGTAGTCAATTGACATCAAATCCATTTGCATTTTTTTATGTTTTTTTATGTCGTTTTAACATCAAGGTGCCCGCTGGGTACTCTTATTCATGCCTGTCTATGCTTAGAAATGTGTCGATCCGTCAGTGTCACAGAAATATGTCTTTTACTGCTTTGTTGACAAGAAATGGAAGAGTATCTGTTTTGAGGATACCATAAACTGAGATAAATGGCTTCTAAACAAACACACAATCAACTCGTGGATAGAATTTGCTCATAAATTTTTATTAAGGTGTGTATGTGTGTGTGTGTGTGTGTGTGTCTGTGTGTAGATTTTGAGGAATCATGTTATGGTGCGAGTGGGCGGCGGATGGGACACCCTGGAGCACTATCTAGACAAACATGATCCCTGCCGCTGCACTTCTCTCGGTACGTGAACATGCACACAAACACACACCTACATCAAATTAGCATCAGAAATGATGTAAACGGTCAAAGGGTTGTGGTTGTCTATCATGTATCTATTACTATTAATATGGGTGAGCTATCTTACCTTTAAGATCAGTTTGGCATAATGAAGTAAATCATGAGACACTCATGGGATGATCATTATTTTGCAAAACACACAGATTTAGTTAGATTCATGCAAATGTTCTGTTTTGGGCATTAAAAAATACTGTCAGGATTTATAATAGAAAAGAGCATCTCTTTCAGATGAAGCATTTATGAAAAAAGAATTCAAATAAATTATGTAGCGTGAATTCAGAGATGTATAAAGTACTAGAGACCCAGACTTAAGTAAAAGTACAAGTGCTCTATCAAAAAAGTGACGAGTAGAAGTTGAAGTACACATTAAGCACAATACTTAAGTGGAAGGATTAAAGTATTCAACATTTTTTGTACTTAAGTATTGCAAGTAGTTTATTTAAAAATTCACTACTCAAGTACTGAAAGTAAAAGTACAAGTATTGCGTTATGTAGTTATTTTTTAAAAAGCAGTCAAAATACATATTGTTTTGATTATTTTAAATATATTTTTTGAGGCAAAGGATTAAGCAGAACAAAAAGAACCATGGTTTACGATTTATAATATAAATATAAATATATATATATATATATATATATATATATATATATATATATATATATATATATATATATATGATGGGTCAAAAACACCATTCAGCGTGACAGCCTTTATGATAGACAGTTAACTTTATGTGAACATTGCAGCATGATATGAACCGCGGGTAGCTAACGGTAGTTAACTTATCTAGCTCTTATGGATAGCTCAAACTGCTGTTTTGTGTATTATATTATTATATACATATATCTGATCGAAAGTTTTCCCGATGTTCAGTATGCAAATATTTTTTTAAATTATGAAAATTATAATTTTTTAATCACTTTTCTACATCGATGGATAAGTGACTGCAAGGGCATTGCCGACAAAGAGCGTGTGTTTGTGTGCATGGAAATGTATTATCCTCCCTCTCTGTTAAATTTGATCTAATCCATGTCCTGAAACACAGCCCCTCTCCTGCCTTCACTTATTCTAACAGAGAGAGCGATTCGTTTGTGAATGAATCTCCGTTATGAACGACTCGTTCTCTTAGCCGACAATAATACAAGTTTCTAGCACTGCAGCATCCGATTGTCGTATTTTATTTACATAGTTCACTTTTTTTTTTTAACAAAACTAGCATAAGCCTAGAATTAAGTGCGAGTTGGTGCTTCTTTATTGTAATTTACTGAATAAATATTCCAGTCTCATAAACCTTCAGAAATAATATGCTGGTTTGCTGCTTATTGTTTTATTAGTGTGTTTAAAACAGCTTTCTTTGATGAATGGAAAGTACAGAAGGACAGAATAGAAAACGTTTCTGACTTTATAAATGTTTTTATCATCACTTTCCATCAATTAAAGGCATCCTCACTAAATAAAAGTAATTTTAGTGTAAAATTTTAAAAAGCAATTTATTACAGTTAAATCATGACTTCTGATGTTTTTTTCTAATTATCAAAGAATCCTGAAGAAAAATACTCAACTGTTAATAAATATTGATTCTAATAATAATAACAACTTCAAATACTTCAGTTTTGAGATAAAATATATTCAAATAGTAAGCAGTTATTTTAAGTAGTACAAATATTTCAGAATTGTACTGCTTTTGCTGTACTTTGAATCAAATAAATGCAGGCTTGGTGAAAAAGATGACTTAAAAAAAAGAAAAAATGTACTGTTTTAAAACTTTTGACCAGTAGTGTGTGTGTGTGTGTGTGTGTGTGTGTGTGTGTTATCGGACTCAGTTGGGCGCATAACTAGAACAGAGTTCATACACATTTTTACTACTGAAATTCCATGACTTTTTCCAGGAAATTGTCATGACCTAATGTGTAATGTCTATGTATGCATGATAAATAATAAGAAAAACAATGCAGCATACCATAAAACAAGCAAAAACCTATTTTGTTTATATTTATTTTTATATCTATGTAAAATTTATTTAGATAATGCTTACACAGCTTATTCACTAATAATGTGACGTGAGAGCATGCTTTTGGCCTGGAAAGCTTCTCCAGGCCTGAAAAATGGCATGTCAAAATTCCATGACTTTTCCAGGTTTTCCATAACCATATGAACGCTGCTAGAAGTGAGAACATTTTCTCCATTCATATTAATTTACTTAGAATCTCCTGTAAATCACCTTCTCTATTACCGAGAGTACTGCAATCCCATGCCAATTTGCCCTGTTGAGTATATATGGCCTGTAGTATTTTAAACACACTTCTTTAAGGAATTAGATCATTATTTTCTAAAAAACCTCCATTCATTTCTTTCATCAGTCCATAAGTTGACAGCTCAACCAGTTACTCCAGTCCACGAAATCAAAGAGCGCTTAACCTCACCACGACCTGACGGCCAGTGTGCATCTCAGACGACTCTCATGCTGAGCCGAACTCAGTCTCCCCTACAGTCAGTTTTCTGGACCCCTTCAATAGCCTACAGAGGCCATAAAGGATGGCCTTCTCCTCCACGCTCCTCCTGTTCACCCGACCCTGAACATCAGCCCACGCGCCGGAGAAACACAAGCTCCTCTCCTAACAAGTAAGTGCCCAGTGGGAGTCATGAAATAAAAGTTTTTTAACCCTCTGGTGTTATGTCACGCTTGTGGTTTTCATGGTCAAAAAAGGGACAAACGCCTGTAAATTACCGTCTGTGTTCATTTATTCATTTTCTTTTTGGCTTTGTCTCTATACTAATCTGGGGTTGCCACGGCGGAATGAACCGCCAGCTTATCCAGCATATGTTTTACGCAGCGGATGCCCTTCCAGCGGCAACTCATCACTGGGAAAACCTTCTGTGTGTTTTTGTAAAATTAAAAACATTTACAGTTGCAATAAGAATTATTCAACCCCCTGATTTATTAGCCCCCCTGTTTATTTTTTTCCCCAATTTCTGTTTAACAGAGAGAAGATTTTTTCAATACATTTCTAAACATAATAGTTTTAATAACTCATCTCTAATAACTGATTTATTTTATCTTTGCCATGATGACAGTAAATAATATTAGACTAGATATTCTTCAAGACACTTCTATACAGCTTAAAGTGACATTTAAAGGCTTAACTAGGTTAATTAGGTTAACTAGGCAGGTTAGGGTAATTAAGCAAGTTATTGTATAATGATGGTTTGTTCTGTAGACTATGGAAAAATAAATAGCTTAAAGGGGTTAATAGTTTTGACCTTAAAATGGGTTTTAAAAATTAAAAACTGCTTTTTTTCTAGCCAAAATAAAACAAATAAGACTTTCGTCAGAAGAAAAAAATATAATCAGACATACTGTGAAAATTTCCTTGTTCTGTTAAACATCATTTGGGAAATATTTAAAAAAGAAAAAAACTCAAAGGCGGTTCAATAATTCTGATTGCAACTGTATTGTTTTGTTTAATGATATTTTTTTATATTATTTTGCATTTTGAGAGGGTTTTGTGGTAATAATTAATATTTGTGCAGTAATTAGTAATTATTCCATTTCCCCTATTGAAAACAATGCAATGTTTATTTGTAATACTTTTTTTCATTATTGTATTATTTCTAGGTAAAATAGAGACTCTGCCATACAAAAACAAAAGGCAGATTAGCCTCTGGTTGTGAAGAAATGGTTGTGAAGAAATGTAATGATAAGGTGTAACTATTATTACTATTTCTACAAAGCAGCTTGTGAATGTTTTAGTTGTTTAGACATTACTAGGGGATTGTGGATTTGAATATACATTTAGACAATAAAAAAAACTTTTTTGACAAGTTTTAAATATTTATTGTTTTAATTGTTATTTGAAGTATTAATTTTTGTATCATGATTACAGTCAAATCCCTTTAAGGCAAGTCATTTCACTTGGCAGCCATCTTAGAAACACCTCTCGGGCAGTATGCTCGGGAAGCATAAAATTCTCCAAAACTGCTTGCCAAGCTTATGATTGATTTTCATATTAGGAATCATCAATAAAATTAAACAACAACTGTCTCTTTATTTTAATTTTTAAATGTTTGAACCACACAAAATCTGCAGAAACTCACGTCTGGTCCGAGCTCCTCCCGCGGAGTATTGTCAGTCTATAGTAATCGATGATTGGCTGCTGTAGTAGAAGGCAGGCTTTTTTCGCCATATAGCGATCAATGATTGGCTCCTGTACTAGTATGAGGGCTTTATTCATCATATTGACAGTTACACTTTTCTCCACTCAAAAAGATACGGGTGACGTGTCTTGTGTATTCTTTAGTCTTTGTTACAGTACAATCTGTATAAAGAGCTATAACGAGACTACACAAAAGCCTTAACATTTTGTATGATGCTGTGTGTGTGTGTGTGTGTGTGTGTGTGTGATTAAAACTGAAATTAGAACTGAATTTAGGAATAGTTTTGAAACAAATCTTTGGCTTAACAAACAAAATTAAATACGTAGGCTAATGAATGTCTTCAGTGGTAGGCTAATGAACGTCTCCACCATTTCCTTATCCACAAAGTAAAGGAGTAAAGTAAAGAGTAAAAATCAAATAAAGAGAAAGTAAAGAAGCCGAATGGAGGGGGTTCGTTCTTTATCCTCGTGCTGCAGATGACCTGTTTAACTATTTTCTTGCTAGTGAAGTGTTCAGTTTGTCCTTTTACAAAGTATGGCATGTAAATGGCAAATGTGCCATGGTGCGACGCAACTGACTCTTAAAGGGAATGGGAGATGAGACTCTGATTGTTTTAATGGACATTTTGCTCAAAACACACCCATAACTCATTAACAGAGTAACCACAACCCTGTTAAACCATGCGCCGGGGTGCAGAGCGTATTTTTTTCATCCCTAAAATAGCAGAAATGAATTCGGACACGTCCTTAATGCTTTTGCACCATGTGCTTTAGACTTTGTGCCTAGATCATTAAAATAGAGCCCTTAGAGTGTTCCCCTTTACTCCTGTGCACTTTTTTCCGCATCATGGTAAATTTTTTAACTGTGCAAACAAAATATTCTCTAAATGTTCATATTTTTCCTATTTCCCATAAATTCCCTATGGCGGTCATTTTTGACCCTCAAGGCCACAAGTGTGTTTGTGTGTGTGTGTCTCTATTTCACACTCTTGGTGTTTTAAAGTGTTGCTCAAGAAGTTTTAGACCATTTCAATGATTCAAATTCATTCAGATGAATTTCAAAAAACACACATTTTCAGCCTCAAATAAATGAAGACTACCAGAGGGTCAAAGGGCTAGTTTACAGAGTAATGACAATTCTGTTATCAGTTAATCACCCTTGTGTTGTTCCAATCCCTTGAGACCTCTGTTCATCTCCAAAGCACAAATGAAGGTATTTTAGATGAAATCTAAAAGATTTGACACATTCAAAAGCTTTAAAGAAAAAAGGACATTGTAAAAACATTCCATGTGACTTTTTACCGAGTTCAGACTGCATGATTTTATACCCAATTTTGACTCTCGAGGTTTTGAGAAATTGCAGACAAATGCCTTAAATCACAGGCAAATCAGTGCTCGTTTACTTTGAGTATCAATCACACAGTGTGACCTATCAAAGATGCCATCTGAGAGAATTGCAGATGAGTCGCCGACGCCCATCAGATCTTTGGCATGCTAAATATCTGGAGCTGTAAGCTATTCAAATCATGCCGTGTAAAAGGTGTTCTGATTGAAAATAACATCGGTGATTACCTACAGCCAATGAGAGAGCAGAATCCACTGTATATGGGTATCTGCAGGCCAGCGGGAGGTTGGAGGAGAAGTTAAAAGGGCTTCTTTTCAGTCTAATTGGACCCAAGAGATGAAGGGTAAACTTGTGAAAATTGTTTGACCCGTGTTTGACGTATCAGCTGAGTAGGGGTTTAACCCTGGCATCCTGACCAAATTTGCCCACTGGCCATCTGAGCAATATTACAACCAAGTTAAAAAAAGAAAATTGTTGAGGCGAAATTGCTATTTCCCTTCAAAACCCATGGTGAGCAAAATAAGTACATTTTCTACCCCACTAAAGGCTTCTTTCCCATTATGTAGTTAATAACAAAAGATATACTATGTGACTTTGTTTTGTTCCCATGTCAACTCTCCCGTGTGTTTGGTTGTGAGATGTAGTTTGTGGACTGAGAAAAAGTTGTCTGTGATTCTCCTATTGTAAAGTCATGCAGTGTGAAACCCAGTCGCTGATCCATCCTACTGTGTAAACAGCAGTGACTAAATGCTACCCCAGATAGTCATGCAGTGTGAAAACATCTGTGATGCGACTACTTTGAAAATCATGCAATCTGAACTCGGCATTAGCGGTTCAGCTGTGAAAAGACGAAGCTCCAGGAACACTTTTGTGCACAAAAAATTTGTAAATATGACTTTGTTTACTTCATATTCTTTTCCATGTCAGGTTGTCAAGGTGCTTGTTTACTATGGGCAATACGGCATATTAGCATTTGAGTCAGCAGCACAACACGCAAACATTGTATTGTCCCTAGTAAATATGCGTCTTGATCTAATACAGGAGACATTGACAAACAAAGTGGTTTTTACATTTTTTTTTTGGCACACAAAAGTGTTCATGAAGTTTCACATGATTACAAGGGAATCACTGAAGTGGAATGTTTTGATAATAGCTATGTCTCCATCCAAAGATGCAAATTAGATTTATGCGCAACATTGAATGAGTCAAAGAGAACAAAATCATTACTTCCTGATAAGCTGGAGCCAAATATCAAAAAGAAAAATGTAATTTACTGCATTAGGAAAAGCCACTCTGGGCCTTTTTTCTTTTATAATATTTATTTGCACCTCAGAAGACGAAGACAAAATGCAATGAATGTCCAGACCACTCTTTTGGAGCGCAGACGCTCAAGACAGTTCTTGGAGGTAATGACTTCAAACTACTTTGATTACAGACTTTGGCTAAGAGATTTTAGAATGACCAAAACAACATTTCAGATGTTGGTTAATGTGGTCGGTCCACTGGTTTGTCCATTAATGCCGACCCATTGCACCCATTTTTGTTATTACAGGATTTGTTAAAACAAATTGCGTTTTAATACGCATGCTGGAATTTATTTGGTAAATGTTTTTCCATCGTAGTCTATGCACATTTTTCCTATAGGATAAAAGTTTGTTCTATTCACTTGTGCGCATGTTTTATTTTGCACATTTTCAAAATGTATGCATATCTTGGAACTAACATTAAGCATTTTTAATGCAATATTCCAAAATGTGCATAAAAATAGGTAAATGGAAAGATAGCTAGTGTTTTTGGTTCCTTTTCTGGACTTTGAATGTCTCTGGACCATCTATGGAGGATGAAGTAGCTCTCGTATTTCATCTAAAACTTCTTAATATCTCTTCCGAAGATGAACGAAGGTCTCAGGGTATTGAACGGCTTGAGGATGAGTAATTAATAACAGAATTTTCCTTTTTGGGTGAACTAATCCTTTAAGCAATACCTAATCCATTTTGATTTTCAAGTCGGCATGAAATTAAAAAAAGGTTTAAGCTTTTTTTTTATTTAACCTTATAATTTTTTATTTCATAGGTTTGCTAAAAACCTGTCACTTCTTACAAATGACAAATCATTCAGATCTGCCTCCATCCAACAAACAAATGATGAATAGTATCAAGTCTGTGGCCTACATCATAATACAGAAGACATTTTGTTGCTACTTCTGTTACATTGCAATTTTCAAACAAAAATGTTGTGTATATATAGATACAGTCAGAACTTGTTAAAATCAAATTGGTCTAACAGAAAATCTTTCTCGCGGGCATAGATCTGCCTGGCAGGATGATAGAAATCCACTTAAACCCTTGGATTTTCACAAACACATTACTTGTTGTCTGAGGTTTGTGAACCTGACAGAAACAACAGCCAGAGTCTAAGGCATAAACCTAACAATGGGTTTTTGTGCAAGACGAAGAGAGAGACAGACTGTGATATGTTTGATTTAATTAGGATCTGAGTTCACCCAATTTAACAAACTTGTTCCACTTCATCATAACATCTCATTATCAATGCCACACTTTTAGCGAAGACCAATCTGCAAGAATGTAATTATAGATGCTATTATTTCATATTCCCATAGTCTCTATTTTTCACAGTTAATGACCAACATATTTAATGTTGGCTGTTGAATTATAGCAATAAAATTAGTAGAATAACAAAAAAAAACTCATAGGATTCATTCAAAATTCAAGAAATGAACCGTGTTAATGCTGTACCTTAGTTTATTTGTGTAGTAATGTATACTAACTCAACATTAGCTTGCTAGACTTAACCTTAATCAAAATTTACAGACTGTTTCAATGAAGATTACTCTAAAATTATATGTCCATATTGTTTTCACATGCAATACAAGCTGTCGGCAGCTAGCTCTCTGCTGGTTGCCCACTAAAGCTAAGCAGAGGTGCGCCTAGTCAGTACCTGGATGGGAGACCACATGGAAAAGCTAGGTTGCTGCTGGAAGTGGTGTTAGTGAGACCAGCAGAGGGTGCTCAACCTGCGGTCTGTGTGGGTCCTAACGCCCCGGCATATTGATGGGGACTCTATACTGCTCAGTGAGCGCCATTGTTCGGATGAGACGTTAAACCGAGGTCCTGACTCTCTGTTGTCGCTAAAAATCCAAAGATGGCCTTCAAAAAAAAAGTAGTGGTTTAACCCCGGCATCCTAACCAAATTTGCCCACTTTCCTCTGTCCATCATGGCCTCCTATCCATTCCCATATCACACTTGGCTTAATCATTCTGTCTCCTCTCCACCAATCAGCTGATGTGCGGTATGGGCCAATATGGCTGTCGTTGCATCATCCAGGTGGATGCTGCACATTGGTGGTGGATGAGATTCCCCCCAATATGTGTAAAGCGCTTTGAGTGTCCAGAAAAGTGCTATAAAAATGTAAGGAATTATTGTTATTATTATTATAATATTCATTCCATTATTTCACAAGTGTGCACTTATCACACATATTATGTGAGAGTTTGCATTAATCGGTCATTTCTTGCATTTCACTTCTTTCCAAAGTTCACCATTAAGTATGTTAATAGGCAAATATGAGAAAAGAAAATTGGAAAAATTAACTTTTTTGGGAAGAGAAATTGGCAAAATGAGAGATTACAGTGAGATTAAAAAAAAATAATAATTTTGAGGTGGTGCCTGGTGCATTTAAACCTTTATTAAATGGGGCCGAATCATCTAAAAATGTATCAAAGAAATTGCAAATGCATAAATGTGTCCTGCTAATAAACTGTTATAATGTATGTCCATTAGGTCTCCATTTCATTTAACCCCTAAAAAAATTTACTTAATCATGAAAATCTGTGTCCCTAAATATGTGATACTATCAGCAGCTGTTGAGGAAAGATAAAGTATACTGACAAGTCTCTGTGTGGGTGTTTTTCAGATTTAGAGAGAGACCAGGTACTCCTCATGTGTACACTTGTCCTGCCAGTAAAGACAGCTTGAAGACAAACTCCACCAGTAGGAAAGGCAGAGACGCAACACGGACCCCACCAGTACCTCGCCTCACAAGCAGTCTTCCACGGACCAGTCATCGTCCTACCACACCCCAACCTGAGATACAGCGTCCTCAAACTCCTCTTGATTTTCAGAGAAACCTCAATCAGGTCCAACCCCAGCAAGTGCCTGAAAAGAATCTGGGCCAAACCTGGACCAAATCACAGTTTGTTTCCAAACTGAGACAAAATTCCACAGCTGGAGGAAAACGACGAGAAAATCAGGATAGAGCAGACTCACAAGAAAGTCCCAGCAGGACTTTCCAAAATATACATTCATATACCAAACCTCCAAACATCACAGTTGAGGATCCAGAGGACAACGGGGGTCCCAAAAACAACAATTTCACCCGCACCTTTTCTCCTTTTAAAGGGCTGATAGGAGCGATCTCAGAAGCACAATTTAACAGACCTAGAACTCAAGCTGAGATCCCACAAAAAGAGTCCTCAGAAAAAGCAAAAAATATTCTGGATGTAAATAAGAATGGTCAAGCTGAACAAGCAACTGAGAGATCGTTGAGCAAAAAGGTACAGCACTTGGTCCTACCAGTGCGGTCTCACCTCATCAGCTCAAGTATATCTTCCCAAAGCCTGCTTGATCCTCAAAAGTCTATAGCAGATATTGGAGGTGAAGATAGAGGAACTGAGAGAAGCTATCTCTTCACTCCTCCCCCTCTTAGTCCTGCTCAGGAAGCAGTCCTCTACAAGAGCCTAGAGGAGGAGATCTTGGCCAATCTACATCAGCTAAGCATTAACTCGGAAACCAGCACTAGCTCTGATGAGAAGCATCATGATGAGACTCCTAAGAATTCAGGAAAGATCCCATTTGACCACTGTAAAGCCTCCAACAGATCAGCAAGTCTTGATCAGGCAAGTCCCAACCATGTAAATAGGGCTTTTGATGCAGTCATTGCTGAACTCTCTGGAGGCCAAAGGAATTTAGAGAAGGTGTCAGTTGAGAAATGGGTGAACACTCTTCCTAAGGGTTTCAAAGGCAAGATGGAGGACAGTCACGCTACCACACACCACCTAAAGGTCTCTAAACCTTGTATGACCAGTTCTTGGTCTTCATTGGGATCTAGTATGGATTCAAAGGAGACTGCTGAAATTGTAATAGTGCAAGTAGACAACATAAACCGTGAGACTAAAATTCCCATTGGCAGAGTGTCTAATTTAGAAAATGAACATGTTAAGAAGCAGAGAAGCTCTTCATTCAAACAAAGGAGATCCTTAAGGAAGCCAGAGAGAGTCCCGTCCATCTTTAAGCTGAAACTAAGACCTTGTGTTCGACCAAGACGTGATCTCAGGTACGACCAGAAGCCTTCAAAGATCCCGAAACCGGTTTTCTACAAAAGAACGAGCTGCAGAGATGGTGGCTCTCACAACCTGAGAAAAAACAATTCCCCACATGGGTCTTTCAGGACAGACAGCTCTCCAGAAAACAATTGGATTAAATCAAAATCTCAGGTCCCAATAATGAGGAAAATAAAGTGCCAAGGATCAAGCAAGGAGCTTCCTGCAGAACAAGATCTCGAATCCTGGGTTTAATTGACAACTCAGAATTGAAGGCTTGCAATTTTGGAGTTTTGACTGCCAATTAAAACAAGCCATATGTTGATCAGGGACTAGGAGATTTCAAGATTTACATTTACAGCATCTTGATCATAGATTAAAGTTGTCTTAGACTATTTGGTGATTTGTTAATTGTTTACATATGAATTGTTGTATTGTACATACAGAGGTTAAGCAATGAAAATGCAACACTGGCCAATATATTGTGGTTATATACAACCTTTACACATTTATTGTTTAAAAACCTCTCTGGCAGCTATCGTTTTAATGCCATAGCAAAGGAACCATGTTGTTTTTGACACATATTTAGAGTTTTTTTGTTGTTGTTTTGCATTAATATTTGTAGTTAAACTAATCATCATGTAGATGTAAAATATATGTACTATGCACTTCAAAGAGTTAAGTGTTGTCCTCAAACCAATAACTTTTCTGACACAAAAAGTGAATAAGAGAAGTTTTGATTAAATTCTAACTCAAATAGTCACCAAAGACTGATCTGAAAGTTATGTTAATACCAGATGTAAAAGAAATGCATCTCAGCTGACCTTTTGTAATCACTAAAGATGCCCCTCCCCCCCTTAACATTGTGAAGCGCTTTTGGCCATACACAATAAATGCACTATATAAATACACATTACATTACATTCATTCATTTTCTTTTCCGCTTAGTCCCTTTGTTATTCTGGGTTCGCCACAGCGGAATGAACCACCAACTTATCCAGCATACGTTTTATGCAGCGGATGCCCTTCCAGCTGCAACCCATCACTGGGAAACACCCATACACGCTCATTCACACACACATACACTACTGTCAATTTTAGCATTCCCAATTCACCTATAGTCTTTGGACTTCGGAGAAATCGGAGCACCAAAAGAAAACCCACATCAACATGTCAAACAAACTCCACATAGAAATGCCAACTCACCCAGCCGAGGCTCGAACCATTGACCTTTTTGCTGTGAGGCAATCGTACTGCCCACTGCGCCACCGCGTCGTCCACATTACATTACATTGTAATATAAAATTGAAACCTGAAAATGCACTTCCTGTTTGTTTTCAGTTCAATTCTTAGATTACTGTCTGAGGTATTGGGGTAACATATTAACCACGCCCATCCAACTGTCAGTTTTGACAGTGCTATGACAGCAAAGATGAGGAGGATAAAAAAGCCACGCCCACTGTTTTCTCATTTAATTCCGCTTCTCTAGGAACTGCATCACAATATAAAAAAAAGGTCACCCCGTTAGGTTTATGCAGAATTAAAAGCCATGTGAGTGATTTAAACATTAAAATGCATATCTATGTTCAAAATGAATTTTTAATGTTTTCACATTTTTTCAATTCAATTCAATTCATCTTTATTTGTATAGCGCTTATACAATGTAGATTGTGTCAAAGCAGCTTTACATGAAAGTTTATAGTGTATTGAAACAGTGTCAGTTCAGTTTTTAGTGTTTAAGTTCAGTTCAGTTTAGCTCAGGTCAGTGTGGGTTAATAATCACTACTGAGAGTCAAAACACTGAAGAGCAATTTCATCGATGCGCAGCTCTACAGATCCCGAACCATGCAAGCCAGTGGCGACAGCGGCGAGGAAAAAACTTCACCAATTGGCGAAAGTGAAGAATTAAAAAAACCTCGAGAGAAACCAGGCTTAGTTGGGCACGACCATTTCTCCTATGGCCAAACGTCTTGTGCAGAGCTGCAGACTACTGCTTTGACACAATCTACATTGTAAAAGAGCTATAGAAATAAAGATGAATTGAATTGAATCACAAAGCTATAGCGTTTCTTCCTTGGTGTTTTCAAGTCACCTTGTGCTTCAGCGTTTTTTGCTGCTGGTTTTTATAAATAACTCTTGGCATAAGTCTGGAGCTAATAATAGCCTCGTCAGAAGTGCAGTCTGTCACACTACAGCAGCTGTGCTCCCTTGCAACTTCCTTCTCCTTGTTCCCTCTCTTCAACCCCAGGCCCCTTTCATCCTGCTTTAACATCCCCAGACTCTTGTCAAGAAGAGAAACACTTTGAAGGTGATCCTCGAGAGCAGGATACTCTTGAGGACCGCAATTTTGTGGATAAAAAGATTCATTCGGATTTTTTTTTTGGGGGGGGGGGGGGGGGGGGGGGGGTTAACTTGAATCTCATACAACTATTAAGAACAACAGCATAAAATAAAAATTATTCTTGTATATACTAGTGAACATTAGTATGTTTCAACAGCAGTTCCAACTGATATATATGGAAATATATGCAAATTAGGAGATACAAGTTCAAATATGTACAGAAATGTTCAAATATTGTATATATATATATATACAATATATATGTGTGTGTGTGTGTTCAGTTGCTTAAGCGGGCTAATAATATCAACAAACATACTAACAAACATATTAACATTCAAATTATACTAGAAACATAGTAAGAATATACCAATCCATACTAACAATATGCTAATTCATACTATAATCATACTAGCAACATGCTAATTCATTATAGAACCATGCTAACAACATGCTAATTTAGGCTAGAAACAGGCTAGCAACATGGCAGTTGATACTAGAACCATTATAATTTATGTAAGCAACTGCCTAGCAACCACTTAGAACACCTTAGCAACTGTCAATCAACACCGTAGTAACCACCTAGAACACCCTAGCAACGCCTTAGTAACCTCTCAGAACACCCCAGCAACAACTTAGCAACCACTCAGAACACCAGCCTAGCGACACCTTAGCAATGACCTAGAACATCTTAGCAACCGCCTAGCAACACCTTAGCAACCGTTAAACAACCTCTCATAACACCATAGCAACCACCTAGCAACACCTTTGTAATGACCTAGAACATCTTAGCAACCTACTAGCAACACCTTAGTAACCAAACAGAACACCTTAGCAAATGCCTAGCAACGCCTTAGCAACCACTCAGAACACCCTAGCAACCGCCTAGCAACCACTCAAAACACCCTAGCAACCATCTAGCATCGCCTTAGCAACCACTCAGAACACCTTAGCAACTGCCTAGCAACCACTCAGAACACCTTAGCAACTGCCTAGCAACATCTTAGCAACCTTCTAGTAATGCCCTAGCAACCGCTAAGCAACCACTCAGAACACCCTAGCAACCACCTAGCAACACCTTTGCGATGACCTAGCAACTACTCAGAAAACCTTATGCAACACCTTAGCGACCACCTAGAGCACCCTAGCAACACCTTAGCAACCACTCAACACCCTAGTAACTGCCTAGCAACCCCTTAGCAATCACCTAGTACACCCTAGTAATGCCTTAGCAACTACTCAGAACAACCTTGCAATCGCCTAGCAATGCTTAGCAACCCCTTAGTGGTCGGTCTAGCAACCACTCAGAATACCCTAGCAACACCTTAACAACTACCTGGAACACCCTAGCAATGCCTTATTGACTGTTGAACAACCACTTACCTAAGTAACTGCCTAGCAACACCTTAAACAGTAAAATCACCCTATCAACGCCCTAGCAACCACTCAGAAGTTCATAGAACCCACCTAGCAACACTTTAGCAACAACTCAGAACACCTTAGCAACCACTCAGAACACCCTAGCAACCACTTAGCAAGAAACATGCCAAAAAGTTTTAAACTTCCTAAAAAGTGCTTCAGTTATTTCAACCTTAAAACTACTTCAATTGTCCAGACGAGGCTTTCTCAAGCCACCATAAAGTCTGTCTTTGAACTTTACTTTTTTAGTTATATATATTTGGATATTGGAGGAGCTGACCACGACGACCAGGTAAAAATCAGAAAACATGATAAAAATCAGACAAGGGCTTTTCTTTTTCTGGATAGCTTTTTAAATATTGCGGTTGGGTTTAGGGAAGGGGGTGAGCCCAGTTCAATCGGTGCTTTTTAAAACACTATTGGTTGGGTTTAGGGAAGGAAGAGGGTGGGTCAGTCGATCAGTTAGTCAGTCAGTCGACAGCAGCCTCTGGTGGATTTACGTGAGAACAGCAGGCATGAATGGGACTCACGGGAGAAATTTGAGATCTGAAAAAGTGTACACAGCGGCCTCTGGTGGATTCATGAAAACAAAAACTGCAAAAAAAAACATACCTCCTGGAACGTTTTTCGCTATCTCCAGAAATGTACACAGGGGTACGTAATCAGAATGAGCCTGAGTTGCAGAGTATTGACCTTAAATTGTTTTTGAAAAATTAAAATCTGCCTTTATTCTAGCCAAAATAAAACAAATAAGACTTTCTCCAGAAGAAAAAATATTATAGGAAATACTGTGAAAAATTCCTTGCTCTGTTAAACATCACTTGGGAAATATTTTGTAATTATTACATATAATATGTAAATATTACATTTTTGTAATCCCAGTGATTGATAAAAATATATATAGTTGCAATCAGAATTATTGAACCCCCTTTGATTTTTTTCTTTTTTAAATATTTCCCAAATGATGTTTAACAGAGCAAGGAAATTTTCACAGTATGTCTGATAATACTTTTTTTCTTCTGGAGAAAGTCTTATTTGTTTTATTTTGGCTAGAATAAAAGCAGTTTTTAAATTTTTAAACCTATTTTAAGGTCAAAATTATTAACCCCTTTAAGCTATTTATTTTTTCATAGTCTACAGAACATCATCATTATACAATACCCTAATTACCCTAACCTGCCTAATTAACCTAATTAACCTAGTTAAGCCTTTAAATGTCACTTTAAGCTGTATAGAAGTGTCTTGAAGAATATCTAAATAATATTTACTGCCATCATGGCAAAGATAAAATAAATCAGTTATTAGAGATGAGTTATTAAAACTATTATGTTTAGAAATGTGTTGAAAAAAATCTCTCCGTTAAACAGAAATTGGTGGAAAAAAATATAAAGGGGGGCTAATAAATCAGGGGGTTGAATAATTCTGATTGCAACTGTAAGTGGCCATTTTTGCAATATTTCAAATTATATGTTGTAGGGTTGCACGATTTACCGGTACTGTGGTAGTATCGCGATACCATGGCTCTAAAATACTGCCCGTGCCACTGTAGTTTGTAAACGGTGGTATCGTCATTAACAATAGACAATGTTACATGTGGAAAAAGTCACCAAAATGCTCACACGTTTCTGCAACAATAGACCATTTTATTTGAATAGTCTGTGGAGCCCTTTAAAGATGCACGTTTCTTGATGTTTTCTGACAATTCGAACACACATCTCAATCAGTTCATTCTGTTCCTCTCAATATGATTTAGTAGCTACAACCGCGGCAATCGCTTAAAAAGAGCGACTCACAAAGTGAAATTTTAAAATACTTTAGATTCTTACTTGATAAGACTAAAAAAACAATGGATGAAAAACCTAAAATAGCTACAGGAAACATTGAAACAATTTTTGACCACTTCATATAGTCAACAATGTTGGAACAATGCCCTTTTTGTAACAGATTTCGTTTGGTATAATTTGCAACAAAATTTTTATGTATTTTTGTTGGTCAGTTTTCTACAAAATAAACAAAAAGAATGGATAAATTTTAGGTGAAGTGACGTGCAAATAATACTTTTTTCAATAATTAGGGAATTATGAACTAAATTGAAGTAGACCTATTATAACATATAAAACAGTATTTCTGACAATTTTTTAATATTTGAGTGATGAATTACAGTATCGCAATACTACTTGGTATCGTGATACTTCAGCTGGTACAGCATCGTAAGATGACGTGGTATCGCGACAACCCTAATATGTTGCATATATGACATATTTCATATATTTAAAATCCAAATATGAACTTGTATCTCATATATGTCATGTCTTTATATTTCCATGTATCATTTCTCTATATAAAGCCTCAGTGATTTACAAGATGCTTTGAATGGCTCCTTGTACATTCACTGTATAAGCAGTAGGGCAGAAACATCACCTCTGAAAAACAGATACTGATGTAAGATATTGATTTTGTACAACACACAGTAGAGGATACATTTTCCATGTCCAGCATCCATTTATTAGACTAATGTGCTTTCTACATGTAGACATTTGTACATGTGTATTTGATCTCGCAGAAGCGGCTGTGCTGTGCTGTGTGTGTGTGTGCCAAAGATGAGGTGGGTTGAATTATTAAAGGAGGATATATTTTTAGTTTGTCACTTGCCGCACACAAACATCTTCCAGGCCTCTGCGTGACAAAGTGGGCTCCACAATGTAAGGTCATACATTTGTAACACATTTACATACACATGATATTTTCCTCTTTCCCTTGTAACATGATTTAATGTGTCTACAATATTTTAAACTGGGACAAATTCTTGGCATAAATTATTATGGGGGGGGGGGGGGGGGGATAAGACACAGCATCAGGACATTTCCTAAAGATACACTCCACTTTCAGTTCTTGAAAATAGACTCATTTTACAACTCCACATAGTTAAGATGTTGATTTTGACCCTTTTTTTTAACCATTCAGGTAATCTCCGGGTCTGGCGGAGAAAACTTTTAGCTTAGCTTAACAGTAGGCATGGGCCAGTATAAGATTCTGACGGTATGATAACCTTGGATAAAAATGCCAGTTTTACGGTATCGCTGTATTGTTCTCTCTGCTCAAAATATATTATTTTTAAATGTCTGTGTAAAAAAACAAAAACTTTTTTTCCCCCTTTGAAAACAATATATTTTATTTTTTGAAAGATTTACAGGGAGTGCAGAATTATTAGGCAAGTTGTATTTTTGAGGATTAATTTTATTATTGAACAACAACCATGTTCTCAATGAACCCAAAAAACTCATTAATATCAAAGCTGAATATTTTTGGAAGTAGTTTTTAGTTTGAGCTATTTTAGGAGGATATCTGTGTGTGCAGGTGACTATTACTGTGCATAATTATTAGGCAACTTAACAAAAAACAAATATATACCCATTTCAATTATTTATTTTCACCAGTGAAACCAATATAACATCTCAACATTCACAAATATACATTCAGGTGAACAAGATATACAGTTCAGGTGAACAAGGAGGCCATGTCATTAGTTTTTCTTCTTTTAGACCCTTTCTTGCCAGCCACGCTGTGGAGTACTTGGACGTGTGTGATGGAGCATTGTCCTGCATGAAAATCATGTTTTTCTTGAAAGATGCAGACTTCTTCCTGTACCACTGCTTAAAGAACGTGTCTTCCAGAAACTGGCAGTAGGACTGAGAGTTGAGCTTGACTCCATCCTCAACCCGAAAAGGCCCCACAAGCTCATCTTTGATGATACCAGCCCAAACCAGTACTCTACCTCCACCTTGCTGACGTCTGAGTTGGACTGGAGCTCTTTGCCCTTTACTGATCCAGCCATGGTCCCATCCATCTGGCCCATCAAGACTCACTCTCATTTCATCAGTCCATAAAACCTTAGAAAAATCTTGAGATATTTCTTGGCCCAGTCTTGACGTTTCAGCTTGTGTGTCTTGTTCAGTCTTGTTCGTTTTTCAGCCTTTCTTACCTTGGCCATGTCTCTGAGTATTGCACACCTTGTGCTTTTGGGCACTCCAGTGATGTTGCAGCTCTGAAATATGGCAAAACTGGTGGCAAGTGGCATCTTGGCAGCTGCACGCTTGACTTTTCTCAGTTCATGGGCAGTTATTTTGCGACTTGGTTTTTCCACACGCTTCTTGCGACCCTGTTGACTATTTTGAATGAAACACTTGATTGTTTGATGATTACGCTTCAGAAGCCTGGCAATTTTAACAGTGCTGCATCCCTCTGCAAGATATCTCACTATTTTTGACTTTTCTGAGCCTGTCAAGTCCTTCTTTTGACCCATTTTGCCAAAGGAAAGGAAGTTGCCTAATAATTATGCACACGTGATATAGGGTGTTGATGTCATTAGACCACACCCCTTCTCATTACAGAGATGGACATTATCTAATATGTTTAATTGGTAGTAGGCTTTCGAGCCTATACAGCTTGGAGTAACACAACATGCATAAAGAGGATGATGTGGTCAAAATACTCATTTGCCTAATAATTATGCACTCCCTGTAAAGTTCAGATTTTGCAACTCGAGCAAATCATGCGCTAAACATTCAATTCACACCGCTTCATTCACACGAATCGCGTCATTCGCACCACTCGTGCTTCATGCTTCATCCGCGTCTGGTGTGAACGCACCATTAGAATATAGTAGGGATGTCAAGATCCGATCATGTGATCAGAAATCGGACCCGGTCACATGGTTTCAGACTAGATTGAAATTGGACGTTACCTCCCGATCAGGACTCAAACATATGTGTGCGTGTATGTATATACATATATTTATATTCAATTATTTTTTAACACATCTATAGTTATGCGGTGGCACAGAGTTAGACCTCTTT